>JAQIUQ010003148.1:0-405434 GCA_030378365.1 Hybognathus amarus | reverse complement strand
TTTTTTATGCAGTGTTACACTAAGTTTAAAATTTTACGTATTGCTCTATTTTAGTGTAATTGATTTTGATAAAAAAAAACTATAAATATGTTTGTAGAATTTTGTTCATTTTTTTTCATGTTTACGATCCTGTACATGATATTTGGACAAAAATAAACATCTAATAGCACGAATTAAGAATTCTTCTCTAGTTTTAGTAAATAGTGGCCATGTTTTATTAATGAGTTCCCTCGTTTTAAGTAGTGGGGAAGATATAATAATTTGTTCTATTATTTTACTAAATAGAGCACACAATATAATAATTAATTCCCCAATTATTATTATTATTTTTTTTACAGCATGACATGTCCGGGGTTATTTTAGTCAAACCAAATGAAAATGAGTAATGCTAATTTTAGTTACTTTTAGTTATTTTATTGTGTTTTTTGTTTCTTATTTACTTTTTAGTTTTAAGGCCATTGCACACTGGTAGGAAATTTTTGTACGCTTTTCGTATTACGTGATTAAGTGGCGAATTGTCAAAACACCAGTTCAAACACAATTCAAACTGCTTGCTGCAAATTAAAAACGCAGAAAATCGAACCCGATTAGATTGTTTTTATGATGGACAAAAGTTTCGGAGGCAGTGTGCAAGTGTGATTGACATAACGTAAGGTCGTACTTTATTTTTTCATAGCAAAGTGCGGGAGACTTAAAGACACGTTTCGGACAATAGTGCAAGGGCCTTTAGTTTAGTTTTTTACTTTAACACTTTTGTTTATGGTCCAATTCTCACCTACTTAACAAACTATTAACTACTACTTTTGCCTGAATAAACTCCTAATTCACTGTCTATTTAATAGTTCGTAAGGTAGTTGTTAAGTTTAGGTATTATGCAGATAAATTATAAGGGATATTGAATATTTGTCATGCAGAATGACGACCATAAATATGCATATATGCTTTATCAGTACTAATAAACAGTCAATATCGTAGAAATACGCATGCTAATAACTACGTAAATAGTTAATATGGAGAACTGGACCCCAAACTTAAAGTGTTACCATTTCTATTCATTTTACTCAGTTATTTCGATAAACAGTAAAACTTGAATGAAAAGAAATGAGAAACATAGACATAGCACTTTCGAAAAACGCAATAAAATCTCGATGTCTAAAATAGCACTGCAGTGTGTTTCAAGTATTAAGTTATATTTATTTTCAGTCTGTATCTCGAACTGTCAACGGAAATTATATTTATGGTTTTTGTTTTAGTTAACTATAATAACCTCGACTCACTATTTAACACATAAACATGTAGAAAACATACGATGCAGCATGGCGCAGGGAACTGTTGCAAGTTCATAAAAAATGTGGTAACTGCTTGGTCTTCAGGTGCACCTTCTTCTATAGTTTCCACTCCAAAAAGTGTGTCAAACTGCACAAGCTTGCTGTGTGTCCCAACCCCCCTCGCACTCCCCGATAAGCATACACACACTGCTATTAAAAAGAGTTTGTTTGTGAGTGAGTCGACCTGTGCCATGCTGTTCTCGGGTCTCGAGAAGCTGCTGCCATGAAAAAGAAAGAAAGGAACACTAGAGGAAAATATTGAGGCACTGCACAAGTTTTCTGTGAGGCTTACTGGACCTCCTGAAAAACACTGTGCAGGGGAGCGGAAAGACATCTAAAAATCAGACGGGGTTTCCAATGACCAATCATGGACCACAGATGCATCCATCTGACTTGATGTTATCGGCCAATTACTACACAAACATGATGAAACCGAGATCTGGTGCTTACAGCTCGTTGAGGAGCAGCTTGTGTGGTGGAATGTTGGAAGTGTTGATCGGCCTCAACGGCACCTGCTGGCTCCGGTGGAAGCTCCCAATCATCCCAGAATCCGATAACGCCAATGAGCCGGCTCAGGGATTCCATGAGTGGGCGGGGCCTGCACAGAAAGAGGGCAGGGGTTTTGGGACATTTGATTGGTGGGTTTGGGCGATGACAGCTCAGGCTCTTCCTCAATAATCTCCTCCTTCTTCTTCTTCTGCTGCTGCTCCTCTGCTCACCGATGTTTTTCCCGCTGGCGCTTGATGGCAGTCACACGGTCTCGGCATGGCCTTGGCCACCAGCTTGTAGTCTCACCTCGCATACAAACCCCAAGATCACCTGGGAAAAACAGGCTTTATTGCAGAAGTGCAAAACTTTTGGAAAAATGACGTGCATCCTTATTGCCACCTCTGTGCCCTAAATGGGATAGAGAATTGACCCTTCGCTAAGCCCCAGCCCCTCCCTAGTTACTGTTGCTACGAATGTCAAGGCTTTCGCGCTGGCACATCTATTACAGTGTGTATGCACCGTGTAGACATTTCCAATCAGATAATGATGCTTTTTTGGTGAGCATGTAAAATATCTGAGAGCCAGACAAAATGTGACTTTCATTCGAGGGATATATCCACGACATAATATGCAGCTGATTTAGCGAAATCATTTCTTAAAAATTGAAGCTAGAGCCTATCGCTCCCAGCGCAAGCAGCCGCCGCCTCATATGCTGACCATTTAACTGGGAAACACACAAATTGAGGAAAAGTTGTGTTCATGCACAGCAGGGTAAGTGAAATGTGAAAATAATACTAATAATTCTATAAATCAAACAGCTTATCCATAAATCTTGTGGAATAACACTGACGCCGGGAGAGCGCGACCGATTGGGTTAAAGTTACTTAGGGGGTAGTAGGTCGTCGATTAACAAAATGCTGAAATATATATTAAAGTATGTCAGTGAGCCTCCGTCTTGTCTTTAATCATCTTATTTTATGTTAAAATATATGTATTATGACCAAAGAACCGTCAATATTTCCAAGCAATAGGTGTTTTTTGTTAATCCTGTCAACATTTCAGTTGTGAATGGCTTGATCACGCCCATCATTTCTCCCCGCAGCTTTTAGATTTCCGGAAAAAAATCCACTTCGCCGTCCAGACTTTCAGGATACCGGGTATCAGATTTGTACAATCCATGCGCAAAATGCTTTGAGCATGTTTCCCTCGCTTCGAAAGCTTGCCATACTTCCCGCGCTTAGTTACGGTTGCTAAGACATGGATTGGCCAGTGGCGGTTTTCGGGCGTGGCTTAGCGAAGGGTCAATTAATAATGTCATATATATTTAGGATGGATATGTACATTGGGACGCAGGCATGGTTTAATTCAAATCCAACTATACGTTCCACAGGTGATCAATCACTGTACAATTAATACAGTTGTTTTGTTTACAAGTTTTCTGAAATGTTGTTTGAATATGCAAATGTGGCTTATCTAATTAAAGGAGTAGTTCACTTTTAAAAAAACTTTTGCTGATAATTTACTCACCCCGTGTCATCCAAGATGTCCATGTCTTTCTTTCTTAGGTCGAAAGAAACTAAGGTTTTTGATGAAAACATTCCAGGATTTTCTCCATATAATGGACTTCAATGGAGACCAAAACGGTTCAAGGTCCAAAGACAGTTTCAGTGCAAACTGTTCAAAGGGCTTTAAACGATTCCATGATGATGAATAAGGGTCTTATCCAGCGAAACGATCGCTCATTAAAAAAAAAGTTTAAGTTTTATAAGCTCAAATGCTCGCCTTGCTCTGTTCTATGACTCTCCTGTTCGAACTCGTTCATCAAAATGAACAAATCTTTTTTGTAGTCATTTTTTAATTGACGGATTGTTTCGCAAGATAAGACCCTTATTCATCATCTGATAAAACCCTGATTTTCATCATCTTTAAAGTTCTTTGAACAGTTTGCACTGAAACTGTCTTTTGGAACCTTGAACCGTTTGGTTCCCATTGAAGTCCATTATATGGAGAAAAATCCTGGAATGTTTTCATCAAAAACCTTAATTTCTTTTTCGACTGAAGAAAGAAAGACATGGACATCTTTGGATGACATGGGGGTGAGTAAATTATCAGCAAAAGTTTGTTTAAAAGTGAACTACTCCTTTAAATATGCACTCATTTGCATAAATTTCCAGAGCAGAAATCTGAACATTGGATAAAGACAGGTTCAAAATTCTTGTTTCATTTTGTTGACAGATTAGAGGATTTTGGATCTATATTTTATTTGACAAACAAGTGAAATAACATGATATATTAACAAAAAAATCTCTAAAAGCTTTCAGAATAAAAATGGGAATTAAAATGTAAAGTTTGGTGTGTGTGAAGCTGCTGAACTGGAGATTTCTGACTGAAAACGAACTTTATTTATAATTTCAATTTTACAGACACAACTATATAAAGTGTAATAAAATAAACATTTAAATATGTATTTTGGATGTTTTGTTTTCACTGAGACTGAAATAAGATAATAAAACAATACAAAAATAAATACAAAAAAGTTGCTTGGCATAGAGCTGATTTATACAACCTTTCACCCTACTTTGGAACAGTGTGTTTCCACTGAAATGATGTTGGCTAATGTTGCTCTGAAGCTCTCATCACCACATCAGCTAGTCAAAAGATGCACGACAACCCTCCATCAGACTGTGATTTGTACCGAAATAAATTTGTTCTTGACGGTAGAAGCAGGACGTGATGAGGTGATAAAAGAAGGATTGTGACCGCCCAGCCTAATAAAGCGTCTGGACAAGAGAAAGGCTCCAGTTTCACAGACATGGTCTTGAAGCGGTTCTAGCTGCGGTCACGTGACCCTCTTCCTCCTTTGGCCCCGCTCACATGCTCCCGCGCCGATGATTAAAAAGTTCTGCCCTTGAAACCGTTATGCAACACACAGCAGGGTTACGATACACAGGCCTCGTCTTTGAGCCCAAGGGAATGGCGGGGGGCAGTGTCCCGCTATGTCAAGAAAAGCCTGCCACATCCAGGTGTGTTTGAACGTTGTGCTTACAAGGGTTCGAGAGTTCAGTGACGGAGCCACGTTACTGACACAGGAAGAGTAAAGCAATCAACACTGAATGAGGACAGATTGTTGGAAATGACCAACAATGTGAAGGTCAGTTGTGGAAAGTCAAAACAGATAATGAAAGAGCACTGAAGCAGGTTGGACCGAAACCTGTAGAAACTAGATAAGCTAAACCTCTCAACCCCTCCCCTCAAATACATGCTGCACACGGAAAAGTGCAAAAAAATGCATTCATAAAATAAATAAATATTTTTTTTAAATAAACGCAGTACATAAACAAATACAAAAATGCATGAAAAAATTTAAGAAAGACCAAACAAAATTTACATTTAAAATAATACAAGACAGAAATGAATAAATGACATAAAAAATACATTTAGGATTAAATCAAATTTAAATCTTTTTCATAATACTGATTAAATCTGTCTGTCTATCTATCTATCTATCTATATATATATATATATATCTATATATATATATATATATATATATATATATGTATGTGTGGATATCTGTATGTGTCTATCTATCCATCTGTCTGTCTGTAGTTAATCCATCTATCTATCATATGTCTGTCTGTCTATCTGTCTGTCTATCTATCTATCTGTCTGTCTATGTCTATGTCTATGTCTATGTCTATGTCTATGTCTATGTCTTATGTCTATGTCTATGTCTATGTCTATGTCTATGTCTATGTCTGTCTCTCTGTCTGATCTATCATTATCTATCTATCTATCTATCTATCTATCTATCTATCTATCTATCTATCTATCTATCTATCTATCTATCTATCTATCTATCTATCTATCTATCTATCTATCTATCTATCTATATATCTATATCTGTCTGTCCGTCTGTCTGTTCCATTTGTCCGTCCATCCGTCCGTCTGTCTGTCGTGTCTGTCTGTCCGTCTGTAATTACTGAAGTAGTATAAAGTAATGAGTAATATAGTTTTAACAGCATGTATATTGACCGTGAGAATAAGGGTATTAGCAAAAACTCAAAATATTTAGGCTCCTGCTTATGAAAAATGAGAGGACAGATGTGCTTAACTGTTATGAAAATAATGTTGCAATGCAAATTGCTTTGTTTTTTTTTAATGAAATGTGATCAATAGAGTTTCTCGTATTAAATAAACACCTGTTAAATGACAGGTATCGGTTACTAAGATACACATATTTACTTAATAGCTCTGTGAAAATCAAAGCTTCAGGACCATTGTTGCAGATCAGGAAGCTCAACCCACATATTAACGTACATAGGCTTTGTTGATCCCCTGAGGGGAATATCTGGGCTTAGTGTTTAAAGTGACAGTAAACCACTGAGTCATAGTGGCTGAAGAATGTAACCACACCTAGGATCCCTTCATAAAACATATCAAAAGCTGACGGTGAGACATGAGATCATGTGTGAAGCTCACCATCTCCTGTGCCACCTCCTCTGGCACGTCTTTGTAAAGCTCAAACAGGAACTCGATGGCGTTGTTGTCCTTGTACTTTCCGTGGAGCTTCTTGGTGTCGTCCATGCGAAGCCAGAGCTTCAGGCTGGATTTGACCATATCATCTTCCTCAGCCAGTTCAACGTGAACGCCGTTGTGCTCCTGGAAGAACGTGTGCTCCAGCAGGTCCTGGATGGTGTATCTAGCCAGAGAGAGTGATATGAATCCACAAAAACTTGGCTGAAATAAATGTCATTTAAAAGCTAAACCTGTTTTGTGAATAATGTTGTATTTGAAAATATAGGTTATGTGCACAGGTTTTCAAGTAGTATTATTTAAGCATAATAATGATTCAATTATTCAAATTGTTTAGCATAAAGGTGCAGCTCCGCACAAGACCTCACGCTTCACAATCCAAACGCAGGTGAATGGGATATTTCTTCAGGACACATGACTTTAATATACACTGAAAAAAGTTTAGGTTTAGGAACAGTTTCCACTCAGATTCACAAATAATTACAAAAAATTAAGAAATTAATACTTTGTTTAATTATAAAAATTGTATTTTTAATTATTATTTTAGCTTAATTTAAAATAATGTGTACAACAGTTTTAGTTTAGAAAGAACCCCTCGTAAATTCATACAACAAAAAGATGTTTGACTGATTTTAAACATTAAAAACATCACACAATGATCACATATTTGGCTCAATACAAAGGATACACGTTTCAAAAACAAAAGCAACATGGTTTTCCAAGTTGTTGGAAAGTGGAGTAGATCTATTAAATAAAGTGGATAGTGGATATATTATTATTTATAATTTAAGTGTCACTGTTTCCTGTTCTGTTTCCTATGTTTGCACTAGTTTCTATGGGGATTCAGTTTGATGAATACATTTCTGGAGTCCTTTCATTGGTCTGTGTTTGTATTTCTATTTAGAAAGTTCAGAGATTGATATTTTGATTTTTGTTTTCATTAAAATCACTGTTGACCCTGTGACATTGAGATTTTCTTTTTTATTAAAAACAGGCTCTGTTGAATGACATATTGCAGCATCATAGCCCTCAAACCGTATTCACTTTATAGCCCTTAATCCTGTAATTGTGGACAAATGTGGGCACAGAGGACTCAGGTGTGATCTTAATTTTTATGTATTATAAATGTTATATCACTGTCTTCGATAAAGTTTTGTCTATCCATTTATGGTGTTTATTCTTTATTTTGGGGGTATTTTTGAATTTATTTACTTCAAAAAGTACCATATTATCTATTTAATTTATGCTTATTTTTATGTTTTATTTTTAATTTTTTTAACTACATTAAAATATCATTCCAACAAGAGCTAAAAGCTAAGGATGACGGTACTTTGCTGTCACCTGTTGTCTTTTTCCCAGTTTCTCCCATTCATTTTCTACTGGGTGCCATTGTTGACCAATACAAGATTAAGGAGTTTTTTTTTACCCACTTAACATTGTAGAATTGAGTCAAACTAAATTTTGTGTGTTCCGGAGGCAAACTTAGGAGAAGTAGCCAAGTCTTATACCGCTGCTCAGATGAAGGGAAGTATTTTATAAAAATAAATCAAAACTATTTTGCCCACATTTGTCCAGAATACGGGTTTTGGATTAAGAAAGTTCACTTTTTTGACTGTGACTTTGCAGAATAATTCCACATAATGGTAACAACAGTGTGTGTGTATACACTCACCGGCCACTTTATTAGGTACACCTGTCCAACTTGCTCGTTAACACTTAATTTCTAAGCAGCCAATCACATGGCGGCAACTCAGTGCATTTAGGCATGTAGACATGGTCAAGACAATCTCCTGCAGTTCAAACCGAGCATCAGTATGGGGAAGAAAGGTGATTTGAGTGACTTTGAACGTGGCATGATTGTTGGTGCCAGAAGGGCTGGTCTGAGTATTTCAGAAACTGCTAATCTACTGGGATTTTCACGCACAACCATCTCTGAGGGTTTACAGAGAATGGTCCGAAAAAGAAAAAACATCCAGTGAGCGGCAGTTCTGTGGGCGGAAATGCCTTGTTGATGCCAGAGGTCAGAGGAGAATGGCCAGACTGGTTCGAGCTGATAGAAGGGCAACAGTGACTCAAATAACCACCCGTTACAACCAAGGTGGGCAGAAGAGCATCTCTGAACGCACAGTACGTCGAACTTTGAGGCAGATGGGCTACAGCAGCAGAAGACCACACCGGGTGCCACTCCTTTCAGCTAAGAACAGGAAACTGAGGCTACAATTTGCACAAGCTCATCGAAATTGGACAATAGAAGATTGGAAAAACGTTGCCTGGTCTGATGAGTCTCGATTTCTGCTGCGACATTCGGATGGTAGGGTCAGAATTTGGCATCTACAACATGAAAGCATGGATCCATCCTGCCTTGTATCAACGGTTCAGGCTGGTGGTGGTGGTGTCATGGTGTGGGGAATATTTTCTTGGCACTCTTTGGGCCCCTTGGTACCAATTGAGCATCGTTGAACGCCACAGCCTACCTGAGTATTGTTGCTGACCATGTCCATCCCTTTATGACCACAATGTACCCAACTTCTGATGGCTACTTTCAGCAGGATAATGCGCCATGTCATAAAGCTGGAATCATCTCAGACTGGTTTCTTGAACATGACAATGAGTTCGCTGTACTCAAATGGCCTCCACAGTCACCAGATCTCAATCCAATAGAGCATCTTTGGGATGTGGTGGAACGGAAGATTCGCATCATGGATGTGCAGCCGACAAATCTGCGGCAACTGTGTGATGCCATCATGTCAATATGGACCAAACTCCCTGAGGAATGCTTCCAGCACCTTGTTGAATCTATGCCACGAAGAATTGAGGCAGTTCTGAAGGCAAAAGGGGTCCAACCCGTTACTAGCATGGGGTACCTGAATAAAGTGGCCGGTGAGTGTATATATATGTATATATAACATTATTGCTTCTTTATCTATATTGGGTTTACAGAACATTTTTAAAGTGTAAAATCAATAAGCTGAGCTGCAGTAAATTACCTTTCATCTTTGTTCATGCGGATACAGCCTTCAATGATTTCCTTCAACCTCTGGAACTTTCACCTTGCAGAAACTGTCTGGCTTTATACCCTGAAAACAGCACAAAATGTCGAAGAGTTTGACAAAAACATCAGTCAAAGACGCTTAATAAGTTTTAAATAATGCCAATCATTATTCTAAAGTTTAAATGTTAATAAGATGATACCCTTTCAGATAATCTAATCACAGCGAGTTACATAAGAGCTACAGGCAGATAGCTACTGACAATAGCTAGGCTTCCATCCATCTATTTTTATGGGAATTTTGGAAAAAAAACACTGGATGGAAATGCCAAGATGCACAGAAATATTAAAGATGCATTTAAAGACACATGCACTCAGATGAGGCGCAACTTAAAACTCATGTGACTTTCCACAGTGGATGTGATTGGATGCACTGGGATGAACCAGTGGACCAATCACATCGGCAAAGCATCAAAAATGTTGGTTCTGATCATTTTGAAATGCCTGAGCCAAAGTCTGTCATCAAAATGGTTTGGTATAAGCATGCAAACGGATGCTTTATTTGCAAATGTTTTGTGCAATATTCCAACTTTCAATACTATAAGACACTTTGTAAAATGAATAATAATAGCATCTATGTGAAGCTCTTTGACCTTAATCTGTTCATGAACCCAGTGATACAATTTAATAAAGCCCTGAAATATTAATTTCTTCCAAAACACACTTCACAACATAGCTGTTTTAATACATTTAAGATCTACAACAGTTCACACCTGTTCTTTGTCACATTTGAGTAACTTCAACTACACAAAAGTCTTCAATAATGTGAAGTTAAACTGTTAAATTTCCAAGATTTGCAGCTAAGGGCTGAATTACAGCTGGAGTAGGTCACTTTCCCAGTGGATTCGTGTAATCTTGTGGAGCATGAGCGGTATAAAGCATGGAGTTCACGGGAGTTTTGGATGAGTGCCTGTTGCGTTTACACTCCTTGGCTTTGTCATTAGCACTCAACAACCTTTTCAGAGCAGGCTTTGTTTCGTTCTTTCAAGACACGTTATATAACGCACCTATAAACCAAAACCACTGGCGTCATCCGTGTAAAGTTTAGCTATTAGTATAAAAACATCATAAACTTGTTTTCGGACATGCACAATCAAAACATTACTAAAAGCCTGTTGAAGTACAACATGTCTCAATCCACTAAAGGTTGTTGTTGTAGGTAAAAATACTTTTATTATTTGGTGTATTGGTACATCCGAAACGCATGCAATTGCACGACGAATACATTCAGTCACAGGAGATCCACACTCCAATCAAGAAGGGGCGCACACGACAATACAACGCCGTTTGCTACCAGTAAAAAGTGCAGAAGAAGAGATGATCGATTGATTGATATGTTTACATATCTCAACCAGTGTTTCAACTGCAAAAAGATATCAATAAAACAGCTTGAGAATAATATATCATGTATCGTTACATTTACCTCAGGCTTAGTGTCGACAGCAGATTAGTTCGCTAGCGAAATGTTTCATATGCACTATATTAGGCTATTCATTCATACTTTACTCAACATGTTAATAATGTCTTGATTGTTTAATGTCTGTTTAATTAAAATTGTCATGAAAACAACTTTATTTGAAATAAATTATATTTCAAAAATAAATTGGTGAAGAAAATTAACTTTATAATTAGATTTAGAAGTTAATGCAAAACCTTATGTGCAACTTACAATATTTGTTTTAGTGCTGATTATACAGTATATATATATATATATAAAATAAAATGTGTTATTAAAAAAAATATTCACTAATGCCGTAAAATATGGATCCCTTAATTAAACATTACCATAATATTAAAGGTTACAATTAACAAGAGACCAAATGATTCAATTCAGTTGCTATTTATTTTATATATATATATATATATATATATATATATATATATATATATATATATATATATATAGATATAATATATATATATATATATTTAGCATATTTTATTTATTTATTTATTGTTTATTTGAATTGTACGGCATTAGCGAAGATAGATTTTTTTATCCTTTATTTTAATAAAATGTATTTTAAACACATAAACACATTTGTTTAAAAACAGAGTTTAATTAAAGAAAAGATTTTGTGTTTAGTTTTCTAACCCCTGCCGTAACGAGACTTACGTATACCGAACCGTCAAGTTTGTTGCACCCCTAAACTATGAATATAACTTTACTAAGTTTCCCTTATTTGAACTGTTATTTTAAGAACGTTTTTTTTCTATTAAATAAATTGGTTTACATTACATTAATTACAAGAAGACATCTGAGCCATGCCGTAAACATGTTGATGTAATTTAGACGTAAAGACCAAATGCAATAAGGGGCAGACATGTGGATATACTGCATCAACAAGTTATACAACAGGAGTTGACCTCTCTGTGTCCACATGTGACCTTTAGGGCCTTTCTCAAATGGTTCAGAGTGAGACGAAGTCGTGGGCTTTTGCAAACAGGGATACAGACGAGGGGTAGTCCAAACTCTGCCTGGGGCTTGAATCAACCCGGAGCACGAGTCTTAAACCTCTGCTTAAAGACGACACACAGCACGCTCTTTAGGAAGCAGGAAGAGAATGAAAGAAGGGAATAGAGGATGTTTTACTGCACTCGTCATGCTGGTTTTAGTTCTCAGAGCTGTCTTTGTGAGAGATTAAATTAGGACATACCGAACGGACGGACATATGCTCATGCACAATAATGCAAGCAGCACATCTGCATGTAATAAGGACCTATTTCAAAGCATTAATAACATACACTATTACACTATCATGCAAACGTTTGTGGTTGGTGCATTTTTTTATGTTGACCATAGTTGCATTTATTTGGTTAGAAATAGTAATATTGTGAAATTTTCTATGTGAATATATTTTAAAATGTAATTTATTCCTCTGATGCAAAGTGTCACATGATCTGTCAGAGACCATTGTAATATGCTGATTTGCTGCTCAAGAAACATTTATTATTATCAATGTTGAAAACAGTTATTATAGGATTCTTTTTCTTTCAGGATTCTTTGATGAACAAAAGTTCAAAAACAGCATTAATTTGAAATAGAAATATTTTTCAACATTACAAATGTCTTTATCACTTATTTGATCAATGGATGCATCCCGTGCTGAATAAAAGTATTAATTTATTACTTGCCCCAAACTTTAACAAACCCCTAAATTATTGACTAATTAATAAAAGCATTAAATACATTTATAATACAAGTAGGTTGAAACTCACGCTGGTAACTTTGCGGTAAATCTGGGCGGCGTTTTGGCACTCTGAGTATGGGTATTCTGATGTGGTCATCTCCAAGATACACATGCCGGAATGCGTAGACGTCCACCGCCTCGTCATACTTTTCCTCATACATTTCTGGAGCCATGAACTCTGGAGTTCCTGTTAAACATAATATGAGGACGCTCAGAGGTCACTAACAAAAAAGGTACCCTAGTAATACTGTCTTTAGGGGAATATCACAGTTACCTTAAAGTATACCACCATAAATATGGTAATCACTCAAAACCCTTGTGAAAAGAAAAGTGAAAATTGAGTGTGTACTTGTAGTGTACTTAAAATCTTACAAGTACAGTATATTAAAAAACTGTGAGCAACTAACAAAATATTGATTAATTAAATGGTATCTTAAAGGGTAACTAAACCCCTGGTCAGAGCCTGACTCCACCCACTGGCAATATTTGAAAATGCTGAAAAAGTGGGCAGACCCGGCGGAGATAGAGGGGACGTAAATAGATGCTAAAACACTCTATCCTGATCGTTTTCAATACTCGCAATTTCAACTCCTGACTCGTCTACAGTGGTTTTGACGAACACAAGATCATTTTTATACTTGCAAGGGCGTAGCTCGTACTCAAAGCGTGGTGAACTGAAACGTGCGTACATCACGAAGAAACGTTAATATCCAATAGCAAAATTCAACTGCAGTAGCCACGTTCAACCTGAAGAGGGCAGCACTAAGACGATTTCACAATATATATAGTAGAAATAAAACACTTTAGTACACAAATGTCAAAAAAGTTACTTGAATCAATGACTGGTATTAATAAAGATCCATCACAGATCAACTAAAAAAAAGTTGGTTTAGGGTTTAGTTACTCTTTAAATATTGATTAATTATGATATCGTAAAGGATATCATAATTAGAATAACCATAACCATAAAGAGAGTACATTTTCTTGACTTTGTTAACACTTTTTAGAAAAGTGCACTTTGTAATAACAGAGACAATTTATATAGAGACATGCCACTTCCTAAATCCTCAATACAATTATATAGACCTTATGTAGCCCCGCCCTTTTCAGCGCTGCGCTCGTTGTCTTTTGACTTCCGGTCTGTATTTTCATAGCAATCTTGCCTAGGTATGAATGAACTTGCTCGTAAAAAAATGTACAAAAAAAATAAATAAATAAATCTGCTTTTTAAAAAAATCTGCTTTACAATGAGTCCAATAAAAGTATAAAGTATAACTACAATACAGTAAATCCACTTCACCAGCTACTTACTCCTCGACAGCGATGCCGATAGAAATATACAGAGCAAATGCAAATACGGAAGTTCAAAGACAATATTCTAAAGATGACGGCGTCCACGTTTCTCTGGTGCATAAGGTCTACAGGGAAAACCCGTAACGCTAGAAGATGGCGGTTGTACGCATATGCCCCGCCCCTCCCGCTGGAAAGCCAATCGTCTGCTTTTAACAGTCAAGCTGGGAAACATTTAAGCCTATCGGTCTGGTTCCACTGACGCATGCGCACAGTTCGATGTCTGCACTCTAAACAAGGCTGGGTTGTTTTAACCCAAATTTGGTAAACATGGACAAATGTTGGGTTATGATGTAATTACAATTTTAACCCAACTTCGAGTTTCACTTTCAACTCTACATTTTTTAATGACATTTTTAACCCAACATTTGGCTTTGTCCATATTTGATTCAAATTTGGGTTGAGACAACCCAGCATTGTTTAGAGTGTGCGACAGCGGAGACGAGAACCCTTGCGCATGCATAGTAAAAGTATAACCTGTGGGGAAAAGGGCATTTTAAACCTTATTTTGGGGTAAAGTCATCAAACTTTTCAGCGATTTTTATTTTTTCTATACAAGCAGTTTTTATGTCCCACACTCTAAAAATGCTGGGCTGTTTTAACCCCTCTTTGGGTCAAATATGGACAAACTCAGCCATTGGGATAAATGTTTAAATTACATTTTAACAACCCAGCATTTATAGTGCAGTGACCAGAGAAAGTGCAGTTCTGACCTCTCTGCCTATTCGTTTAGATAGGAGCCTGGTCTTGTTAGTCCAGAAATAGCTGCCCGGAGGCATTGCCAATATGGCGGCCAATGGCAGGACTTGCCTAAAAGGACTTTGGTAATAATGTGCACTTTGTAATTGCCTTTATTTGATAGGACATTCAAGAAGAGACAGGAAGCAATGGAAGGATGACAAGTTCTCATAGTGGCTAAAGGTGAAAACTTCAAATATAGAATTTAATGTTTAATTTGAAACTTGAAACATAACGAGGTTGAAGATCTCGAGGATGTAAGATTAATCATTACTGAGAACCTACAGTAGTTTCCAATGACTTACCTATTACACTCTTGCAAAACTTGCCCTCTTGAGTGTGGCCAGGCCAAGGTCCCCGATCTTCACACTTCCGGTGGGCCCTGTGATGAAGATATTATCACACTTCAGGTCCCTGTGAATGATGGGAGGGGTGCGAGTGTGCAGGAAGTGAAGTCCTTTAAGGATCTGACGACTACCAACCTCTGTAAGAGCTTTTGGTTTCATCTCTTTAATCGCTTCAGATACCTAGAAAATTGGCAAGCATAACAATGTTTACCTCAGCAGCAAAAAAGAGGAATTGATATGATATGAGATTGTGAGATGAAGGACAAACTGAACGTTTTGAGAGTGCCAGAAGTCATGAGCTCGGTGACCAGCAGGACGCACTTGTGACCTTTCACAGTGGACTTCCAGGAGTCATAAAAGCGCACAATGTTTGGGTGCTGAAGACCCTTTGAGCATTTCAACCTCTTCACTGAAGCGCTGCCGCTCCATTTTGGTCAGTTTGCGAGTCTCTGTAAAGAGTAGACAAACAAAGAGAAACAGAAAAAATTATGATTTTCAAGTGTACAACAAGTGGACACTTCACATAAAAGTTTAAAGTAAAAAACTAATGACTGAGAACTACAGACATAAAGGTCTTAAAGAGGACCTTTTTACGAAGTCTTGATTATATTGCTGGACTCTCTACTAAGAATAGGTTTTCATTCTTGAAGGTTAAAAGAATATATATCTATATACAGTATTCCCCATATTCTCCATTGCTGCAGCTCCTCTCTTCACAGTCTGTCAGTAACGCTCTAGGGTGCGTTTCCGAAAGCATCGTTAGCCAACTATGGTCGCAAGTCCCGTAGTTATCAGCATAGGTCAACGAGTTCGGTGTTTCCCGAAACCATCGCTTTCCAGCGAACATTCGCAAACAGCATCGCAAAGTTGTGTGGTTTGAACGACAGTTTCTGACCTGTGGTAAGAGGCATAGTTTCTATATTGCATGACATTTGGATGTAATAAATCCTTATCTTGAGCAAAATAAGCAAGCTGACATTCAGTACAACCGATGCCTTTTATTCACAATACATACAAATGTAATTTACGTCTTTTAGTTTGTCAAAAGATTTGAAGTACCGTGTTTGAAGAGTACGCATGTGCGAGCGTGCTCTACTATGTAAGAACGAGCCAAATATTGAGTCTGGTAATAAAGCAAAACAACTGAGAACAATTAGAAATAGTGCTCAGATGACATGTCTGTAATTTATTTTATAAAATCTAGCGTTAATTGGATCTCAAACAGTTTCATTAAAAGTAGTTATTACTCCACCATGTGCGAAACCAACGTGGTTGAACGATACTTTGCGACAATGGGTTTTGGGAAATAGTCGTGACTAGCTAGTTGGTTTCTCTAACGACGCATCGTACTATGGTAGTGAAGCAGCGAGTTACATCGTTGTATGGGAAACGCACCCGTTTCTAGTTCCAGTCTCTATAAAGCCCCTCCTTCTGAAAAGCACACTGTGCTCTGATTGGTCGGCTGGGCCAGTTTGTTGTGATTGGCCAAGCTCTTCGAGTTTGCCCCTTACCATAACCACCAGTTTCAACACACTCCAAACTAACTCAACCTTCAAACTAACTCAACCAGGCCCCACCCCTTTATTTTGCATAATAATTATTTAAATGAGGAATATTGTTACATGTTCGTTCCCAAAAGAAAACTCAAGACTACAATAGAGGCGTTTCAGGAGTTCAGAAACACTGGCATTGATATGGAGAATAATTCCCGCTGGAGAAGACCTTTTCATGCTCAAACAGCCACATCACACACTAAAGAAAGATGAATATGAAAAAAAAACATACACTACCGGTCAAAAGTTTAAGGTCGGTAAGATTTTTTATGTTTTTAAAAGAAGTCTCTTCTGCTCACCAATGCTGCAATTTTTTGATAAAAAATACACAAAAAACACAGTAATATTGTGAAATATTATGACAATTTAAAAGTGACTTTTTATATTAATGTATATTAAAATGTAATTTATTCCTCTGAAAAAAAGCTGAATTTTCAGCATCATTACTCCAGTCTTCAGTGTCGCATGATCCTTCACAAATCACTCTAATATGATGATTTTATGCTCCAAAAACATGTATGATTATTATCCATGTTGAAAACAGTTTTTTACATTTTTATTTCAGGATTCTTTGATGAATAGAAAGTTCAAAGAACAGCATTTATTTAAAATATAATCTTTTCTAACATTATAAATGTCTTTACTGTAACTTTTCATCAATGTAACTCATCCTTGATGAATAGAAGTATTGATTTCTTATTTATTTCCCCAAAAATAAAATAGAAATTCTTCTTTAAAAACATAAAAAATCTTACCGATCTTAAAAGTTTTGACCGGTAGTGTCCTGGGCAAAAAACAAACAAAGTTTAGGTTTCAAGTGTCGTAAATTCTTCCCTCAATAAGCATGATCACTGCATATTCTGACAGATAACAATCTGTAATTAGTGTTTAAAAACTATTTAAACAGATTAGAATCAGCAAGACAGTTGCAACCGCAAGAAAATTACATTAGCACCCTGCGTAACATAATCATATTTTCCCCTTGTCACATAATTAGATCCCATTCTAAACATACGTTTTGGAAAAACTGGACTACAAACCAGCAATGACTTGGCAACAAGGCCATTTCTGTCCTCTGGTGGTTATGAAAGGCTTGATTTAGCTGGTCTGGGCCTCTGGAAAACTCCTCAGAGACACCAGCTCAAGCACCATGAATCCTACATTCAATGAGTTCTGGGAAAAGTAGTGTGTGTTTATGTCTCGAGTGACCAGATATAAAAACACACAGGAGAGAGGCAGAGGCAGGATGAGATCTACATTTAACTCTGTATTTAAAGATGCTTCTCATAAGATTCCTTATGAGAAATGACAATAGACACAAATTAGGTAATTTGTTGAACGACATGTGAAAAAAAATCTACCTTTATAAATCTATCATGTATCATGTAATCCATCATCTACTGGTGTCAAATTCTTAGAAATGTGCTCTGGATTCAATTTGGCTTTAAAAAGAATTTAATTTTACCATTTATAAAATTTTCAAGAAAAGATTCAACAGAATGCCTCTAAAACATGGGTAATAACTGCTTTTAATAATTACTACAAGATAAAAAGTAGGCCAATTTAAATATCCTTAATTTTGAGGGAATTTACAACCAGCACTATCATAAAAAGGTCAAATTATTAGATATTTTAAGAGACTTATTGACTTTGGCTACACGGTCATGAGGGCTGACAGAGGTTTTCTCTACTATGACATCATTTCCTGCTATATTTTTTCATTAATGTTGGTTGCTCTACATGACTTTGATTTGGCAGGCAATCTATTTCAAATATTTGCAATACTTTAATGAAACTGTGTAATACTTTAGCTTCAGGACTGATAATATGAGTTTGAGTTTTCTGTTCAATATTCGTTTTCAAGAGTCTTTTTTTCTTCATGATTTTAGGACAGTTACTCCACCCAGTGGTGGAATGTAACGAAGTACAAATACTTTGTTACTTTACTTAAGTACATTTTTCACGTATCTTTACTTTACTTAAGTAGAATAAATAGTGCATACTTTTTACTTTTACTTCGTTACATTTTGCAGCAATTATTATACTTTCTACTCCACTACATTTCTACAACTTCTGTTACATTTTTGTTACATTTTCTGACCAGTTTTTCCCCTGCCAAAACGTAATCTGACCGTCCGTCCGTTGCACGTTTGTCTCACCAGTGAAGTTTGGTTGCCATAGATATATCAACTCGGTCACACTAAATGCGCCTCGCACGCAGTGCATTTATCGTGCAATTTATACACGAAAATTTGTATTTACGTGCATAGGAAACGCACCGTGTGTAATATACGTTTGGTTAGGATTATGGCAAGCCAAGAGGTTCAGAATTACACCATAAATTAATCACGTTTAACTGCCAAACATAGTTATTAACATATAGTAAGGATAAGCATGATGTGTATATTGCCTAATTAATTGCAAGCTTGTTTCAGAAATGGTGACAACTAATTTTTTCCATCATTATATGAGTATTAGGTTGAATGAGTTAGAATGAATGTTTTATTAATCATTAGAAAATAGACATTAAGAGAATAAATTGTTATGCAAGTACTTTTACTTTTAATACTTAAAGTACATTTAAAATCAGGTACTTTTTACTTAAGTATGGTTGTCATTGTGTTACTTCGACTTTTACTAAAGTAAATATTTATCTGGTTATTTGTACTTTTACTTAAGTACTGAAATTCAGTACTTCCTCCACCACTGCTCCACCCTGACATTTAATTCTATACCCCCGAAAATATCAAAATATTGCGTGATTTAAACATAACAACATGCTCGGAAGTGTATTTAAGTCCTTGTATATCTGAAAACTATAACCATATAAAAAAATATCTAAAAATATCTAAAAATAGTTGCTAAGGAAATATTTTGAGTCATTGAGTCTAAAACTGAAATAAATATTAATAATAACTAAAAACATATTTAAAAAAAACAAATTGACAAAAAATATCTAAAAATAGTTGCTAAGGAAACATTTCTCTAGTTCATTGAGTCTAAAACTGAAATAAATATTAATAATAACTAAAAACATATTTAAAAAAAACATTACTAAACCTGTAGTACAGACACTAAAACTCTAAAAATATGATTTTTTTTCCTCACACAGTAATTTTTATTTTCGATGACCTATATATATTGTTGCATTTTTGTATTGCGACATATTGTAACACAATATATTGTTACACGCCTATTCGTGCTCAAACATGTTTCTCTCCAAACCCAGCATAACTAAGTTTCCCTAAACTTGGCTCAAGGCTTTGTGACACCAAATGATTGACAAGCATTGTTGGCCTTACACACACAACTCAGACTCACTCACGCTCAGTTCACCTGAAGTACAGTACTATCCCCAACAACCACTGCAAAAACACAGCCAAACATAGACACACATTTACACATGATACATACACACACACTAATCTAATTAGAGACTCCAAACATCAGTTCTGCATTTCCAGTCAACATAGGATTGCCTTTCAGACTTGAGTGTGAAATCAACACTGAGCTTCTGTCCCCATAACGCAACTGCGTCCTTCTCATACACACAGGCATGGTTTGAGCACAGTTAATGTCATTATCTCATCAAATACACTCTGTAGGACTATATCTGTGCTAGGAAGAAAAAGCTGACGGAGGTGCAGGGGAGTCGGGTGGGTCCTGTCACCAGCAGCGCCTATACGAAGAAATGCAGGACACGTATCTTAGGTATCCAGAACCTGTTTCCAGGATGTAAATATCATAAAGATACATTTGACTTTCCATCGCCTTCTAAAAGCAGAGACGTTTTTCCAGCAGAGTCCGTCTCTCTCTCTCTCTCTCTCTCTCTCGACTCTGAGTAAGCAACACTAAAACAAGAGTTTTCCATTAAAATATTGCATTTGACAAGCTGTAAGTTCCACCACTGGTTCACAAACAAGAAGTTAACATTGAGTACCTTACATTTTAGACACAATTTTGCCAATTTCTCTGTTAACGAAAATGTTTCAGTGTGAAGTAAAAGAAAAAATCAAAAAGAACTGCACTGAATTATATTGAATGCTCACTTGTACACTCTAAAAAAAAATGGTGCTAAATAGCACTAAAAGTGGTTCATTGGCTCGTAATCATAGGGGGACCATTTAAGTGCCATATGGCACTTACCTTTTCATATGGTGCTATGTAGAACCATAGAGGTTCCATAGAGCATGGTAACCATCCCAGAGAACCACTGAAGAACCGCTGTAAGAGACCAAACTGGGCTTAGTGGTGCTATACGTACCATGACCACCAAGAACCCCTGAAGAACCTTTTTTTTTTAGAGTGTATGGAAGCTTGTTTCCGCCACTGAATAAAAAAAGAAATAAAAAAAGAATTGCAACTTTTTATCTCACAAATTGAGATATGAACTCAGAATTATGAGAAAATAAAGTCAGAGTTGTGAAAAATAAAGTTGCAATTGCAAGAAATAAAGGTGCAATTCTGAGAAATAAAGTCGCAAATTGCGAAGATATAAAGTCGTAATTCTCAGAAATAAAGTTGCAATTGTAAGAAATAAAGTTGCAATTGTGAGAAAAAAGACAAATTGTGACTTTTTTCTTACAATTGCGAGTTACATATCGCAATTCTGACTTTATAACACATAATTGCGAGTTTATTTATAACACATAATTGTTACTTTTCTCAGAATTGCGAGACATAAACTCGCAATTGCGAGTTATCAGGCCAATTCTAAGTGGAAAAAAGACCAACTTTTCCCCCTCATAATAGTTTGTATCTCGCAAATTTCGACTTCATAACACGCAATTCTGACTTTATATCTCCCAATTCTGACTTCATATCTCACAATTCTGACTTTATATCTCGCAATTCTGACTTTATATCCATGAAATTCTGACTTTATATCTCGCCATTCTGACTTTAGAACACGCAATTATGCAATTCTGACTTTATATCACGCAATTCTGACTTTATATCTCGCAATTCTGACTTAATATCTCACTATTTTGACTTTATATCATGAAATTCTGACTATATATCTCGCGATTCTGACTTTATAACACGCAATTCTGACTTTTATATCTCGCAATTCTGACTTTAACACGCAATTCTGATTTTATAGCACGTAATTGCGACCTCTATATAACACAATTCTGACTTTATATCTCGCAATTCTGACTTATAACATGCAATTCTGATTTTATACATTCAATTCTTAACTTCATATAACGCAATTCTGACTTTATATCTGCAATTCTGACTTTATATCTCGCAATTCTGACTTTATATTTCGCAATTCTGACTTTATAACACGCAGATTTCTGATTTTATAACACGCAATCGTGACTTTATAACACAATTCTGACTTTATATCTATGCAATTCTGACTTTATAACACTTCTGTTTTTATAATCTTAATGTGACTCTACATAACGCAATTCTGATTTTATAACACGCAATTCTGATTTTATAACACGTAATTGTGACTAAATAACGAATTCTGACTTTATATTTCGCAATTCTGACTTTAACACGCAATTCTGACTTTATAACATGCAATTGGGACTTTATAACACACAATTCTGACTTTAAATTTGCAATTCTGACTTTATAACATGCAACTGCAACTTTATATCTTGCAATTCTGACTTTATAACACGCAATTGCTGACTTTATTAACATGCAATTGCGACTTTATATCTCGCAATTCTGAGAAATAAAGTCAGAATTGCGAGATGTAAACTCGCAATTGTGAGAAAAAGTCAGAATTTTGAGATAAAAAGTCGCAATTATCTTTTTTGTTTTTCATTAAGTGGCGGAAACAAGCTTCCATACTTTTAGTGTACTTCAAATCTTAAAAGCATTTTTAAACTGTACTTGCAGATAATATTACCTAGATAAAAGGAACACTTTCATAACTATGGTTTTTAACACACTTAAGTACACTTTTAAAAGGATGCTATTACTTTTTTAAAGATTACTATTACTTTTAAGTACAGTTTCAAAAGCAATTGTGACATCCTTTAAAGAAGTACCCTTATTTTGATGTGTTGACTAACATACTTAAACACATGTAAAGTAGCCTGTACTTGATTATAAACTGTGGAGTGTTATTTCTTACACTTAAAGCAGGGCTGTGCAAAGATTAATTGTGATTAATCGCATCCATAATAAAAGTTTGTGTTTACATAAATGTGTGTGGGCTGTGTATAATTATTTTGTATATATATAAATACACACACATGTATATATTTAAAAAAAATATTCATATATAAATTATTTATATTTATATATAATATAGATTATGTATTTATATTATATATATATATATATATATATATATATAAGTATTTACGTGCAAATAATTATAAAATATATTTAATACATTATTAAATACAATACATGCATATGTATTTATATATACAAAATAATTATACACAGCACACACACATATATTATGTAAACACAAACTTTTATTTTTGGATGTGATTAATCGACAATTAATATTTGCACAGCCCTAATTTAAAGTTTACATATTTTTAAATGTACTAAATTTTCATTCATAAAGACCATGTACTATTCCATCACATAATGATGGTCTGTCTGGAACATGGAAATTCAAGTATTCATATATTATGCTGTAAAAAAGTTGAATAGTTTGAAGAACTGTAGTTTATCTCTATAAGGCGCAGTCTCAGTGTAACAGTACTGTATGAATGTAAAACAGTAATAATGATTTAATCAAAGGGCAGGGTTGAACTAAAGGGTTAAAATGAACATCCTGAGACTTGCACATGTTAACACATGTTCGAACAGCATGATTGATCCACGGTGGGCTTAAACAGGGGCAATTCTGGAGGATTATACGTCAGCCTAGAAACAGCAGCTTGAGTTAAGGACAGCCTAAGGCACAGCGAGGTAGTGATTACAAAATGACACATAACAACCTCTACAGGCTTATCATGATTGAAAGAAGGAAGCTATAAGGGCTTTTCACTCATATGGTAGCGTTTTTGTGCTCGAACAAAAACGAGAGGAGTATCCACATATGGGACAGCCATTGTGAAAAATGTTTCGCAGTGTGTTTTTTGTTATTTGCACATTGAAAGCATCATTGTTGTTTGGTATTTGCAGGACAGAACCTGATTTCAGTTGCTGCACGCAACATACGTGGTATCTTGCATGACATTTACTGCAATGTGCAGGTTATATAATAAACACCAACACTAAATGCAATATTAGAATTAGAATAGCAGTTCTAGGAAGGGATTTATGAAAATCTTCTTCAGAATTTTTTTTTAAGTTGTAAGTGTAATTTTTCTCAGAAAATCTAATAAAATCTTACTTTTTTTTTACTAGCTTGACCAGAGTTCAGCAATCGGCGACACATTTTAAAAATGAGCCTGTCTTAAAATAGACAGTTTTTTGCAATATGCCTATTATATGGTATTTAATAAATACCTACACTAAACACAACGTTTGGATTAGATTAATAACTAAAAAAAACTTTGGAATGAATTTTGAATGAAATGACAGGTGTTAACAGGCATTAATATCAATTATATGCAGGAACAGGAAGCGTTATGTTGGTTAATGCTTAATTACAATAATAAATTTGATATAAACCAAATTAATTTTAGGGATTTGAAGCTTGTTCTAACTTAAGTTAAGATTTTTAAGAACATACTTCTAAAGAATTTAAATTCTCCTTAAGTTTTGTCTAAAGAACAATAAAAAGTAAAAATTAATCAAAATATATATATTTTTCTCAAGTTGTAGAACCAGAAAAATTTTATTTGTAAGAATGTTTCATGAATCCAGCCCTTGGTTATCATATGCAAATGCCTTTCGTGTTCATGCAAATTAGAAGTGTTTTTATTTTTATAAAATAAACCGTTTTATTACAAACGGTTTCTATCAATTTTAAAAAAAAAATCTATTTCTTAAAGGTGCCATATGTAATAATTGAGGTAAAAATATCCAGAAAATGAGCTAGACGCATCAAAAGAATGAGAAGAAATAAGTGCAATGATGTCACTGACAAGTTATATTGCTGCCGAGATATAAACCTAAATTAGCATGCTAAATTACTAGCACCGGCCCGGCAGGTGTCGTAATACCAGTTTCGGCCATGGGAGGCGGATGCGGGCGGGCAACATAACCACCGGCCGCACACTGCAATAGATGAGTAACTCGCGACTTGTGTTTACTTGAACCTGATGTCAGCCATGTGGATATAAAGCCCACTACTACATTTCAGTTCAGGGAAGAGTTAAAAAATGATTGGTCAACATTATGCATTAGGAATAGGGATGGGCAACGATTAATCGCATCCAAAATAAAAGTTTGTGTTTATATAATATATTTGTGTGTAGTGTGTATATTTAATTTGCATATATAAATACCCACACATGCATGTATATATTTAAGAAAAATTTGTTATTAATATATTAAATATTTATATTTATATATAATATTAATTATGTATAAATATATATATATATATATATATATATATATATATATATATATATAATGTATATACATGCATATATTTCTTAAATGTATACATGCATGCGTGTGTATTTATATATACAAATTAATTATACACACTACACACAAATATATTATGTAAACACAAACTTTTATTTTGGATGCGATTAATCGATTAATCGTTGCCCATCCCTAGCTCAGGAATACATTTGGAAAGTTGTAGCATACTGTATCTTTCAACAGTGTTCATGTTCTTTTTCCATTAGCTAGAGATGATCGGTTCACAGTGCGCTAGGGATCTGTGGTGTAACATGTACAAGTGCCAAAATGGTATTTATTGTTTGAATTGCGTAATAAAATTGACAGAATCTGAGAGCTTAACTAACCTGCTTGCTAAGTTTCAATTGCGTGCGTCTCACGGTGAAATCGTGAGAGTTGTCAGCTCTGAATGGCGTTAGCTTGATCAAATCAGCGAATGCTGTCCGTCAAGATTAATTCAAACTAACAAAAAAAAATGTGTAATATGAACAAAAAATGAATACCGTAAACTTAAAATAATTATCCCAGGGTTTTATTTTCTCATATCGTCAAAATGCACCAGCTTGTTTTTGAGACGCGTTTATGAGACGGTCTTCATCATTTGGTGTTGAGATGTTGTTCATTGAGTCTCTGATCTCTAAAAATCTCCAAATGCTCTACGTGAAACTGCGGTCTTCCAACCTTTTACTATCGTGTCAAATGATTTGAATAATATACGGAGAAAAAGAGAGAGCAAAACAGCGCTCGCTTGTGTTGTTTGAAGACGCGAGAGTGCGCGCGGCCGTGGCACGAACTCACTTTCTGGAGGTATACTGCCCCCATCTGTTATGTAAAAGGGAATATGTTTTGATTTTTAGATCCAGATGGCACCTTTAAATCCTGTGTGCTTGTATTTCTGTTATTGAAAGATATGCTGATGTAAGTTTTTGGATAGCCTTTCATGATAAATTGCCTCTTTGTGTTATTATATCCCTGAATGTCCAGGAGAACAAATGTACAGGAACACATGTGCGTTCAATCAGCACACACCGCTGGGGGTTGAAAGCAGTTTAACAGCGCTGGTTAACTCCAAACTGTCCAATCCGCAGCCCAGAATGCACTGCTTCCAGAATACCGGCATCATGCCAAACCACATCCATTAATTCAGACCTCTAAGCCAAAGACAAATCCAGTGTAACTTTCTAAGAACAGTTCGAGAGAACGTATTCTAGGAATTTTCTGTCATTTTTCAAACCTCAAATCCCCAATTGTTTCAGAAAAGCAGAGTAAGGATATACTCACACTGGTCCCCCTCCACTCGCCTGCAAACCTGCATTTACATTTACCATGTGTCGAGAACGCTTACGTCATTTACAATGCAACTCTTTGTTTTGAAGTAAAGCACTTTTGCTAATAGACTGCCCGTTAGATTTATCATTTCTGCCACACATTGATTTTCACTTGATTGCTGAACGCATCAGAAGAGTTATAATGGAGGCAGCTGACGTTGGAGGAATTTGCAGATTTACTAGAAAACAAATGTAATTCATGTTTACCAATAAGATGAGAACCAGACACTAATAAATATGGCAATCAGATGGTATAAAAATTATGATAAATCGATTGATTGATTGAGTCCATGATATACTTTTATTATTTTTGTCTGGCTTTCCAGAACAAGTATCTCAACTTTCTTAAAGGTGCATTGCGCAAGTCTCTGAGTTTTGCAGAACTACGCCCCCTCTGGCGACAAGCGAAACTGCAACCAGAGGTGTGCACCAGGGTGGGAATTATGTATTTTTAGGGGCAAGGCCATTTGGCCTCCACCTTTCTTTTTTTTTAGGGGCACCAAGGCCATATGACAGGGCACAAAGGCCATTGAGTACAATTTGATGGTTTTACCATTCAGATTAATACCATAACAACCTAATTTGGAATAAGACATGAATTATGACTTTTTTAATAAAAATAAAAAACAAATTTTTTAATGAGAGAGAGTGCCCTTACATTCTAGAAGGTAAAAAAAAAATCAGACAGAAAATTTAATATTTTATGTATAATGAAACGATGATAAAGTCTATCGATTATCATAACATTATACATATAATCTATTATGAAAATGCCTGACATGGCTCGAAGAATACAGGTAAGTCAAATATAATTGCAAAAATGTTTATTGTCTTTAAAACGACATAATGTGCATGTTACAGCGATCTGTTAGCTTTGTTTGTGGTCGGGGATTTCCTGCATTGTCGAACGCTCTTCTTCATGTGTTCAAAGATGGACTATAATGTTCAGTAGAGCGTCCGCACATCAGTACAGTGCTCATAATGATTACATTGACGCATTTGGCTATAAATTCAATAAAATATTATTCCTGTCAATATAAATCTGATGTAAACTGAGATCAATATTTCGTAAAATCTGCACACTTTTGAGCTAAAAGCCGTGAGGGACGTTGTTTTGTGAATCGCTGTCATGACGACAGCACAGGAGTTTTTTTATGAATGGGAACGTCTGACGCATTAAGACATAACTGTCAATATAAATTTCTCAGAATATATACAAATATAAATAGTGGTCAAATACTGAAACGCGAGTCTTATGTAATTTTAATGATGTATAGTTTGTCAATGTAAAAACATTAAATCTAGTAACTTAGTAACGTGCGCCGACGCACTGGCAACGGTTAACAAGTTTAATATACCGGTAATTCTAAGTGTTGAGTCAAATCATAACGTATCATATCAAACCGGCTAGCTCGTTTGCTATGCTAATATTTACTTGAGTGTCGTTCTTCTGTTGGTGCTGATGTTAACTTACGTGCTTCTTGCACTGCTGTTTTGAGGCGTGAGATCATCGATATGATTATGACACTGCACCTGCGCGAATCCACGAACTATTTGAAGTTCAGAGACTTCTTGGGTGGCTCGCTGTAATTCAAAGCAACCCCTCTATGCCGCACTGGTGCTTTATATATGTAACTTGGACAGGGCCAGGGCACACAGGCCACTGTGGCCGTAGGATGATTTTTTTTTTCACGGGGCATGACGGCCAAAGTGTAAGGCAACGGCGGCAATGGCTGCGTGGCCGCGGTATAATTCCCACACTGGTGTGCACGCTCATGGACCACACACGCACGCGCTTGCACGAGCTGTTCATAACCAAAGAAGCATCTGCCGCACAAATCTATTGTTACAGTCATAATGTCTTCAAGGGTAATAAAGTTATAAATCTGCAAGTCATTTAAATATATGAAAGGAAAGGAATTTGAGTAAATTACACACTTATGTGTGTGTGAGGGAAAACGGGGTAGTAGAAAACGATTTTTGTTTCCATCTATCTCCATGTTGAACTGTTTTATGTGCTTACTGTATCCAATTATGATTGTATTATTATGGAAACACGTTCATGAACAATATAAGTTATTACTTTGTATAGGACCCGTTTGAGCCCTAGAGCCGACCGGAGATCTCTCCATTTGTTGAAAGCTTCCCGATGTCGACTCTCGTCTTATTCCAACGCCTGGCACTAGACAAGAGTTTGCGTTGGGGTTTGGAATGAACTACAAGCCGTTCTCTTTAAATCCATCTTCTACTTTTGTGGAAAGTTGACTAAAGTTTTGTCGCTCGAGTTGTCTTCGCTGATATGGAGAATGGCGGCGAATACACAAACCTGCCAGACATCGCCAGGTTAGCTTGAACGCGCATGACATCACGCCCAGTCTCAAATCCGTCCCGAATCCCTCTTATTTATTTCACTGTACAGGATTATAGAGGCGATCACAGTGATCAGAGAAGGGCTCATTCAGCCCATCAGCATGTATGGGTTAGAGAAACGGCTATTTTTAACATGAAATGTTGCGCAATGCACCTTTAAAGGGGTCCTATTATGCTTTTTCACTTTTTCATCTTTAGTTAATGTGTAATGTATAAAAAAGGATCACCCACAAAGGGAGATATTTATTCAACAGAATTCACTTTCCAAGAACTACGATGAATGTGTTTTTTCTGGATCGTGTGAAGTTATGATGTTACTCATTTAAGAATGACAGTTTATGGCACCCATTGATTTCTCCATACTATGGAAGTCAATAGGGCCCTGAAAAAAATTTTACATTTTTCTTGATCTTAAATAAATGTTGAGATATTTTGGAATACGAGACAAAAAATATTGAGCAACAAAAACATTTTTTGCAGTGTACTATTACTACTACTGAATTAATTACGTAACTCACAGCCACAAGTTGATATTAAACACCAGCTAATGGAATAAACAGATCAGACTTATAACATCAACACATGCATATTGCATCAAGTTTGTAATGAATGTCTCTCTGTTGATGTCCAGTACAAACCTCGAGTTACATCATATTCTGCTTGAAATCACTTACATAAGTAGATCATTGGAGAATTTAGAAACTTGACTTTTTGTTAAATTACAACTTTGGTCCAACAAGTACAGAAACATCAACAAAAATTAATTCATTCCAGCAAGTAAACAGCACTGGAAGAAGAAGACGATGACGATCATAATGAAAAAAATTAATATAAACGCTCCAGGGCTCCAATTTTCTACTGAATCACATCCAACACTAAATCCGTACGAAATACATGGCACAAACTTAAATCCTCAGACACCATGCTTCATTTTCCTGACATTTCAAGCTGGATAGAACATCATGAATTTGTTGAAAGCTTTTAAGTAAATATTAAAGAAGAAATAAAGCTCCTTTTTGGAAAATATTTCTCACCCTGTCTTCAGTCTGCCAATAGTTTAGGTGTAATATGCTCTGACATGTTGCAGGACATCCGTTGCATTAGTGTGGAACATTGTGTTTATAATAATACAACAATTATAACTTTTTAAAACATGTGCAAATGTCAGTCAGCAGAATCAATATAGTAATTCAGACATTATAGAATATTTTAAGATGGATAGTTACTATTCCGTCGATGACATAATATAATTTAATAAAAACATTGTTTTTAACAATGCAACAATATCTCTAAACTCTTAGAAGAAAAGGTTCTATATAGAACCTCAAAAGGTTCTATCAGCGCTACGTATTTGAAACCCCTAAAAGGTTCTAAGAGTTCAATAATAATTCTTTGTAACCAGGAAAAAGGTTCTATTTGAAACCTTTTGGGTTCATATTATCATTTGTTTTGTCCTTTCCGGATTAAATATTTCATATTATTGACGAACATCAAGACCCTAAAATGTATTTATGAATGCATGTGAATGATCACAAAATTCAAGATATGGGCGTTAGAAAATTTATATATTTATATCATTTTATGTAGATAATCAATATCACACGAAGAGTGCCATTTCAGTTTTTATCCAAAAATCAGCATGATTAAAATGCGATATCGTTTTTTTTAGATTTTTAGTTTATTTATTTGTCATTGTTACAGAATAACAACGAAATGTTGTTAGAGCAAAAACAGAAAGGCATATAGTCTTAAGTTGTCTACCCCTATTACCCTTACCAATATATGTCCCTATAAATTAAATTAAGTTACCCATAACTTGAACCTACTTTAACTACCAAATACCCATAGAAAACCACATCAAACGCTATGTCCAGTAAAGTGCATATTGGAATTAATAAATCTAATAGAAAAAATAGAAGATTTTAAGTTACTCCAGCAGTTTAATAAACAATAATTTAATTACAACTACAAAATGTTGCAGAATAATGTAATATATGAATGAATAATAGCCTATAAAGAACCTTTAGGGTGCCAAAAGTGTTCTTTCTTGTCATTATAGAACATTTTTTAGCATAAAAGATTGTTTAGAGTTGAGTAAAGAACCCTATGCTTCATAGAACCCCAATGAACCCTTTTTTCTAAGAGTGTACAGGGAAATTGGCCTGCCATAATTGACTAAATTCAACACATACTGCACCGGTTGCATGTTCATTCATCAAATATCTAATAGAAATCATCAGATTGCATCTGTAGTACAACTTGTAGGTCCCACATTGCTCACGCTTTTGGGACTTTTACTCTTATCCCTTGCATGAAACTTATATTGTGGTCCTGTCATGGGGGTCTGCAGAAGTGTGTGTGATTAAATCCAGGCTGAAAATGTTCTGGCCCAGCTCCACATGCGTGTTAACTAAGAATTGTTGATGTTTAAAAGCTCCACGTGAGTAGGGCGCATATCAGGATATACACAAGCCGTGCAGGAATATGCCTATGTCTCCAACCACCATCACTATAAAGACCCTGAAACACTAAAATAAGCGATATCGAAGAACAAACTGGTGTGACTTCATTTTGAACAAAATCAGGCCAAAATGGAGTTCGTTTCGGGAGTTTGAAAAAGCTTGCCATTTTTGAACTTTCCCAAAAAGTTTGCTCCGGCTGGTAAAAACCTTCAAACTATCACTGGCACGTGGCGATTACATAATAGGTGGGTGTGGCTCTGTGGCTCCGCCTTCTCCAGCTCATTTCTTCTGTTCAGTCTGTCGAAGTTGGCGCGAGTAAAAACATGAACACACAGGAAACCGACTTTATAGTAGAAAATTCGTATGTAACTAATCGAGAAGTTTAATACTGTAAAGATACATGCTTTTAAACTTGATGCAAAATATATTGTATAAAGTGGTAAATAAATGTGACATGACTGGAGTGCCCAATTGACCTATGGCTAATAAGAGAAAAAAAAATCGATACAGCATAGTATCGCAATATTTTCTGTGGCAATACTGTATCGATACACGGGCGGCAAGTATCAATCTTTTTTTTGCAATATTTAATTATAAAATTACATGTTTTACTTTCCGGTTTTCTTCATTGGTTTCTCTATTTTTCACTGCTTGAGAACATACAGTGTAGGTTGAATCTGAAATCGCCCCCTAAACCCTCATTCGCTATGTTAGGTCTACTGACGCGCGTCTTTTCTGTGGGTTGTGTGTGTGATACAGGGAGGATTGAAGGGATACTGCATAATTGTGTTAAAAGAAAAGTTTGTTCTGTGGGTTGTGTGTGTGTGTAATACAGGGAGGGTTGAACGGATACTGCGTAATTGCATTAAAAAAAGTTTGTTATTGCGTTGCCGCGGTGGCCAAGTGATGAAACCAGTGATGCGACTGAACACGTAACACCGTTAACACCGACTATCGTAGCAAGCCTGAGCTCAACATTCATGTGAGAGGTCTCCTATTCCGAGAATAATTACGTCCTGTCCTGTGTCCTGAATGTTTTCAAGTTTTTGCACTTCAGTTAATGTGTAAAAGATAATGTTTACAGAATTAAATGTGAAATTTAAATTAAAGTGAGCTGAGCAATCTTATTTTCCATTTTTTTTTGTGATGTCTTTGAATAACATGGGGAACATGAATCGCAATATATCGCCGAATCGAATCGCAATACTTGCTTGTATCACAATATATTGAGAATCGCAATAATATTGAATTGATACTATCGAATCGTCACATTTTTGCCCATTCCCACCCCTAATGTAGCCTAGAAATCTAGACGCAGCCTAGCGGCAGCAAAAATTATTTTGCTGCAAAGTGTGGTCTAGCAACTCTCCGTTGACTTTCGAAGTGGAAAATCCAAACTCTAGTCTGGCCAATCACATCGTGTATAGAGTTGGTGGGCGGGCTTAACACAATGACGGCAGAGTTGTGACAGTTCTGCGCCGTGATTTCCATTGGTGATTTCCCTGATACTTAAAAACAAACAAGACGCAGCTGGCGAACAGCGGTCTTTCGATTCCGGCTTTGGCCGCGACTCGGATGACTTGGAGTTAAGAACGTAAAGTCATTCTTAAAAAGGAAGATGTGTTCAGAGTTTTGACGACCGGATAAGGCAAAAGTTTAATATATCAACTTGCTCTGCTGGAGGGAAAACCATGGGGAAAACGCATGGGACTCGCTCAGCCACAGCCATCATCGCTCTGGTTGGTTAGCACTATCCTATGGCGTGCAGAGGGATATTGAAAGACAACCTTTTATCCCGCCCCCGGATTGAGGTATGCCAATTGTGAGTTCCCAGACCTAACATCTTGATGTTGGTTTGCCAGGCTACCCCTAATGTACATCGCAGCTAGAAGCTAAAGTTAACGTTTTTTAATGCTAGGCTAACGTTAGAGATTTCAAAGATAACGTTCAAATATGTCGTTGACATAACTTAGAACAGATTTAGACATCCTTGTTTAATTTATCCGCAATTTAATTTGTGGTCTACCGCATTACTTAATCCAGAGCTGTGGCTTGGGAAAGGGTAAAAAAAATAAAAATACACACCATCTGCCCAGCCTCTCGGCAACCTAGTGTCGGAGTTGCATGTACCCCATGCACACCGTTTGACCTTAAAATGACAAGAAAAACGAATGAAAACTGACTAACTGCAATGCATTTCAATGGACGGGGAAGCAGAGAATGTCTGAGTACTGTATATTGGGATAGCTGTGCACTGTGATTGGCTCATCGCGTTTGATGGCGTGGCTTAGCGATTGGTCAATTGCAGAGCTTGTTCAAACATCCACATCGCCATGATCAGATTAGGCTGTTTTCTCACCCCTGTCATTTTTGTTGTGTCTACTACTGTGTTAAGTACATTTAAAAAGTGCCATTTTGAATTGTGAAATTGCATAATGTGTGTGAAGCAGACAGTGTGTTTAGACTTTTGGAGACTTGAGAAGAGGTTTTGCTCTCTGTGTGTCAGTTTAAATAATTGTGCTGTGCATGTCATTAGAGATTAGTAAGTAATTTAGTGTGTTAGCAATTGGAAAAAAACTGTAAAAGAAAAGCGTGTGAAGCATGCATTTACATTTTCATCTAAACGCCACTCTCATCAGTGGACGGCGTCGGGATCTTCTAACAGAATACTAAAGCAAAGCTATTTCAAACATCGTTTTACCCCTAAGCAAAGAACGAAAAAGAACAAAATGTACGCGAGTATATAAGGGGATTAACACTGTCATGGTGAGACACCCTCCGCTATACATACATCACAATGAGGGAATGTTGCTGCAGTGCAGAGAACCATTCAAGTGTGAAAAAATCAATAAAAGGGAGAATAAGAGGAAGCTTTTTCCAGGATATGTTAGGAACATATCTAGAGTGGAATTTGATCAGGACATGTTTTCATAATATTCACCCTCATATACCTATCATCGAGTTTATCCTTCAGCTAGGTTATGTTTCAGTGTATTTATTGAGAGAAGAGCTATGTATTCATCAAGTGGATCTAGGTTGCACAAAATGTTCCTCCTTATCTCGAGTGTGTGTGTGTGTGGAACAAAAGAGGCTTTAAATGAAGGTTAGTTTGACAAGACGTATCTACACAGAGCACAGCGACTGACCACCCACTTTATCAACCTTGGTTCCGGAAATATTTTAATCAATCTAAACATTTCTGACTATTGCAACTTAAAATCAGCATATTAGAATGATGTAACGATGCTGAAAATGTAGCTTTACATCACAAGAATAAATAACATTTTAACATATATTAGGAAACTTATTGCAAAATAATACTGTTTTTAATGTATTTTAATCAAATAAATGCAGCCTTGATGAGCATAAGAGCCTTCTTCCAAAAACTTTTTGGTGTCTATCTAGTTTATTCTAAAATATGTATATATTAAGCATCATCAATACTAAATGTGACCCATAAGAAGAACATTTATTGAGTCCCACAACTCATCTCATCACTTATTATGACTGTACCTTGTTCTGGAAACACACTGGCAAATGTTTAGCATTGTGCTCTCATTCAAGAGCTGATAGTGTTACTATTTATAAAAGCAGCGGCAGGGACACATACTGCGAGAGAAACTGATAGTGAGCGTCGGCACAAAGAGAGAGGTGAGGCTGAACAGACTGAGAGGAGGAAGACTTTGGGAAGAGAACAAAATGGATATAAGCCTTCATGTCACAGTAAATGCTATAAGTGATGGTTGTCCAGAGAACTGACAAACTGAGAAGAAGCAGTGTTAAAGTTACATACCTATTCAAACCAATGAAGCATAAAAAACTAAAAAAAAAAAACAAGTGCACTACAGTACTTTGAACATATATTTGTCATATCCACCTTATTCTGCTCTAAACAATGCACGCTGCCATGACGACGACTCCGGTTGCCAACTTTCGGTTCGAATGCGTTTTTGCTATGCGTTTCAGATTGTGTCATCCCCACATTGCTGAACTAAACCGAAAAAAAAAAAACATTCATCAAATGTGATCTGATCACGTCATTATTTATTAAATCACAGATAAAAACAAAATGAACTTTTTTCTTTTCTTCATAACTTCCAAAGGATAGTACAATCTCCCTACACTCTCAGAAAAAAAGGTACAAAAGCTGTCACTGGGACTGTACCTTTTCAAAAGTACATAAAGGGTGCATATTGGTACCTTAATGGTACACATTAGTACCTAAAATGTACATAATAGCACCTAAAATGTACATAATAGTACCTAAAATGTACATATTAGCACCTTAATGTCCATATTAGCCCCTAAAATGTACATATTAGTACCTAAAATGGACAAAAGTTTTCCCTTTTGAAAAGGTACAGCCCCAGTGACGGCTTTTGTACCATTTTTCTGAGAGTGTAATCCAGCACTACATGAACATCCGACAGTTTCTGTCACGCAAGCAATGAACTTAGGCTTGTTAGCCCTTTGACTCCTGTCTACCTCTACTTTCAAAGATGCATAGTCTATTTTCTCAGGCCTGTGAGGAAAGTAGGCTACATTATACGCCGAGTTTCGGTTAATTTATGAGACAGAGCCCAGTTTGCGCGCCGGTGCCTCCGTCATGATGATCTATTTCCTACTGTATGTGATACGATCTGGGAAAACCCACCACATGGTGAAATTTGACATATTACAGGTTTTGAGACCATATTAAAGCTGGGTTCAAGCCCTTTCCAAATCTGTTTTTATTTCTTTTATCGTTTGTCTGTAACAAAAGTGGTTATCTGAAGTTGGCTGATCGCTGCGATTTTCAGAAACGGAATTGAGAAAAACAGGTTTAATTAACGGTCATGTCCTGCTAGCGGGACGACTTTTTTCATATCACATATTTTAGTAATCATCATAGATTAGGTATCATTCGAAAGCTTACCAACTAAAAAATTCAACTTGTGAAAACCGTTTTGAAATTGGACGATTGAAAGGCGAGCAAGGACTTTTAAACGAGCAGCTTCAAACTCTGTTGTTTGATAAAAAATATATATTTTGCCAAAAACTGACATTTAATTTATATTTAGACCTTACTGAAAAAAGTACCAGTGCAACATCCGACGGGTTTTCCCAGATCGCATCACATATTTACTTATTAAAACCAGGCAATTGGTTGATGAACATTGATTGAAATTAAGATAAAATTAATAAAAAAACGAAATTCACTTTAAAGAAAGGCTTTATTGTTTCTCTTCAAGATGAAAGTTTTAGTCGCTTTCAGAGTGGTCATGTCCGTAATGGAGAACTTTCACATCCGTAACATTGTTTTTTTTTTTCTCTCATAAATGTGAATACGAAAAATAAAATAAAAAATGATATTTTATGTTCTATGTTCCGTTTAGTAGGCTATTACTTTTGTTTTGCACAGTAATTCATAGAATTAGTAAAAAATATTTTGCCACTTAAAAGTTAAAGTAAATATTAAATATAAAGCGCATGTGTAGACTGATTTGTTTCTAATGTCTAGACTAGCATTCTATGTAAACAACCGGAAGTAGAAAACCATAGTTGAACCCGCTACGAATCATGGGAAATAGAATGGGCACAGAAAAAGGTGGATATAGACCACTGTTATAGTGTTTTTAGGGTCATTTCAAGGGGTCATCGGATGCCCATTTTCGGATGCCCAAGTGGGTGTGATTCTTTAGGGTCTTCATGTAGCATTCAAGTTTGTAACATACTTTGGTTAAAGGAGCCATATGTAAGATGGTGGCCAAAACTGGTACTGCAATAACTTTCCCCAGATAGGTTGCCAGATAGGCTGCAGGATCCAGTGCATTTTTTTTTTTTATCCGAACGCGTATGTAGCTGTAGTCGTGGTAACTAGAGCAGAGCTGGCAACCCAGATGTAAACAACACTACTGACTTTGTGATTGGTAGACCAAAACACAACATCAACAACAGTTGAGGGCTGCAACTTCACTTTTTAAATGACAATATACTGGCTGGACTACTGTTGTCAGTGATATTAGTATCTGAAATGAACATGATTTCTTAATGTCTAGCAGGGCTCCAGACTAACTTTTCCACTGGTTGCACTGGTGCTACCATCTTTCTCAGTTGGTCGCACCAGCGTTTGATTTGGTCACACTTTTTTTTTTTTTTTTTACTACATGCCATGGGATTAATCAATGCATGCTGATGAATAGTGGTTTTAATGGACCAAAGCTAGCAAAGGCATTATACCTGTAATATATTAATTATCATTGCCAAATTTCAGGATTTTCATGGATTTTGTACAGTAATTTTAATCTGTAATTTTAAGCATTTTACATTTCAATTATATAGAATCTATCTATTTACATTTTGACATCTATCCATCCATCCATCCATCTATCTATAATCTTTATCAGCATCATCTTTCTATCTTTTAAAAATCATTCAAATGAGTGATACATTGCATTTTAAAAAGATTAGAGTATTATAATAAGCTAATACAGATTTTTCGGCATCAAAGTTTATAGTTGTTACAAAAATCAGAACTCACACTCATTAACGTTACCTTCTGCATTTTATAATCATTTCTTTTTCCTCAGTCGAGCGATTACTCTTATCTAACCGCTGAAAAACGTCGGAAGGGGCACGCTGTTTCGTGAGACATTTTCATTTTTATATGCCTTAATTCTTGAATTTCACCCTCATCATGTGCAATGCGCGTGACGTCTACGCTCGTCGATAAATAAACTGCACGTGTCTTGCGGAAGAACACGTAGCCGAAGCTACTTCTCTCCATTAATGTCTATGGCGAGTCACGCAGGCACTGGGCAACTCCGCATCCGAGTCGACCTCAATAAAATTGTCAGAATATAAACACTTATTATAGGCGTATCGTAGTGATTCAGGATAAATCAAAAACACGGTTTGGAAAATGGATTCATGATGTAGCCTACTCGTTCATTTTGAACATCAATTATGGACTGCAGCAGCTGATATAACGGCGTTCTGTTGCGCGAGCGTCCACTCGCACATATGTGACCATACAATTTTAACTCGCACATTCTCAAAAAACGGTCGCATATGCGACCAATTTGGTCGCAGTCTGGAACCCTGTCTAGTGACATATCAGGGCCATTTTAGCTCCTTTAAAATTCCTCAATGGTTGTGTAAAACAACACCCTTTTTATCTCGTCAAAAACAGCTTTGTTCACAGCGACCCGTTTCGGTGCATGTCAGGATTTTCTTTAAATAATACTTTAAATTTCATAACATACACCCACATAACACATTCGGCACAAGTCACATGGCATCATTCTGTGATACTTTTGCGTCTTTTTTTAAAAAGCTTGACGCCGGTCGCTATTTACTGCCATTATACACACAAGCGCGAGCAGGACAAGGGCATACGGCATTAATACAACACCAGGGTGAGTAAATGATGACTTAATTTTGATTTTAGGGTGAACTGTCCCTTTAAGATCACCCACAGTGCAGTGCTTGTTCTTGTACAGTGCTGTCGTAAGAAAGCACACTCTTTAAGTGTAGATAGTTAGTTCTGACATTTCCTTTTTCGAGGCTTGCAAAGAGGACAGGACTGCACATTTAGCTATCTCTTCAGAACAAGCAGCTGCTTACATGATGTTCACAAAAACGAATGATGCACGCAACCCTAGGGTTCACAATTTGCATTAAACATAGGTGACTTAAAAAGGCCAGGCCAACAAAAGGTAACAGACGTCATGAAGCACAGATTCATGCTTCTTGGTTCATGGGCTGAATGTTCCCAGCTGGAGATTTTGTGCTATTGTCTTTGACCTGTTCTTGTGAATGAACCCCTTATCATTATGGGACAATCTCTCTGACTATCATTAGACTTTACAGTTATTAATAAAATTGCTGCAATCCCTTAAATGGGGTCAAAGAGTCTCGTTGCAGGTAAGCAGTCTCTTCTCAATTATTTTAATCAAATGGCAATTTGATAAGTCATTCACAAGCATTTCCATTTATTTAGGCTATATATCACTATGTCAACTCTCTTTAACCCTTAACAGTTATAAAAAATGTTTGGAAAATCTTTCCTCAGAAATTGCTAGTAATGCAGTACAAATTGTATTCAATTAGACTGAAATAATATTTTCTTATAATATTATATCTTATGAAATAATATTTTCGTGAAAACCTACAACCTCATAATCTTTTCATTTTTTTCAACATTGCATTCACTTACAGTAAATGCTGTCTTTAATCACAGGTACACTAAAGATTTTCACTAAGACTAACTACTTAGTGTGACCTAATTCGTCAAATTAAATACTTATTGTGACTTGTATTAAAAACCAATTGATCCAGATGTTACCACTTTACTATGTAGTGGTTATATACAATCTGAGACCACTAGTGAAAATGCTTTGATTAAGACAAATCTACGAAGAAATACTGCCAAAATGCAATTTTTTCCCCAATGGGGGATCAAATAGAATAAGAACAGTTGTCTTATTCATTCTATCTTGCCTACATTATTTCGTCAGGGAAAACTGTTGCTTTTTGCCAGTCTGTTTGGTCTTTTTTCCATTCAGATTTATTGATTTCTGGGTATGTGTTTTCATTAGCCAGAATGACTCAATGTTTTCCTCAAGCTGAGAGAAGGACATAAAAGCACAATGAAGTGATAGTTAGATAGCTGGCAGTGTTGTTCATTCTGAGGAAAACGGTTTGGAAACAGACTAGACTCTTTCTTTGTTCTCTGTTTGAAGGTTGTGCTCTGATACTCTTACTTTACTCCCCAAAATCATGAAAATATTGAGTTTTCAGTTGACTGGAAACACAAAATGCACTCCTCCCGCTTGTTCAGACCCCTTCAACACCGAGACCAATCGAGTTGGGAACATCATGTAAGTCCAAATGAGTCATTCTTATGGAAATGTTCTGTTACAAAGATTAGTTGTTTCATCAAAGTACCAAATTACAACCGCAGGTTTTGAATGTACATGTTCTTGGTTGCCTACAGTAGATGTCTGATACCTAAGATTCAAAAGGGTTGCACTTTATTCCACTTTAGACAATCCACTAACTAATGGCGCTTTTCCACTACACAGTACCAGCTCGACTCTGACTCGCCTTTGTTTGGTTTTCCACGGTGTAAAAGTTGTACCTACCTTTCGGGTACTTTTTTGTATCACCTCCGGCGAGGTTCTGAGTGAACTGAGGCGAGCTGAGCCGGTACTAAAATGTGACGTGAAAACAATGCCGACTGCTGATTGGTCAGAGAGAATCGTCACTATTCTCTGCGTCGTCATTGCACGCGCCAGTATCCAGAATATCGCCATTTTTAAATAGTTTGGCCAGAGATAGTTACTAAACTAACTACTATTACCATGGCAACTCGGAAGAATACGCCGTGGTCAAACGAGGAGGTGCAGACTTTTCTTTGTTTGGTTGTATTACCTATAATATTACCTACCTATATTATGCCCCTTTTCACAAGATGTAAAATAAGTCTCTGATGTCCCCAGAATGTGTATGTGAAGTTTCAACTCAAAATACACAACAGATCATTTTTAACAGCATGTTTAAATTGTCATTATTTGGGGCTCAGAAAAATGCGCTGTTTTAGTGTGTGCCCTTTAAATGCAAATGAGCTGCTGCTGCCGGCACAGGGGGCGGAGCTTCATGAGCTCACGCTCAGTCTCTCAGGACAATATCATCTCACGGAATGACAATAATATCAGAAACTCTCAGTAACGTGTTCATTTTGAGTCGGACAATAATGCCTACAGAGTCAGAGTGCGGTATAGAGATGGAACAGGTATAGTTTAGTGGTTTAATTACGGTTATTATAACGTATTTGTCATCTGCTTGTATGTATCCATTATTTATTAATAGCCTACAAGTCTGCTGTTTCGGACCAGGTCCAAATGATGATCAAACATATACTAATTAGGGGTGTAACGATACACAAAAGTGACGGTTCGGTTTTCCCATGGTTTTGACGTCTCGGTTCGGTTTTGAAAGCTAAAATGGCTTTTTTCTTTCTTTTTTTTACCAGTGGTTTAATGAAAAAAAGGTCTTTGTCTTTAAATTCATTTAATTACAATTAAACATTTCACAAGGATTAAAAAAATCTGCTAATGCTGTGTAAACTATATAGGGAGCCGCACATTACTATAACATTAAAGGTTGTAGACTTTTAACCTAAATTCAGATGCTATTTATTTTTAGATATAATAATCAACACACAACACATTGTATGAAAACGTGTAAACTGAACATAAGGCAGTTTTTGCATTAACTTGTGTTTTTACTCTTATTTGTTGTTGAAATATAATAATTTACACAGTTGTAATTTTCAGATATTTTAAACAATCAAGATATCATAAACAGGTTAAGCAAAATATAATATACATAGTGCATTTATTTAGTGCAAGAGTTAATTTATAGGAAGTTGTGGACACTGAATCACTTGCCTGTTGAGGTAAATATAATGCTAGGACAAGCTAAGCTATGCTGTTTTATTGACGTCTTTCCGCAGCTGAAACACTGATTGAACGATTACACGAGTTATGATGCCTTTCAGTAAGTATACTGTATCTTTCAACATACCTTCAGGTGTCTTTTCTGTAACTGAGGAAGAGATGATCGCGTTACTCGCGCGCTGCCGCTTGAAATGAGGAGCCTATAGTTATAGTAGCTAAGCCCACAGCGATCTGTCACGCCACATCAAAGAGCGCCAAAACGCCATTTCATTTTCGTGATGAAATAGACAGAATTGGAAAGATTAAACCTTGCTTGTTATCGAAAGTAACAACACAGAGCTTGTTATTTGGTGTTAATGGTGGCTAGGCTACAAAACTGAATTCGTTGTGTATTGTATAAGACATGAGGTCCATTGAGCCGGGCTGGGCGGGGCCGGGGTAGCAGGGGGCGGGGCGTGTTCGGTACGCAATGACAGTATCGCGATTCGAATCGTGAGTTCATGAATCGCGTTTTTGGTTCGGTTGAAAATCATTACACCCCTAATACTAATGAGTTTAATGAAGTTTATTATACATCACATAAAAGATGAAGCGTCAGTTTTACTTCAGAAAATCACCGTAAGAGCTGAGTAAACACAGTAAGTTATAAGAAGTGCGCAAGTTGAGGGAGTTGAGGGAGCATTCCTGTGGGCGGACGTTCGATGTAGGCTACTTCTGTTAAATGAAATATCTTGCTTGGCAGTGAACTTTGAGCTTTATAATTTTACAGATATTATTTATACTCTAACAACAACATTACACACTAACTAAAGTTTGAAACATGGGATCACGAAGAACGGGAACTTAAAAGGCACACTATGCAAGAACTGTACCTTAATATAACAGCTTCAAAGTCATTTCGGTGGTAAATAAACTCCTAGTAGGGTGAATCATCCTGGTAGCAAAGCTTGGGGGGGACCAGCAATGCAAGTTTGAGAGGAGCGCCCCCGACAAATCTCGCGAGAATCATGACATGCTTTACGGCAACGACGTCGCACACATCACAAAGTACGAAGACACTTGCGCGCATTTCAGACGTGATACTCGACAATGGAAAAAGCAAAGAAAACGTGGTCGGAAGAGACTAGGAAAAGGAAAAGAGAATGAGCCGTAAATAAATGCATCGATACGCAAGTTTTGTTTGAGTTCTTTAATGGTCTAGTGGGAGATCTTTTGCCAAGCGTGTTAGAGGTTACAGGTTCTACATTTTTTCTCCTCATCAAAACTGAATATGTTCATCGGTGGTTACTATTACTGATTGCAAGATGACACGTAGTTGCAAAGTTACTTATAGTTAGTAGAATGTCTAAAGTGGACTATGAAAATAAAGTGTAACCCAAAACTCCCAACAATAACAATGAATAAAGATAACGTACTGTAAGATATTGGTCATCATTTTTGGGCTGACGTCAAAGACTCGCATCAGTGACCTCTAGGTCTAGAGTCGTGTACATTCAGCAGATCTTGGATGCATCAATAAGGGTTTATGGTTAGTGTAATAAGGCAAGTTGCATAGATGTAGGTCAAATTTTTATTTGTTTGTTTTGTTTCCTTGTGAAAAAGTGCACTTAGTGTACGTCAAATCGTAAAAGTATATTTTTAAAATACTTGCAGATAAAAGAGTATTAATGAAATAGACAGTAAGACAGTACATAACTATGTAACACTTTTTAATAATGTCAAATTAAAAGTTTAACTTTAAAGTATAATTTAAATCATTGTGTTCTAATCATGTCATGCTTTAAAGTACACTTATTTTTTGACTAAAGCATGTCAAGTAGGCCTACAACAATATAATTTTTATTGTAGCGTGCTTATTCAATATAATATTTAAAGTGAATATATTTTAAATGTACTAAATTGCAACTTCAGCATTACAAATGTGTAATTAGAAATATATTAAAATACAAGACATACAAGTTTCATTAGAAATGACATTAAAATAGAATAGTTTACCAATAGCATTAGTAGTAATTATGAAATTACAGATAAAGATTAACTTAAGTGGGTCAAAACAACATTTTAATTTAAATTTCAACTAATTGCATTTAATACCCACTTAATATAAATATAAACTTTGTTTAACAGTAAATAACATTCAACAATACATTTATTTCGCACATCTTTTAAAAGTTGTTTTTTCCCATAAGCTAAAGTGTACTTTTTACAAGGTTTGAAATGGTTAATAAGTTGGTTTTTCTGAAAATAAAAATATTCGCACACACTTATAACCTCATTTAATACACTCTAAAAAAAATGCTAGGTTGTTTTAACCCAACTTTGGGTAAAATATGGACAAACCCAACCATTGGGTTACATTTTTAAATTTCTTTTTTTTAACCCAATGGCTGGGTTTGTCCATATTTAACCAAATATGGGTTAGAACAATCCAGTATTTTTAGGAAAATTAAATCATTACTCTTTTGAATCCTGTTGTATATTTTTGTGCATATTCAAACTTTCCAAACAACTCATTTTAATAATGTTTCCGATCAAATTTATTACAAGTTAGGAAAGTGTTAAATGTCTTTCTTGTGCCATAATTGCACTGCATCATCAGTAAGCAATGCTCTGCAAACACACTTATGTATTTGCGTTTCTTCTCTAGAAACAGCTGTAATCTCCCTATATCAGTCGGCACAGAACGTGTCCCGTCATACATGAACATAGTGTACAGCAGCTCTACATGACGCGCACGGGTGTTTTAACATCACTGCAGACCTGTTTTTACACCGAGAGGGAATATATTTGTCCAGCAGGCAGATGCTGATAAGATACTGCATGCCAGCCCTTTTGAAAGACCCCTTTTCTTGCACTGCTGATATAAACTCAAGCTGAAAACGTCAGATAAACAGCAGCCCCTCGTCAGTAAAAAAAATAAAAGAGTACATATAGTGCTTGACGTGCTCCCGATGTCAAGATCAACATGTTAAGGCATTTTAACAGAAAAATCATACTTTGATTAAAAAAAAAATGGTAACCCTTTAGTTTAGGGTCCAATTTTCACTATTAAGTTGCTTATGAGCATGCATATTACTAGGATGTTGGCTGTTTATTAGCATATTAATGCATTATTCTGCATGACCATATTCTACATCCCTTAATCACCTAATATCTACACTTAATAATTACCTTATTAATCAGCAGTAATTAGTTTATTGAGGCAAAAGTGGCAGTTTATAGTTAATAGAATTATCTAGTGTGACCAAAAATATTATTAAATATTATTTCAGTAGTTAATTATTCATACCACATGGTAGTATTTTGTTTACTGTGCAATATAGGACTCTTTTTAAATAAAACAAAATTTATTTTTATGTTTTTTTCTCGAAATATGGATAATTAATTGAAGAAAGTTGTTCAAATTCAGTTGTCTCCTCATAGCTTTATGTCACCACTACTTTTAGTTTCAGGTCAGTCAATGCGTTTCTACTGTACATTATTAACTGGAACCAGATTGTCCTGGTAAGAGAAAATGCTTGCTTGTAATTCATAGACATTGCAGTAGATTCACCGATTAAAGAGCTTAAAAAAGGTTAAAATGTGTGTCAAAAACCATATCAGATAATTGAAATTCAATGCAGTCGGCACCTAGAGGCGACAATGTTCTGCTATGCAAACTCTTTATGAGCATGACTGCATGCATGATGAGAAATTATTGATTATGAACGGGGTTCAATTACATGCATTCTTTAACCCTAATAAAATGGTTGATCTGCAACCATATTGTCTATTTAAAACCTGTTTACTGCAGTAGATTCAACTAGCATTAAAGTAATGATTCAGGTTTAATACAAGTTAAGCATTTGTAGGGGTGCAACAATATATCGTGCCACAATATATCGCAATACAAAAATGCAACAATACGTATCGTGGATAGTGACAATATGTATCGTGGATAGTAGAATTTTTTTTTTTTTTTAAGTTTTAGTGTCAGTACTACATTAAACTACTATATATACACATGTTGATTATAATGTATAATAATGCAATGGGGGAATATTTGTGGGTCCTGATATTGCCAAATGTATTATGTTACCAGTAAAAAGTGGTCAACATTATTTTAAATATATCTAGTCAGTGACCGAGCATATTCATCTAAAATAATTCTGTATTTTCAGCTTCAGAATCATTAATATTTTTGTTCTGGTGTCCATTTTGTCCTTGGGTTACAAGCACCAAGTCCAAGCCTATTCATTTAAACCCACAATATAATATCAAAGTTAGAAAAACAAAGTTATTTTAATCAACAGTACATTTTTTGTTAACCTTTTACCATATGTCTTGGAGTATCGCAATAATATCGTATCGTGAGTTCAGTATCGTGATTTGTATCGAATCGTGACATGAGGGTATCTTTACACCCCTAAGCATTTGTGAAAAACAACACTTTAGTATACTTTTAAAAAGAGCATTTATTACAGAAATTTTATACTTATGTTTTTGAACACTTAATTGTATGTTATTTATGAATAAATGTAAATAAATGGTATTTTTTTTGGTCGAATATACAAGCATTTATGATAAACTATACATTAATGTCATTTCTATTGAAACTTTAAATGCAAATATCAAATAACACACAACAGATTTCAAAGGCTGTAGTTTCATGTGCAGTGTGAAGCAACAGATTAGTAACACATCAGTGAATGTACAGTCTAAGAGCAAAGCAAATGAAAATCCCACAGCAGAGTATCTGAATATCTGCTGTCATCTATTCTCTAAACTACAGCACTGCGGTTTTACTGACACGCGCATAATGTTTTATTGCATTACCCAGCAAAGCTTTAGACCCACAGGAAGTGAATGGCCAAGGTCCAAGCGCTGGGTAACTGGCTGACTGGAAATGTACAGAGATCCAGACAGGAGAAAGAGATGTGAAGACAAACTGTAGGCTGGGAAATGAGTAAAAAAAAAAACTATATATATATATATACACTCACCGGCCACTTTATTAGGTACCCCATGCTAGTAACGGGTTGGACCCCCTTTTGCCTTCAGAACTGCCTCAATTCTTCGTGGCATAGATTCAACAAGGTGCTGGAAGCATTCCTCAGGGAGTTTGGTCCATATTGACATGATGGCATCACACAGTTGCCGCAGATTTGTCGGCTGCACATCCATGATGTGAATCTCCCGTTCCACCACATCCCAAAGACGCTCTATTGGATTGAGATCTGGTGACTGTGGAGGCCATTTGAGTACAGCGAACTCATTGTCATGTTCAAGAAACCAGTCTGAGATGATTCCAGCTTTATGACATGGCGCATTATCCTGCTGAAAGTAGCCATCAGAAGTTGGGTACATTGTGGTCATAAAGGGATGGACATGGTCAGCAACAATACTCAGGTAGGCTGTGGCGTTGCAACGATGCTCAATTGGTACCAAGGGGCCCAAAGAGTGCCAAGAAAATATTCCCCACACCATGACACCACCACCACCAGCCTGAACCGTTGATACAAGGCAGAATGGATCCATGCTTTCATGTTGTAGATGCCAAATTCTGACCCTACCATCCGAATGTCGCAGCAGAAATCGAGACTCATCAGACCAGGCAACGTTTTTCCAATCTTCTATTGTCCAATTTCGATGAGCTTGTGCAAATTGTAGCCTCAGTTTCCTGTTCTTAGCTGAAAGGAGTGGCACCCGGTGTGGTCTTCTGCTGCTGTAGCCCATCTGCCTCAAAGTTCGACGTACTGTGCGTTCAGAGATGCTCTTCTGCCCACCTTGGTTGTAACGGGTGGTTATTTGAGTCACTGTTGCCCTTCTATCAGCTCGAACCAGTCTGGCCATTCTCCTCTGACCTCTGGCATCAACAAGGCATTTCCGCCCACAGAACTGCCGCTCACTGGATGTTTTTTTCTTTTTCGGACCATTCTCTGTAAACCCTAGAGATGGTTGTGCGTGAAAATCCCAGTAGATTAGCAGTTTCTGAAATACTCAGACCAGCCCTTCTGGCACCAACAATCATGCCACATTCAAAGTCACTCAAATCACCTTTCTTCCCCATACTGATGCTCGGTTTGAACTGCAGGAGATTGTCTTGACCATGTCTACATGCTTAAATGCACTGAGTTGCCGCCATGTGATTGGCTGCTTAGAAATTAAGTGTTAACGAGCAGTTGGACAGGTATACCTAATAAAGTGGCCGGTGAGTGTATATATATATATATATATATATATATATTTTTTTTTTTTTTTTGGAATAAAAGAACAAAATGTTCTTATACTTGTCCATCCGCATTAGGCACTAACAGCAATGACATTCATATGTTCACATGAGCACTGAAAGCTTTCAATGCTATTTGGCAAAGCTCTGAAAGGAATGCGGTTGTCAGGTAACTATGAGTTCGTAAATCCACAACACTGTCATGATGTTCATATCTTATGTGTTTTAATCATCATTGATAGTCCCAATATATGCAAAATTATATTATGTTGCATGTGAAAGGCGCTAAAAGCACGCTCAGGTTTATCCAAAACAGATTAGATGAATCTGGCAACCTTTTATTACGTTGGTTGTTGTATTGTGGCAGTTCAGAAATTAAATGGTTAAGCTAAACCTGTAAACGATAGCATTAATAAAAGCAAATGTGAGATAAAAATGCATTTACTGAAGTAGACATGCCATTTAAGCCGCTTCTATAAGTCTTTTATCGTGACTTGTGCTTCATAGGACTTATAACCATACGCTCTGTATCACAAAATGTGTAAAGAAAACATACAAATATATTAGTTTACAAATCATCCACTATCTTGACAATCAAAGGTGTGATATTCTTTCATTTGAGAGCCACGTTTCTAGTAAAACCACATTCTTCCATCTTACATTCCATATCTTTCCATATCTAAATTACAACATATGCTTTCAATGAAAAATGTGGAACAGTTAGTTCATGCGTTCATGACCTCAAGGCTAGATTATTGTAATGCTCTACTGGGTGGTTGCCCCACATGGATAATAAACAAACTACAGCTGGTCTAAAACGCAGCAGCTCGAGTTCTTACTAGAACCAGGAAGTATGGCAATATTAGTCCAGTTCTGGCAACACTGCATTGGCTCCCTATTAAACATTGTAAGTGATCAGCACTTTACATTTATACAAAGTACTAAATGGTTTATCTCCGCAGTACTTGAGCGAGCTCTTAATGCATTATAGTCCTTCACGTTTATTATTAGCTGGTATCGTGTGTCTATTCTGCAAAAAAATAAGTATTGGAAAGCATTTCAGAGATTACAGTAACATTATGCATCGAAAAATCTATATTTTTGACAACACCACACTGCACTTTTATTATTTCAGATGCCTTTTAAAAGACTACAATTGAATATATATATATATATATATATATATATATATATATATATATATATATTTTTTTTTTTAATTATATTATTTAATATATTTGTTAATGTCAAGCCCTGTGCAATATGATAAAAGTGTTCTGTGGTCATTACATAGTACTGTGTAAGAAACCACATGAAAACCGGAATTTATTAACCAATAATCTGCCCATGTAATCATGATTTGTGTAAAAAGGAACAAAAGTTGTTAATGTGTTATTGCCACTGTGTTGAATTGCATTTTTTAATATGCTGAGAATGCAATATTATTAATTACTGGGAATGCAATATTATACACGAGTCACAATTGCTGTGGTTCAATCCCTAGCCTGAAGCTTGATCCCATTACTGTAGTTGCTATTCAGGTTTATTATCTTTATATTTTATCATAACTAAAACTAAACCATTACAACATTTTCAATACTTCAAAAAACAAAACAAGGTCATCTCCAAAGTACTAAAATAACTACTAAATAAACTTCTTTTCCAAATCAAACTAAAAACAAAAACTTGAGAAAATAATAATACAAAGCCAAAAAAAAAAAAAAAAAAAAAAAAATTCATTTGAACTTTACCTAAAAATGTAAATGAAAACAAAACTACTTGGCTCTTCTGACAAACTGCTTGTAATCTTCCTTTTTTATAAGTCAGTTTGGGTAAAATTGTCTAGTATAACAAAAGAATACTAGAAAACCACTACACTCTTAAAAATAAAGCTTCTTTATTTGCCATCGATGGTTCCATGAAGAACCTTAAACATCAATGGAACATTCCATTGTTCCATTGTGCAAAAGGTTCTTTAGAATTTTAAAATGTTCTTCACGCTATAAAAAACTGATCTTTTTGGTTATTCTATCGCATTGATGCATAAATATGTTGTTTGTGGATACAGTGTCTGCAGATCCAAATGAGGAGAATTGATCTGAAAGGTCATCATAGGTTTGTGTGTGTGTGGACATGTACTAGGCCAGATTAGAAAAAGTCAGACCACCGGATGCTAGCGGTCAGCTCAAGATAGAGTAAAATCATGCATTATTAAGTGATTTAAAAGAGAAATCTGCAAAAGCAACAGTTGCTCACTAATTACTGAGAATGCAACAACATATTTATGAGTCAAAATTACATGTCTGTACAAAATTCCCATGGTTTAATCAATCCCTAGCCTAAAGCTCACTTGGATCCCCATAATTGCCATTCAGGTTTATTATCATTAAAGGTGCTCTAAGCGATGTCACACGGTTTTTAGGCCAAAATATTTGTCACATACAGCAAACATCTCCTATCCGCTAGCTAAAGGGCTGCTCAGGCGTGTCCCCTAAACCAAGAAAAATTTCAATATAGAAATAAATAAATATATATATATATATATATATATATATATATATATATATATATATAGGGGTGGGAAAAAAATCGATTCTCGATGATGCACTGATGCGGACGTGGACGATCCTGAATCGATTCACAAATATCCCAAAATCGATTTTCCAAAAAAAATAATAATAATATAAATATAAATATAAATATATACGTAATATTGACGGACAGCGAAAGACGGAAGTGCAGTGACCGGACCGTCTGGCGCGTGCACATAACAGAGGACGCGATGGCACGCAAGATCCAAACACCCTCCTTGTTAGGTTAAAAGCTGACATGTGGAAATATTTTGGCTTCTGAAGTTGAAGGGGGAAAGGAACTGGGCAAGAGCCACGCTAGTTGTAAGCTTTGTAGAATAAAACTAAACGGGAAACACGACAAAGTATGACGCGTTTCCAGCCAGAGGAGGAAAAACACTCGGCTGTACCGGTCATTATAATATTAATTTACTACAAGTAAGTTAAAGTTATGCTCCTAGTTCAGGCACACGTTTATTTTCCTGTTGGTTCTTTGGAATGCTAATAAAATATATTGTACGTTAATTCTTTATGGGTCATTACTTTGTACATTTAAAGGAAAGTATTTATAGTCACACACACAAAAGATTCAGATAATCGATTTGTAACATTATAAATGTCTTCACTGTAACTTTTGATCAACTTAATTTAATTTATCCTTGATGAATAAAGTATAGATTTCTTTTTCTTTCTCCCAAAAAATGTAAGAAAAATTCTTACCGACTCCAAACTTTTAAACTGTATTGTTTAATGTTACAAAAGCTTTCTATTTCAGATAAATGCTGTTCTTTTGAATTTCTGGGTGATTCTTCTGGAATTGGGTGCCTTCAATCCCACAAACTTGCTTCAAAGATTTTCAATTGAAGGAAATCACAAAATGCATTTTAATGCTGTCAGATTAATAGAACCAGGTGCCTTTGCATTATAATGCAACACAATTGTTCAAAAAATTATTTAAAGATAATGGGTTGCCAAGTAGACAACAAGCATGTTTGCATGTCTTCACTAACCATCATTACATTTTCATTGAATATCAAACAAATAAAAAGTGCAATTAATACCAAAATGATGCTGCTGCTAATATAATCATATGTTGGTCTAGTGTATTTTTGTTTACTGTTGTAAAATGGAAAATCAATAATCGCTAATAGAAAATCGATTAATAATTGGAAAATCGAACTGTAATCGAAATCAGGACTTCAATAATCGTAATTGAAATCAGAATAGGGAAATCAGACAGATTAACCACCCCTAATATTTATATATATACTAGGGCTGTGCAAAAGTTAATTGTTAAAAGTTAATCGCATCCAAAATAAAAGTCTGTGTTTACATAATATATTTGTGTGTGCTGTATATAATTATTTTGTACATATAAATACACACACATGCATGTATATATTTAAGAAAATGTGTTATTCATATATAAAATATTTATATAATATAGCTTATGTATATATATATATATATATATATATATATATATATATATATATACACATATACATAATTTAAGCGCAAATAATTCTTAAATATATACATGCATGCATAGGTATTTATATATACAAAATAATTATATACAGCACACACAAATATATTATGCAAGTACAGACTTTTATTTTGGATGTGATTAATTCAATTAACTTTTGCACAGCCCTAATATATACACACACACATATATATATATATATATATATATATATATATATATATATACACACACACACACACACACACATTAACAAAGGCAACATATCTCATTTTAATTAGGTTGAAGTACTAAAATAACTACTAAACAAAAAACTACCAAATAAAGTAAACAAAAAACAACAAAAACTTTTAGAAAAATAATACAAAAGGCAATGTTGTATAATATGTTGATATTAAAGAATTTTTCACCCAAAAATGTCATGATTTGTCATTCTAAACCCATATGGTAAATTATTAATGTATCATGTATACATTTTGAAAATAATCAGTCAATATTGACTTAAATTGTTTCTCACACAGAATTTGCATGAGATATGGACTATTTTTTATCATGCTTTTATGGTGTATTTGAGCTTGTTTGTTGTTTACTAAACATGCCCTTTATTTGTGGCTGTTGTATTGAAAAAGAGAAGCGTGAACATTCTTCAAAACATCTCCTTTTGTGCTTGATGGAAGAATGAAAAAACATAGCCTACACGTTTGAAATGACATTGAAGGTTGACTAAATAATGACATAATTTCATTTTTGAGAGAACTAATCCTTTAAAAGATCACTTTTGTTTCTCTAGCCCAAAGCTCCCGTTTATCCCTTAAGTTCAAGCTGATATTACAGCAATTCCCTCAGAATACTAGGAATGTGACCTTCAGGCATTGGGAGCATTTTGAGAGTTTCGAGTTATCAGCATGTCCTGATTCACACCTGATGCATCAATCCCAGCGCCGAGTTTAATAGAGGTGTAATCCTGGCCTCACTTTCCCCTGAGAAACCCCCATCATCACAGGATGACATGATGCTAGAAAGCAACAGGTGCAAAGAATCCTCCTCACGTGCACATTTAACTGTGTTTACACTTCTAAATACTCTGCCAACTCAGCCCTGTTCCACTCGTATCAGTCCTATCAAAACAAAACATGTTTTCCAAAAGCCAGCATCGTATTAAATGGATCCAAACCATTAAAGGGATAGTTTCCATATGTCGTTCTAAACTTCGAATCTTCGAGACACAAGTAAAGCTATTCATCCACTTTTTAAGTCTATGAATTCAAGCTTCAAAAAGACATCATAATTTCACTCCTATACAATTTTACTTCAGTTCAGTTTGATTAAAAACAGCAACAATTTAACAAATGTCTTAGATTGAAATTTCTGTGCATTTTAAAAATATAAGATCTAAATTATTATCTTAAACATACTGCATTCAGAAAAATATCAAAATGGGCCTTTATGAAATGATATTTTATATTATAATTATTTTAAAATATAATATAAAGTATATATATATATATATATATATATATATATATATATATATATATATATATATAGTTATTTTGTTCTATTTTTTATTATTATTATTTAATTTTTAAATTAATTCTTCCAAAACCAAATAATCCATACTTGAGGCCAATGAGGTTCATTCTTGTGTTACACATGTTTGAGCTTCTGCAAGAGCCAATGAGGTTCTTCTCTATTTTTTATTTTTTTATTTTTTTGTTAATTCTTCCAAAACCAAATAATCCATACTTGAGGCCAATGAGGTTTATTCTCACATTACGCAGCATGTTTGAGCTTCTGCAAGAGCCAATGAGGTTCTTTTCTATTTTTTATTTTATTTATTTATTTATTTTTTTTTTGTTTTGTTAATTCTTCCAAAACCAAATAATCCATACTTGAGGCCAATGAGGTTTATTACTCGTGTTACGGCAGCATGTTTGAGCTTCCGCAAGAGCCAATGGGGTTCATTCTCATGTGACGCAGCATTTTAAGCTTCTGCAAGAGCCAATGAGGTTCTTTTCTATTTTTTATTTTATTTATTTTTTGTTAATTCTTCCAAAACCAAATAATCCTACTGCAATCAACATTCATTTAAAATGCAGCTCTGTATTCAGAATCATTTGTTTTTAAGGTGTTCTAGGAAACATTGAAAAAAGTTGATTTTAAAAATAAAGCACAATAGAGATAATCAAAAGAGCAACCCGAAACAGTGATCCTGTGGAGGACTGTGAGGGAACGCGAGTACTTGTGTATGTGAGTCTGTGAGAGAACGTCTCTCTTAATGAACGCAGAGACGTGTGAAAGGCATGTATTAACACAGTTAAGTGTGGAAAGAGTGACCGCCTGACTCTGACGTGCTTTATTGCTGCTGCCCGACAGAATGCTGATCAAGGTCAAAGAGAAACAGGAGAAAGACAAACCTGGACTAATGATTTCACAAATCCCCTGACAGATAGAACAAAGATAAATAGACGAGAGCGTCTTGTTCAATGGGACAATTATTGCACCTGGACTGAACCTGAGCGAAGAGCAGGGCTCTGGATGTATGAAAATCACACCGATAATGTCCATCATCAAGATATTGGTTTTAATTAACCTTTCAGGACAAACCTTCCACAAGCTGTGATAGGGCCTATAGTATTCACTTTTGCACAAGGAGATATTCAACTTGATTTACATTTGCAGGAAAAAAAACAAGTTGTTGTGTAAAACACATTTAACTGCCAAATTCCCAGTTAAAAACTACCAAAAACTTCCTAAAAATCAGGGAAAAAAATATAATTTAAAGGGATAGTTCACCCAAAAACTTAAATTCTGTCATTAATTACTCCCTCTCAAGCTCGTTCCAAACCCGTAAGACTTTCGTTCATCTTTGGAACACAAATGAAGATCTTTTAATCCAACAGATTTCTGTCCCTCCATTGACAGTCTGTGCAACTACCACTTTGATGCTTCAAAAAGAGATTGTAAAACTAATCCATATGATTTGAGTGGTTTAGTACATTTTTTTGAGGAGACTTGATCGTGTTATATGATGAACAGATTGAATTTAAGCTTTTATTTACATCTAAACTTTCATCTACTCACACATCACTTGTGGTAAATGGAAGCTCAAGCATGTTCGCTTGACGTGCGAGAGTCAATTAGATTCATTCTCGTGTTACGCAGCACGTTTGAGCTTCTGCAAGAGCCAATGAGGTTCATTCTCGTGTTACGCAGCACGTTTGAGCTTCTGCAAGAGCCAATGAGGTTCATTCTTGTGTTACGACAGCACGTTTGAGCTTCTGCAAGAGCCAATGAGGTTCATTCTTGTGTTACGCAGCACGTTTGAGCTTCTGCAAGAGCCAATGAGATTCATTCTCGCATGTCAAGAAGGTTCGGTTGAACTTCTGTTTATGTTCGCTGAATGTTTAAATGTGAATATAAGCCTAAACTAAATCTGTTCATCATATAAAGCGATTGAGCTTTTTCAGAATAATGCACACTTTACTGTTCTTAGTTCATGTTGACTAAAGTTAACAAATGGAACCTTCCTACTGAGAAAATTAGCTCTTGCAATATGTTAATATGTTTTTATACTTATACTAAAGGACTATACATTTAATAAATGATGAATAGCAAATTCACAATTTTTGTTTTCCGAATGTCTACGATTTGTTGTGAATCAAATATTACAATTTTGCGATTAATTCCGGAGTGGATTGGTTTATGGCTCTTAATTTTAGATTTCTGTTTAGGACATGAATACACTCCAAGCAAGGCAGCAGAAACAGTCCACATGCAGAAGTCAATTACAGAAGAATGGTCTGATAGACTTGTAAGCCACACATCTGGAACATCTGCTCCATTTGCTTCAAATATAGCATACAGTATGTGGATTAGGTCTAAAAATCATTAGCCTTGTCAACACCAATGACTGCAATGATGTCTAAACCTGCATGGATGGACAATCCCACATAACCAAAACACTGCCATACTTTTAAAGAAAGAGACCTTACCTGTAACTCGCACCATGCCACTTCCACTGTGGTCTCTGTGTCCAGCCCCTTGTAGACCGTCTTGAACGACCCTCTCCCAATTTCAATGTTGAACTTCAGATACCTTCCATCCGGTGAGGTGGCCACCGCTTTGGTCTCAATGTCCTCTTTCTCGTCCTGTTCCAGTCTGCTAACAAGTGGGCGTCGTGGAACCACATGCTCGACCTTGGTCCCCTCATTGTCCGAATCTGAGCTGGCCGGGGACAGGGGGGTCTGGACAGAGCTTCTCCAGTCCCCTGGAGCTGCTGGGTTGGCGTTGGGTGTAGAAGACTCTGGGCTGGAGACCAAAGATGGAGAACTTGGAGATGTTTTATCTTCCTCAGTTCTTCTCTCTGATAATATGTTTTCAGAAGACCATGACAGCGCTTTGGAGAGTGTCTCAGTGTATATTTGAGGGTCAATATCCACACTGAGTTTATGAAGCACGTATGAGTTCCTCCTCGCGCTCAAGGAGTGCGTTCGCAGCCTTGGCACTCTGGGGAGACAGTCCTCCTCTAATTCAACAGGTAAACCTGGAAAACCACGTCCAGCGAACTCAACTTCGGCATGAGACATGATGAGGACTGCTCAAAGCATCACAAACTGGATGGAAAAGACAAATAAACAAGCGCGTGCGTTAAACGCACAACATCAAGTGTCTGACGGTTGCGTCTTTTCTTCACTTTTGCAAGAAAATATGACAAATATAACAGCAAATTAGGTTATAATAACAACAACAACGACATAACAGATTTAGAGTGAACACACAGCGCGCTAGTGAACATAGATTTACCTTATTTGGCGCAGTCTGAAATCACTTCAGAATTTAAATAGCTCATCACACTCGAGTCTCTCCACACACGCGCGCGGTCGCTTCGCATTCTGGAGAGGCGCGCGTGCACTACAGCTCTTCACAGTGCGCGAGCGGCTGACTCCGCCCCCTTCACCTGAGTGAGAGTCCCGCAGAGCGTTGGGTTTCACTGCAGGATTGAGTAAAGTCAGTGCCTAGATCTATCTGTGCCATCAGAACACATTGCGATGTCCGATCCGTTCTTTTGAGTGATTTTGATCTCATGATTAAATCGCTTGAACCGGATCACGTGGTCTGGACTAGGGGTTCAATTTTTAGAGGCCACCCAGATATGATCGTCGCGACGGGACTATAAAACGACATTACAGTTTCTCAAGCCAACATCAGTTTGTTTACAAACTCATCTAGTCATAATTCATATGTACTTATTTTATCATATACATTGACAATCAAGAAATCCATTGGAAACATTTGTGAGTTTATTAAATTACTATTAAAGTTGCCCTTGACTTTAGTTATTCATACACACTCATGTACATATCGCATTTAGATATGAGCTGAAAGCCACACACACCACAGAGTCTGGGTGGCCTATTTTAGGCTTTTTCTCATGCTGGATTTAGGACACGATTATTAAAGAATTATTCTGCCCCCAAAATACAATTAATAATAGCTTAATATATTTAAAATGGGCTCAACTTGTCATGTTTTTGTCTGGAGTATTTTGGTCACCTAATTAAAGCAACATTCCACATCTGGGGAAAAAAAACAACACTAAAATATTTTGCTAAAATTATGTAACTCCCAAACATAACAGTTTTGTTTCAAAACTCTAATAATGATTTTGATTCACAGTGAATACAACAGAAATGTCACAGAGCTTCATAATATCTATCAATTGTACCATAGCCAACAAAGCACACCAATAGCAATACATTATTAGCCATAGTCTCTTATATGAAGAGTATATTGTTTTTCTATGTCTCTCACAACCAACCGTGAGAAAAAACCTTCTGCAAACCATAGTGAACATCTGCTCTAAAGACACTGGATTGTATTTGTGAACTCTAGCCTGTCTAAACCAGAACAGGTCCAGGATCTGAGAGACAGCTCACATTCAGCACAAGTTCAAGCGGTGCCAGAAACCTCCAACCATACAAAGCATCATTCATACCTGAGGATATCATTTACTCAGAGCACAGAACATATGTGCAACTTCCCTCCTGTACTTCAACGTGTCCGTGCAGTATATATATGTTATTCAACGTACACTATTGTGTTCAGTGCATTACTGTATATTCCATAACATACAGTGGTTGCAAAATTAATGCCTTTTTTGATTATGTCAAAATTATAAGTACATTGCACCTATGTCTGTTCCATGATGAGTGGTCAACACTAAACTGTCCCTCAGGGATGATTAATAAAGATGCGTTGCATAATTTTGTAAACAGATGTTCAGCAGAGGACGCGGTTTCATGATACTTTGGCAAGCACGTGAGCGCCACCTGTCTCTCTTTCTCTCTTACTGACTGTCACAAGTAAAAACAGGTAATTGAATTTAACAAATATATGTAAATTAATAAATTATCTAGATTGCAAAATCAGATTCCAAAAAAAAATACTGTAATGAGATAACACTTTTTAAAATACTCATAATCAGGATATAATCATATTTATTTTTCACAAAACAGCAGCAAATAATTCAGAATTCATTGATCTCCTTAAATTTTATTTTTTATCATTTAAATTTCCTGTTTTATGGAGTTTTATGCAGACCGGCCACTAGTCAGGCAACTATAAGTACATGGAAAATTGAAAGGCCATACAGCAAAAAAAAAAAAAAAAAAAATTTTTTTGTTCAAATGATTTATTTGAATTTAACTTAATTATAATTTATTTAATTATTAGCATTTCCTACATTTATGAACCCCCTGTAGTTCCTCCCCAAACCCTAGATGGGAAACCCTGACGTAATGTAATGTTTAATGCATTTTAAGTTGTCAATTATTTTTATTTCTCTTTGTATTTTTTATACTGTACAGGATTGTATTGCATTAAATTAAAAGCTACAAATTTTATCATTGGAGTTGTATTCTGTAATAGACTACAATTTGTAAGTAATCTAACTCTTGTCTTCTCTGAAGAGATCCACCAATAGCAAACCACAACCATTCAATCAATGTTTCAAGTTCAAGAAGCTATTTCTCTTGGATATACCTCTCAATTGTGACGACTAAACTTCAATTTCAAGCCACCAATCTGATACATTTTTTCCAACGGGCCCACCAAATCCAATACATTTTTAAAAACAGTATTATCCTATACTAAACCTAAACTAATCTTGACAAACTATATCATTTGAAAGCTTACAATCTCTAGTTTCCATATTTGGTGATTTATTTTTGATTGACAGAGGAGCCGTAATTTATCAATTTGCAACAAGAATATTTTCATACTCCTAAGGCGTGTTTAGACCTTTATTTTGAAATTGTGATAAACATGAAAAAAGAGTAGAAACCTCAGTTTGTTTTCATGCCAAGGGTTCAAAGATTTTTTTTTTGGAATATATATAAAAAAAGATAGATTCAACATTTGAGATGTGGCAGCGAGCTATTACGCACATACATGTTCTTTGTATGCGTTTCTTAGGTTGAATTCATATTAAAATTAGCCAAACTTCTCATATTTCTTCTGGAAAGAATGTCTAATTAATACATTGTATTAAAATTGTGGAAATAATGGTTCATATCCCTCAAAACACTTATGGAAATGGATGTGCCTTATATGGGCACTCTGGTTCATCTAGTGAAAAAGTTTCATACTGCGCCCAAACAAAATCTCACCGAAAGCTATTTTTTTGAGAAATCAACCTAAAATTTGAAACAAAACCTTTTCATATTTTTTTTTTTTTTGCAGTGTTAGTTAGAGTCACCCAGGTTTTGAAAATATATATTTTATATAAAATATGAATAATTATTTTTTAAACATATTGTATATTTTCATAAAAAACTTCTATAACTTTTTTCTGTTTCACTTTCTTAATTTATTTCACTTCTACAAAAATCTGCCAAATGTCTTCTTTAAAACGAGACGAATCTTACGTCTATATACCAAAGCATTCTTGAATTACAACCATTTAAGTTCGAAATGTGAATTTTCTCCATTAGAAGCATAGAGCATGATGACTTTGTGCTGTTAGCCGTGGTTCGATGCTTACGCCAAGCACATGAGACTTGCATTTGAATCTAAAATATTAAATATAAGTCAAAGCGCTCTTCAGTAAAGACAAACACAGAGCATTTTCAAGGGGTTTTGCAGGAGAGAACGGAAAACGTCTCCATTTATTTGTACAGTATTACATAGGTATAAAAGGTGGTAAGATACAGTGAAAGTCGGGGAGGATTTTAGCAAAATTTTGTTGATATGAATCCCACCGCAAACAGAAACAAGATATTTACTCAAGAACATTTTATCTTAGCCAGGAAGCGTCGCACGAGTCGCAAAATTCGCGTCTGAGATTAGAAGACCGTCTTTTGACGTTGTGGTTCTAAGATTCAAGTTGCACAAGAGTCCTTCAGGGTCGACAGCGATAACAGGAGTGAAATAAAAACATATGTACACAAATTTATTTAGTCTCAAATTCAATCAACATTAAGATTTTGATATTCCTTAGTTTTGGTCTGACATGTCGCTTTGTATGCATAATGGCGAAGCACAAAATCTCGAACTCCAGTTTTGACAGGTGTAAAACCACCAATTTAAATAAGCTCCAACAAGGAAGACCCTTACATGTAGTTTGGGCTCATGTGCCAAATAATGACTTGCTGATGTAGCAGTGGAGTGTAATATACAGTCCAAACGAGATCCTAAGAGGACTGAGAGAAAAGATCATACTGGGCTGACAGAAACCCAACACCCCAACCCAAAGTCTGACTGGAGAAAACCTGATTCAAAAGAACTTGACTCCTTTTCCATCATCCATAGAGATGATTTCTGCTTTCCCATCAGCCTGCAGGGCCTGCAGTGAACGCAGCAGCATCCAATCCTCCAGTCCATGAAACTCTGAAAGATACAACAGATCAGTGCAAACCCGTGTAAAATCGCAACCAGGCAAGATATTTATAAAGACAATTTTAAACTTTACATATCATATACCTTCTTTTTCCGTGTCATCCCCATTAGAGAGTTCATAGAGTGTAAACACAGAGTTGACCATGCCATTTTTGGAAACCTACATGTAACAATTGAGGGGAAAAAGAATGTCCTCAACTTAACAGACATGCAATGTTTATCAGCAAACAGAGTTGACATGACAATTAATACATAGATAAATCCAGTTTTTCATCCAAGGACACATTAAACTGATCAAATGTGACAGTATACAGTAGTAAGACATGTATAATGTTCCACAAGATTTCCAAAATAAATGCCGTTTTGTAGATTTAATTGTAATGTATCCAGACATCATGGTAGCATGTATACTTCCTTTTCCGTCACTACAAAAAAAAGTGTAATTAAAGGGATAGTTCACTTTGAAATTAATTTTTGGTATGTTTTATCTTACCTCAAGGGCATCCAAGATGTAGGTGTCTTTGTTTCCACAGTATTTTCATTTGATATTTTTAGGTCAAACCGTTCTTGTCTGTCAAGTCATATAATGGAGGTCTATGGTCACCACCTCAAAGAGCATGCACAGAGAAGTCCAAATTAAACACGATTTAATGACTCGTAAATGTAAGTACACATTGATGGCCTAAGACACGAAACGAGCGGTTTGTGTGAGAAAACGAACAGTATTTATATAGTTTTTACCTCTTGTAACCACAGCCACGTCCAAGTGATCTGAGGGCGCGGGCACTTCGGTCTGTACAAGCGCCGGAAGGGATCTCTACGTGCATACGTCACTCATAGTTTACACAGAGTTTTCGAAAGTGTTACCCTTCACTGTGAAGATCTAAACATATTTAGATATACAGGAAATTGCAATGAAATACGATTTCGATACATCAACAGACAACGTTGATTTTTTATTTTTTTTTGCAACTGTGCAAGAGATCACTTCCGACCGCTAAAAACAATAGGTAAAAACGATATAAATACTGTTAGTTTTGTCACACAAACCGCTCGTTTAAGTATCTTAGGCCATCAATGTGTACTTACATTTACGAGTCATTAAATCATGTTTAATTTGGACTTCTCTGTGCATGCTCTTTGAGGTGGTGACCATAGACCTCCATTATATGACTGACAGACAAGAACGGTTTGACCTAAAAATATCAAAATTAAAACTACTGCAGAAACAAAGACACCTACATCTTGGATGCCCTTGAGGTAAGCTAAAACATACCAAAAATAAATTTCAAAGTGAACTATCCCTTTGATAAGAACCAGCTAAGAATATCTTTATTAACCAAATATTGTGGGTATATTTGTGGGTAGGGCTGCATTTCAATAATCTCTTATATCACAAACATGTCTGACATGTATGTGTACATCTTCAGGGCCCGATTTACTCGAGGTGAAGTTGTATGTCCAGGGGTAAAAATAAGATCCAAACTAGAGTAGACCAGCGGTATACTGTCAGTGAACATCCTGACGCCACCAACACTGAGAGACAGACGTTTAGAATGAATATGTAAATACATGTGCACCTTTTTCTCAATCCCAAAATAAACAACAAAAATGGCAGCGGTGAGAAAACAGCAGCTAAGAAAGCATCTGATAGTTTGCACTAGCTCTACAATTTGGCCCTCTCAGTCATGCCATGTCACGTTTACTTATAGCACTTTGCTTTATAGCAGCAGCTTTACAATATTCAACAGTGACAGTGGCCCTCATTTATCAAAAGTGCGTACACCAAATTTCCAGCGTATACCTTGCGTACACCCAAAACCACAGTGAGTTTGAGATTTATCAATATGGACGTGGGCGTACGGCACGCTCAAATCCTACACCAGCTCAGGAGGTGGTGTACGCACGTTTTGAGTTAGTGAGGAAATGCGCAGAAAAATTCCTAACACCACAAAACGCACTGACAAACTAAAAGATATATTATGACCCACTGTAAAAAAACAACAACAAAAAAACAACAACATAGTAATTATAAACGTAAGTGTTTATTTTTGTGCAACGTGGACTTCAATGTTTAATTTGTGTGACTTTACCAAAGCATTTGATTTGTAAGCATATGTATTCCTTCAGTTGCGAGCCTGTGGACTTTACCCTGCAAGGATTAGCAATCCCCGACCCCGGCAGGTGCGCACGGACTCGGTTCGGTAATGAAAGGCTTTCAATGACCAAAAAATAATTCAGACTGACAAAATAATAATAATAAAAAAATACATTCTTCTTCTTTTAAATGATAATAATAATACAAATAATAATAACGACATTCTTCTAAATAACAATTTAGGCGTCATTAATACAAATCATAATAATAATAATAATTATAATACAAATTGTCATGCAATTATTAATGTGAATGAATGGTACTTCACATCACATCATCATCATCACTATTATACATGTGACGTGATTCGAAATTGAATGCTAATTTCAAAAGACGTGCTGTAAAATAATGCATTGTGATAGGTCATTTCGGCCCCACGTCGGAGAAGTTTCTCTTCTTTGCCGTCTTCTGTGTGTACATGGCGTAAAATGAGGGCGTGGGGGAGCGGAGACTTGAATATATAAGGGCGTGTTATTCTAATGACGATCGTTTTTGGCCGCGGGATTTATCAAGGGCAGGCATTGCGTACACCTGGATTTCAAAGGTACGCACAGCTTCATAAATCAGGCGGTGAGAGGAGTGTAAGCATAATCTTACGCCAACATATACACCCGTTTCTACGCAAGATTGATAAATGAGGGCCAGTGTCACTTTCGATTCGGAACTACTTTTTGTCTACTATAAAGTGTAGAAAAAAAAGTGACCTCGATGGACTGACAGGGTCTCTGCATGTTTCACAAAGTCAAATTTAAGACTTTTTAAGACCTTTTTAAGACCATTATGAATGAAATTGAATACTATATATTAAATTATATCACAACAACAACAAAAAACATACAAAGGAAATGCGTAACGAGTCTCAAAATTATTCGCAAAGTAATTTAACTTATTCAAACTGAACATTCGGCGAGAATCAGTACAAAACCGTCCTGTGATTTTGGAAATTTGTTCTGTTTTGTTTTATCAAATCCCTGTTCCAAAGCGCATAACGTAGGCCGTTTTATCTTCCCCGCACCTGAAGGAAACATCGTTTGAAACAATGAAGGACTGGTGTCTTGTCGCCATGTGGAGAACCCAGAGCATCTCAAAACTTGCCAAACTATTAGTTTTGGCTCTGATCAAAAAGCAACATCCAAATCAGCAAAATCGGATCCAAAATTCAGATATTTCAAGCTAAGTATCGCTAAACTTCCACGTCCCCATAGTTGAATAAAATTTGTTTTATGTCTGTCTGTGGTATCTGAGATACCCGCCAATAACACAAAACCTCAAAACTGATTGGCTGTTGCAGTCTATTTTGTCGTGATACAGCGAATTAAGAACTACAACTACGTAATATAAAATAAAGCATTTCAATGAGATTTACATGGACATAGGAAAATTAAGACCCGTTTAAAAAGATTTAAGACCTAGAACACAATACTTCAGCAAATGTAAGACTTTTTAAGGCCTTAAATTGTGATTTTGAAATTTTAAACTTTTAAAACTTTAAGACCCCACGGAAACCCTGACTGAACCCTGGAACATTTCCATGTCAAAGTAGGCGGAGCCTCAGAGCCCCACCCACCTATTACATCATCACCCCGGACCAATGGTAACTTTTCTGCCATGTTTGCTTTGGGAATCTGTTTCGAAATCTCAAAATGAACTCCAAACATACTTCATTAGGCGTGAATTAGTTTGAAATGACACCCTTCTATTTGATTTCGCTTGAAGTATATCAGGGCCTTTCCACTACAGACCTAAATGACTGTCCTCCTTACTAGGCAAAAGTGCAATTTTCAATCTGCAATATTCGTCAGGCACCAAAGGTCCTGTTTTAAGAACGAACTGTGAAATGTTAAACAGCTCAGTGATGGTCTCAACATTCAACTCGCATTACTTTACACAGTGACATTGTGTTTGATAATGCACATGATATTCGTTCTCACCCACTGATAAATGAGTTTGCCCCACTCCTCTGGTCTCCTCCACATTATAAGACATCGTGATTTATTTTTATCCAACCATTCCAGGTTTCCTGCGCCAAAGCAAAGAACAAAAAAATTTTATAACTTTTTTTACAACCTGGGAAACCATGTCTTGTAAATGTAGGGCCCTATAATTTCCGCGATCACGGAATAAAAAGCACACTCTTTTTACAACTAAAATAACAGTAAAGAGTAAAAAGATTTAATTCCCAAAAATTAAAACGGAAAAAAAAACGGAATTTGGGAAAAAATAAAATGGAATTTGGGAAAAAATAAAACGGATTTTATAGGGCCCTATAAATGCTTGTTTCTTCCCACCTTTTTTTCTCAATTCTTCAAAAACTACTTGTATGGCTTCAACTGAGAGTTTTCCTGAACAACACAAGTTACGGGAAATATACATGGCAGAAAAAGAACAGACTTAATCCACAAAATGTCCTATCATCATATAAAAATAACACAAAGACAGGTAGAATGCAGTGAAAGGATACTCTCAATTTTCTTGTTGTTGAACATGGGGCTTTCCTGCGCCTCGAGCACGTCCAGTGTGTAGAGTTTGCGGTGACGGCAGTACGACAGCGCGAGTGAACACCACGCCGCCAACTGCTTCTGCCTCGTGTCAACATTTGGCTGCAATCTGCAAAACATAATAAAATATTAGGGTGTCTTTACCTACCATGTCCATTTAACTCAATCATTTGATACAGTACACTTAGTTTTTACATTACACTCAGATTAAATATATCTGCATGTAATTACACTGTTGACCCTCTTAAACCTACACATTCCACCAAACCTTACCCGTATCCCACCTCAAAAGCAGCAAAAGATTTTTATGATATAATATGAACACAATAACTACACTACTGGTCAAAAGTTTAAGGTCGGTACGATTTTTTATGTTTTTAAAAGAAGTTTCTTCTGCTCACCAAGGCTGCAATTTTTTGATAAAAAATACACAAAAAACACAGTAATATTGTGAAATATTATGACAATTTAAAATGACTTTTTTTATGTTAGTATATATTAAAATGTAATATATTCCTCTGAAAAAAAGCTGAATTTTCAGCATCATTACTCCAGTCTTCAGTGTCACATGATTCTTCACAAATCACTCTAATATGATGATTTTATGCTCCAAAAACATGTATGATTATTATCCATGTTGAAAACAGTTTTTTACATTTTTATTTCAGGATTCTTTGATGAATAGAAAGTTCAAAAGAACAGCTTTTATCTGAAATGGAAAGCTTTTGTTACATTAAACACTACCCTTTAAAAAGTTTGGGGTCAGTAAGAATTTGTATTTTATTTTTGGGGAAATAAATAAGAAATCAATACTTCTATTCATCAAGGATGAGTTACATTGATCAAAAGTTACAGTAAAGACATTTATAATGTTAGAAAAGATTCTAATTAAATAAATGCTGTTCTTTGAACTTTCTATTCATCAAAGAATCCTGAAATAAAAATGTAAAAAACAGTTTTCAACATGGATAATAATCATACATGTTTTTGGAGCATAAAATCATCATATTAGAGTGATTTGTGAAGGATCATGTGACACTGAAGACTGGAGTAATGATGCTGAAAATTCAGCTTTTTTTCTGAGGAATAAATTACATTTTAATATATATGAACATAAAAAAAGTAATTTTAAATTGTCATAATATTTCACAATATTACTCTGTTTTTTGTGTATTTTTTATCAAAAAATTGCAGCCTTGGTGAGCAGAAGAGACTTCTTTTAAAAACATAAAAAATCTTGACCTTAAACTTTTGACCGGTAGTGTATATTGTACCGAAGAATTGCAAACATTAGATTGACAGTTCCATCTCAACAACAATATGGGGCCCATTTTTTTAATCTCCCACAAGATCATCTTAATAATGTAACTATTTTATTTTGGATAAATTGTTAATGGATATTTACGCATACATTTTTGTCGTACCCCCAATATGACTGCATTCAGTATTTTTAAAGGGTTATTAGTTCATCCAAAAATGTACTCCCGTTACCGGGAGCCGGTGAGTTTATAACACTAAAAATATGGATATTTTTCTTTCACAAACATATGACTTCACTTTAGAAGGCATTTATTATCCCTATTTATCTGTGGTACCATTACAAAAGCAGGGAAGAGCCAAGATATTTTTTAATATAAGGGTTAGTTGAAAAAGAAAGTCATACACCTAGGACATATTGATGGTGAGTAAAATAAATTATGGTATAATTTTATTTTTTTGAGAGAACTAACCTTTAAAGAATTATTATATAGAAATACTTCAGGGCTGAGTATAAAAAAACGTATATTTCCATAACTTTTGAAATTGTGTTAATTTTGTCACAAAAGTTGTCACAATTGTAATAGCACTAACTTTTCCAGGTCAGGAAATGGCAATTTTTAAAACGTCCAAATATTTCCAGGTTCTCCACTAAGCATGGCACTCTTTAATCTTTTTATAATGCAATTTTAACTTATTACAATTTCTTATTGTTGGAAATCACAGAAGCACGGCTATTCTGATCGCACTAGCTTCCCTTCACCCTTCTAAGCATTTAATGTCATACAGCATTTAAATGCTCTACATGACACATTGCAACTGTAAGTGTTGTGATACATAATTTGACTTTAATCCGTCGCGAGACTGAACTGTGCATGAAGTATCAACTGTGGTGATTTGATTACTTCCGTAGCGGAATGCAAACAGCAGCATTATTCACGGTACAAATGTATATATTTTACAGTATTCAGACAATATTGTAAACACGAAACAAGTTGTTCCATCTGCGGTCACTGACAAATGGATTTACTTACGTAAAAAAGGGAGGAAAGTTATACTGCCAGGGCCACTCAAAACTCATCGCAGATTTGTAGATTTCTGTTGATGTGCGGCTCAGGCTCCGCTTCAATCTGTTTCCTCCCTGATGGAATTATGGGAAACACCCGCCAAATTAAAAGTCTTTTCGATTTACAAATGAGAATAATATAACACGACTAGTTTACTTAGTATTTTTTGATATCTAGTAAAAAAATAATTACGACACGTATGGATTTTTTTTAAATGTATAGAAAATAACGCAGAACGACAAATTAACAGCCTATATATAAAAAAGAAAAAAACAAGGAATATAATATTTCTGATATGCAGTGGCGTGGAAATAAAACCAGACATTATAATAAGGAATATGGTGAAAAAATAATTTAACATTACAAGAAACATTTGTTATTACACTGCTATTTAGCTCTCATGTGTCCGACATGTATTAAAAACTAAGAGCTATTTGTAAATAAATTGTAAATAATATTCATAAACACGTTTGATTTATAAAAAGTCTATCTATCTGACTATCTGTCTGTCTTTACAATGAACAGAAAAGTGTGTAACGGTCATTCGAGCGCGTGGTGGCGCTGTGAGTGGATCCTCTCATCCGGGACATGAGACGAATGACGTCAAGGCGCCGAAATAAACATTGCTCGGCATGAAAACAAATGCAGTATTATTTTCTGAAATAAAAGCACATTGATGCGTTCTAGTATTCCGCGCAGCAGTTTGTAACAGGGGTGAGAAAACAACTGTAAGTTTGCCTCCGCCTCTTCGTGTTTGTGCAATATAACGTTAATAGAAAACAATATTGATTGTTTCTGAATGATGCTCAGTGAACCCCGTCTGTCCTCAAACTAGCGCGGAACTAGACAGAAAATGATGTATTGACACAGAACCATTATATCATATTACAATATTATATAGATTTGAATATAAATATTATATTCATTTTTGAAGTATGAAATGGTTAGTTTGCAGCGTCTGCTTCTCCTCAGGTGTGCAGAGATGCAGGCGGCAGAGGAGGCGCAGTCCTCTCTAGCGGAGCGGGTAGAGTCTATGGGAGTGAGTGAAGAACAGGACAAAACTGCAGGAAAAGAGGAAGAAACGGATAAAGAAAGAGACGAGGATACGACTGAAACCGTAAAGGATACCAAAACGGAGGATGACACAAGTATGCGCTTCACATTAGCCTCCCGGGGGGTTTAAAACTGGAAGCTAAAAGGGAAACCGTGAAAAAGTTTAATGAGCGTTAAATTTTTTTAATGAGCAATCTTTTTGCTAGATAAGTCCCTTATTCATCGTCTGGTGTCGTTTAAACCCCATTTAAGCTGTACTGAAACTCATTTGGACCTTGAACCGTTTGGTTCCCATTGAAGTCCATTATGTGGAGAATGTTTTCATCAAAAACCTTAATTTTGACTGAAGAAAAAATGACATGGATATCTTGGGTGACATGGGGGTGAGTAAATTATCAGCAAAAGTTTTTTTTTTTTTTTTTAAAGTGAACTACTACTTTAATATTGCATATAGAGGTACAGTACTGGAAGCTTGTTTCAGACAATCAGAATCGAGTATTTAGACAGACCATGGCATAAAACATTTTAAAGGATAAAAATGTTATCCTTTTAATTTCACAATTGCGAGTTATAAAGTCAGAATTGCAAATTTTTTTAAAAACATTTTTAAAATTTTATTATGTGGTGAAAACAATCCAAAAAGATTTTTTCCTCACAATTGCGAGGTTGCATTGAAATTATGAGTGTTTATTTGTGTGTGTTTTCACCACTGAATAAAGAATGCAATTGTGACATTTTATCTGACCATCACAATCCTGACAATTATTTTTCGCCTTTGCAAGTTTAGGACTTTTTTTATCAGAATTGTAAGGGGGAAAAGTGAGGATTTTGAGGTAAATACATTTTTTTTAAAGCTTCCATGATAAATAATGTGCAGGAAACAAAATAGTAAAAACTATAAATAATATTTTAGACCTTTGAAATAAACATTTTCGCAGTAACAAACTAGGCTTTTATACAATAAACTACATGACTTTTAAATTTTAGATGAGAGCGATCATATTTCGGGGTCCATGGTATCTGAAACATTGAAACCGCCTGCTCTATATCATGCTCTTTATATTCTTTACTTATTTTACTTTGGAGTCCCATCCAAGCTGTACATCAAAGAACCTTGGTATCAGCCACTGTAAGGCGTTTTACTGTAAAGTGTGTTGTCATAAGGCATATATGGACACTGTAATCACTTCTATGCAGAGGGAGATGAAGAAGCCATGGATGTAGGGGAGCAGAAAGAGGGAGTAACCACAGACGGAGAAATGAACGGAGGTGGAGAAGGGAAGCTGGTGCAGAACGAGGAGGACTGGGAGATCCCGTACAGTGACGAGGAGATGGAGGACTCTAAGAGCTGGATGCCTCCACCCGAGGAGATCAAACGCCTGTACGAGCTCCTGTCAAAAGGAGAAGCGCTCGAGCTGAAGTGGGTCGCTCTTCCACGCCGACCTCCGACCCCTCCACGCACTCCCTCACCGGAGAGAGATGGGGAGGACTCGCAGGAGGCCAAACAAGAGGAGGGCGAGCTCAAGTGAGTCCTAATATTATACAGATGGAAATGTGTCTGTATGCAGTATACACTGCCGTTGGGATTGAAACGATTTTTTAAAATGTTTTTTAGAAGTCTTTCGCTCAGCAAGGCTGCATTTATTTGATTAAAAATAATCATTTTTTACGGTATTACTGTTTTTGATCAAATAAATGTGCACATGCACTGCCATTTAAATGTTTAGGATCAGTACAATTTTTTTAAGTCTCACCAAGGCTGCATTTATTTTTATTTTAAAAAAACAGTAAAAAAAAAAGAGTAATTTTGTGAAAAAGGCTAACTGTTTATTATTTGAATATATGTTAAAACTTTTCGATCACTTTTGATCAATTTAATGCTGAATAAATGTATTAATTTCTTTAATTTCAGCTTATGCAAATTCAGCTTTGCATCACAGGAATAAATTACATTTTATAATATATTCATATAGAAAACAGTTATTTTAAATTGTTACTTTACATTTTTTTCTTCTGTATTTTGAATTAAAAATAAATGCAGCCTTGGTGTGACTTCTTTAAAAACACTTAAATATCTTACTGATCCCAAACATTTGAATTGAAAACATTTGAAAATATCCAAAACAGTAATATTGTGAAATATTTGACAATTAAAAAAACTGCTTCATAAATGATAATCAGAGATGTTTCCTAAGCATCAAACAAGCATATTTTTAAAAAAGTAGTTCACTTTAAAAAAAACTTTTTGCTGATAACTTACTCACCCCATGTCATTCCAAGATGTCCATGTCTTTCTTCTTCAGTCGATAGTTTTTGATGAAAACATTCCAGGATATTTCTCCATATAATGGACTTAAATGGGAACCAAACGGTTCAAGGTCCAAAAGACAGTTTCAGTGCAAGCTTCAAAGGGCTTTAAACAACACCAGACGATGAATAAGGGTCTTATCGAGCAAAACGATCGGCTCATTAAATGAACTCGTTCATCAAAATGAACAAATCTTTTTTCGAGTCATGACTCAAAGGGTCCTTGATAAGACTCTTATTCATCGTCTGGAATCGTTTAAAGCCCTTTGACAGTTTGTAGTTGCACTGAAACTGTCTTTTGGACCTTGAACCGTTTGGTTCCCATTGAAGTCCATTATATGGAGAAAAATCCTGGAATGTTTCATCAAAAACCTTAATTTCTTTTCAACTGAAGAAAGAAAGACATGGACATCTTGGATGACATGGAGGTGAGTAAATTATCAGCAAAAGTTTTTTTTTTTAAAGTGAACTACTCCTTTAAAATGATTTCTGAAGGATCATGTGACACTGAAGACTGAAGTAATGAGCTGAAAATTCTGCATTACATTTAATAGTTTTGAAATAGTTATATTTCACAATATTACTGTTTTTTAATACCGATAGGCAAGGCCATTTTTAAACAAATAAAATATATGTATCTATGTCTATGTGTGGCAGGGCCCTCACACCAACTGAGTTTGATTTTGATGAAGAGCAGACTATGGCAACTCCCAAGAACTCTTTTCTCAATCGCGACAGGACACCAGGTATGATAAACATACTTTTTCCACAATGTATTAATATTGTCAAACACAAAATAAATGTATAATGCGGACTTGAATTTAATATTTTGTCTCATTTCCAGGTTCCTCTGCCCGCTCTTCGGTCAGGCGCGAGGCCCGGCTGGACAAAGTGCTGTCGGACATGAAGCGTCACAGAAAAATCGAGGAGCACATTCTAAGGACAGGTCGTGACCTTTTAAAAGCGATAAAGCACGGGCAGGGCCTGCCGTCGAGCCGCCTTTATCACCGAACAGTGAGCGAGAGCGGGAAAAAGAGCGAGAAAGAGACAGCGACCCCAGCACTGTCTTCTCAGCCCCAGACAGAGAAGATACTGAGGAAACAACAGACTGAAAGAATGAATTCCAGGTTTTTTAACTTGATAAACATAATTCATCATTTTTCATTGGACAGTGAGATGCTCATATTTTACTGATGTTGTCTTTTTTATTCAAAGGTTTTTTTTACAATGTGAATAAATGAATTGCCTAGATTCTGCTGTCTTGCTATTTTTGAATGATATTAATTTCTCGGTAACACTTCACAATAAGGTTACATTAGTAATTGTTAGTTAATGCAATATATTTGTTAATGAATTAATACAATTTTGTTAAAGGGGCTGTATTTAGAATTCAGAAAGCCTTGTTGTTGGCAACACCGATGACCGTTAAGTGAACTGCAGCACTCGGTGCACACGTAACGCACAGGACACTGAGCATGATTCAATCTTTGCTTAGAAGTATAAAGACTTTGGAAATACCTTTGCAGGAATATACTTTTAACTTACATCCCGATGCCGTCCACACTGCTAAGAGCAACGTTTAGATGTAATATGTAAATATACTGCGTGCTTAATTCCTCTCAATAGCCTCTATGCACGAACCCTGATGACGTGTGTCCGAAAGAATCTCAGTCGGCGTCTTTACTTCCGGAAGCGCGTTCTGCAGGCCAAGTGTATAGCGATTTTAAGAAGCGCTGATTCGCTAGTCGAATTTCGTACGATATGAGAGAATACTAACCCTCAAAGTTGTTGATGTAGCTCGAAATATATAATTTAAATAACTTCTCTTTTTCACTCTTGTGTGACCGCTAACTGCCTCACAGTGTTGTTAACATCATTCGCGTTAACCGCAGGACGTTTTTATAAACAGCAAGTGTAATTTGACACTATCTACACCTAACGACGAAACCGGCTTCTGACCATAGACTGACGCAGCACCGGATGTAACTGGGCGTGCTGAGACAAACTCTGACGCGATCGATACATAGAGGCTATAACAAAATAAACAACAAAAATGACAGTATTGAATACAGCAGTTAAGAAAGGATCTAATCGTATCACGATGTGGAAATGTTTGCACAAAATCTGCAAATCAACGGCATCATGTCAACAGGTGAAGTAATCGCCACAATCTCCACACTTAAGACCCTTGCACACTGAGTCTGAAATTTCGCACGTTAAAAAATAAATATGACCTCACGTTATGTCAATCACGCTTGCACACGGCCTCCGAAACCTTCAGTCCGTCATAAAAAAAAATTAATCGGGTTAAATTTTCTGCGTTTTCGCATCGGTAGCAAGCAGTTTGAATGGTGTTTTGACAATTCAGAGCCACCGAATCAGGAATACGAAAAAACACGAAAATTTCGGACTCAGTGTGCAATGGCCTTTACTCTGACGCGTAATTTTACACGTGAAATGCTAAGCCTTGGAGCGTTTTGTCTTCGGCATCTTCATTAATCTCCTCGCTATCAGACGTTCCGGGAGTCTCCCGCATATTGATAACTGTAGTGCCCTATAAAATCTGTTTTATTTATTCCCAAATTCCATTTTATTTTTTCCCAAATTCCGTTTTTTCCGTTTTAATTTTTGCAAATTACGTTTTTTCCATTTAAATTTTTGGGAATTCATTTTTTTTACCCTTTACTGTTATTTTAGTTGTAAAAAGAGTGTGCTTTTCATTCCGTGATCGCAGAAATTATAGGGCCCTAATAACGGCTCCCTGATGCGCGCAAATTTGTTAAAATCTCCCTGAATCTAGAGCGAGTGAGCAAGAGCGCGCATACGAGACAGATCAGACTGTGCTCCACACCGTATAGTCCGCGCACGAGGGAGAGAGAGACTTTCTGTGTCATGAGGCACACACACAGACGAAATTTTCGTTCTTATTCGGTCTGGTTATTACTGTTTACATCAGAACCGGCTCCCTATTGGCAGCGTGTCTCGGTTCCCAACCCTATCCATAATGCATCCGTCTGCGTATTCCGTACCTTCATCCATATTTTCAAAAAGTTTCTGCCGGTGAAATCAAACGCACTGGCACTGATCTGTGATTGGTCTGTTAGTGCATTAGGCCCAACCCCCTATGGGCGGGTCTGAAAGAGTGGGAACTAGTGCTTGTAGTTTTTACAGAAATCCCCCTCTTACACTTCCTCCTACAATGACGTAAAATGACGATTTTTGCGTCATTGTAGGAGGAAGTGAAAATGTAAATAGCGGATTTCTCTCGTCTCAGAGGAAAATGAAAGAGTGTTGCACGACCATTCAATACTATGACTGGATTTCTAACAAAGAAAATCTTAATGCAATTGGGTGGAGTGTCCCTTTAAAGGGCGGGTTTACTGCTTTTTTTTCTTTGCACGATTGTATTTATGGGGTGCAATATAACATGTATTCGTGGTTTTTCTTTTTTTAAAAGTCTTATTTTTCATAAACTTCACCTTTATTGTCAGCCGCGCTCTCCTCTGTCCTCTGACGGGCGGTTCACTTCCTGAGTCTATGAAAACACTCCCTCAGAATGACGTTGTGGGCTCAGATTGGTTCGTTTGGGCCTGGTGTGTTGTGATTGGCTAAACTGTCACTCACATTGTCTGGAAGATTAACGCCCATTACCTTTACGGGCGAACGGGCATGTCATGAGCTCCGGTCCAGATGTAAATATGTGTCGAACTGCAGTATCAGTTTCAGGCAGAATCAGACCGAGAAAGCTGCGATGAAGAGAATTAAACAGAACGTCACCACACACGGCTTTACTAAAGGTTTCCGAATGATAATTTGCTAAATGTTTTAACTTTATACACGTTTGTTTTACACAATAGCATCTGACTGTCAACAATAGCAACTGATTGGCTACTAATGTTATACTCAAACAGCGTTGGCAAGTTTACGTTCTTGATCAAATTGAAAATAACGTCATAAAACATATATAAATGAAAAATACATTTACAACATTAGTACTTACAAAATTCATGTTTGTACGTTCGTTAGACACAAAATAGCATAACTTACTAGCCTATAGTGGCAATTAAGCCAGTGCTTGCATTTGAAAAAAATAAAACACAAGGCTACGTCTTGAATTATACATGCAAATACATTTAAAATGATGAAGTCTTAGCCTACTTACAGGTTGTGGTCCAACAACTGCTGCCTCTGGTTTTAAAGTCGGAACTGCTTCATGTTTTAGTAACAGTTTCTTGTTGAATCCGGATGTTAAAACTGAAGAGATTCTGGAAGCTGTCTCTCAGTAAATGCGCAGCACAGAGAGCTAGATTACGATCGTCACTTTCAGGAACATAATCAAACATAAATTGTATCCATTGTTGACAAAGTATAGTGTCCGTGGGAAGTCCAAGCACAGAAGACCTGACAGCTGGGTGAACACAACACACTCGACGTGCTGGAGGCTGGAGCTGCTGAAAAATGAGCATGAACTTTTGCATATTCCGGAGGAGAGTGGTCGACCATAACCCAGCTGTTGTCCCAATCGAGTCGTTTTTGTAGGCAATTATACTTCCTGATTTTTAAAAGACGAATATCTCTGCTTACATTGAACTTTCAGTGCTGCAACTTTGCAGATACTGTTCATGCACCAACAGCAACATTACACACTATTTTTAAAATGGAAAAAGGGAAATGGCAGTCAACCCCCCCCCCCCCTTTAATTTTAGAAGTACCGATTATACAGATTGACTATATAGATCTGGCCATGTGAGACTATATGTTTGAATTGATATATTTGACATCACTGAACATTGCATAAGCTTTAGTTTCAGTTGTGTCAGAACTGAAGAGGCTCTCATATTTTCCCAGCAAAAACTTCCTGAGTCACATAAGTCCTTCACATAAAAATCAGTCTACAGGCTTTCATAGACACACCCTGGGAAGTTTACAACACAAAGTGAGTAATTCATATGAAAATTCTTACATATAGCCCCTTAAACATTAGTTTATAAAAATATAACTTAAACAGTTCATGTTAGCTCGAGGTTCATTTAATAATATTAATAATAATCATCAATAATATTAACATATAAAATCTTTTATATTAATCATGCATTAGTAAAAGTTGAAATTTACTTTAAACTAATAAATTAATGAATGCTTAATCTTGCATGGTGAGGTATTTTCATTGTTGGTTCAAACTAAAGTTAACAAATGTTACCTTATTGTAAAGTGTCACCAATATCTTTGTTTTTCTTTAAAACTAATTTTAATTCAAATAAAACAAAAACGCGTACCGCTTTGGGACTTTCACGGTCAAGCAAATAACATGAAATGTATAATTTCCCTGATTTCCAGGCCTGGAAAATTAATGTAAAATGTTTTTATTAAAAATATACAGTTTTCTATTTATTATTGTTTTCTAGTTAGGCTAAACTTGTTCACAAGCCATTGATAGTGATGTTTATTTTTTTTACTGAATGATTCATTAGCAAATTGTACTGAATATAAGCGAGAAAATCCTTATCTGGTATTTACAAGCCACATCCAGTGTTGAAACCTCCCAGACTATCTGTTCAGTGCACACGCGATTCTGTGAAGGGTTGAACATAAGCGGCTGCATTAGCGGGATCATTCTGTGGTGTGGTCTGGATTCAAAGAATCACCCGTCTGGTACAAGCTCTCAGTTTAAGAGGAATCAAGAGGACATTTGACGTAAAAACCCTTATCTGTCTGTTTTGACTCCATTTAAGCTGATTTTAACACCAGATGGCTCCACAGAGGTCACGGTGGCAGACATCGAGACTGACATTATTGAGAACAAACAGGCCGCAGCATATGAGACAAGAGTATATATTTGAATTACAACAGTGCTTTCATTTGTACTCATGTTAACAGGTTAAACAGGTTTACACATGGAAAAAACAACAGAAGTTAAACCAACTAAAACATAGATGCTTTCAAAGAAAACCATCAAAAGCAATCGTTGCAGTTCACTAGGATTAAATAGTTGGGATATCGGTGCACATGGAACTGGTACATTATAGAGGGTTCACAAGGGACGAAGATGGAATATACACATGCAAAGTCATATACCCAATTCAGCGCAATGGACATTTTGGATTTTTTTCTTTTCTTTTCAAATCAGCATTCAGTCATTTGAAGTTTAAGCTTCAGAAACACATCTTCTGGCAGGATACTTTGCAATTTCTCTTTGATAAGTGGTAACTGTTAAACTTGCAAGAGCTTGAAAACTGTGTTATTAAATAAAATATCATCGGCAAATGAATCCTTGATTTATGACTAGACAGAGATTAGATGGCTTGATTGAAGGGCTGTGAAACAATTAATCGCATCCAAAATAAAAGTTTGAGTTTACATAATATATGTGTGTGAATAATTATTTTGTATATATAAACACACATATGCATGTATATATTTAAGAAAAATGTGTTATCAATATATCAAATATTTATATTTATGTATAATATTAATTTTGTATAAATTAGGGCTGTCAGATTCATGACATTTCGAAAATAAAAGTTTGTGTGTACATAATATATGTGGGTGCACTGTTTATAATTATTTTATATATATAAATACACACACATGCTTGTATATATTTAAAAAATATTTTTATGTATAGATTTATATATAATTTATATTATATATAAATATTTTATATATAATTTTTTTCTTAAATATACAAGCATGTGTGTGTATTTTTATATATATATATATATATATATATATATATATATACAAAAATAATTATACACAAGTGCACCCACATATATTATGTAAACACAAACTTTTATTTTGGATGCGACTAATCGGGATTAATCGTTTGACAGCCCTAGTATAAATATACATAAAGTATACACATGCAAATATTTCTTAAATATATACATGCATGTGTGTGTGTTTATATATACTAAATAATTATACACACTACACACACATATATTCTATGTAAACACAAACTTTTACTTAGGAATGCGATTAATCGCAATTAATCGTTTCACAGCCCTACTTGAGTGACCCATAAACAAACAAAACAGGCGAAATCAAAATGCTAAATATCTTCGGACAAAGCACAATAAATTAGGAACGTTGAACAAAATGGCTTTGAACACAACAAAATGAATAAAGTGCAAATAAATTTCACATTGATCACGTAAAGTATCACATTTGTTTGGCAGAAACTCACCTCTGGCCCAAACTAAAGAGTAAAAGATCAGGGATAAGGCAGCTTAATATATATTTGATCATGTCCCTTTAAAACATATGCAGGGTTTCAGGACTCAGGTCTTTGTTTAAAGAGGTTATAATAGGGACACATTTTAAACAATTTCCTGGAAAAACTGCGTTTGATCACAGGTTGAATCGGAGAACATTCAAGGTAGCTACTTTCCATTACGCGCAACACTTGTTTTCTGAGCATGTACAAAATAATACATTCCCAAACCCTCTGACAGACAGGGTTTCGTTACATTTGATGGGGTTTTCTGTCATGTGATCAGCTCTGGTTGAGGAATAGTTCACCACAAAAATGAAAACGAGTCATTTATAGTTTTTTCTTTCTCTGGTGGAACACAAAAGTAGATATTAGGTCAAATGTACACATTTTTTCCATCAAAAAAGACTTGAGGCCATACTATATTTTAGGAACAAAATTAAAATGCATTTTTCATACTGTACATCTTGTGATGCATGACTTTTAGCATTTTAAAGGGTTAATTTTAGTCTTTAGTATATATATATATTTATTTATTTTTAGTTTAACAAAACAGCATAGAATTATATCGGCCTGAATTGTAATATACTTACATTCTCATTCAAAAGTTTTGTCGGTAAGATGTTCTACCGTTTTCGAAACGTCTCTTTCTGCTCGCCGAGGCTGCATTTATTTAATAAAAACAGTAAAATTGTGCGATATTATTACAATTTAACTGAATTCTATATGAATTTGTCAAATGTAATTTATTCATCAAATCAAAGCTGATTTTCAGCATCTTCAGTGTCACATGATCCTTCAGAAATCACTCTAATATGATGATTTGCTGCTCAACATTTACTGATTATTATCAATGTTGAAAAAAGTTGTGCTGCTTCATATTTATGTGGATTCTTTGATAAATAGAAATTTATATTTTTTCAAAATTGAAATATTTTGTGACATAATACGTGTAATTACTGTCACTTTTAACCAATTTAATGCATCATTTCTTTTTTTTATAATACCGACGGTATGGTCCTTTTTCCCATTTTGGAACAGAATAAATCACTGTATGGACACACATTCTGCCTAACATCTCAAATTTGTGTTTCACTAATAAAACAAACGTTCATTTTTGGGTGAACCGAACAAGAGGCCTTTGGACTGAACTCTCCAGAGATATTAAAGCTTGGGTTGCTCATTGTAGACCAGTGCTAAATATAACAAGTCAAGGACTTTTCTATGAATGATGTATCTGCAACACTACAGTAATATATGCAAAGAACAGACCTCAGTTTGACATTCTGCAACCCCTTCAAAGTGCCTCAGAGCAAAAAGTGCTTCTCTTGGTTCAGAAATGTTCTCGCGTAAAATTCGCACTTATTGCCTCAGTTGTGATGTGGCCGTTGTGTAGACACTTCCACTGATTTTTTCGCCATAGCTTCCCTTGATCTACTAAAGCATGTCTTATGTACAGTACACGAGCCCTGTAACTAAACACAATGCTGTTCTGTGATGCATTACAGGCCGTCTGAGTCTATTTCGGTACCTCTTTAATCACTCGGTGTACTTCCTTGGCAACCTGCCCCTTGTACTCAGCCGTTCATCCAATCCCGTCTCGTTTGCATAAGCTCCTCCCCTCAGTGAGACATTGTGGGTGTGTCCCGACCTCCCATCTGTGTACTGTATCCATTGGCTGACTGAGGCGTTCCTCTCGTGTCCTTCATACTCGGCCTTGAGCCGGAGCCGCGGGTTGCGGGAGCGCGAGGAGCCGGCCGGTGAACAGGCGCAGGGCTCCTCTGCAGATCAGGGAGAACCAGTAGAGCTGCGGGGCCATGAGCAGACCCGCTCCCAGATTACACTGCCAGGGCACCACAAAAGGGACCCGGTAGAAGGGAGTGAAGGCGTACCTGGAAAAGAGGAAATGGACAGAGAATGTGGACGGAAACTGAAGAAATTGAGTTAAAAGAGTGCGTTTCTCCCTAAAGATTTCAGAGCGGGAGTTAGGAAAAGGAAAAGAAGTTATAGGAATAGTTATGAAAAGAAATTATTTACTCACCCTCATGTTTATCCAAACTAGGGCAGTCCAAAAATTAATTGCGATTAATCGCATCCAAAATAAAAGTCTGTGTTTACATAATATATTTGTGTGTGCTGTATATAATTATTTTGTATATATAAATACACACACATCACACATGCATGTATATATTTATGAAAATGTGTTATTCATATATAAAATATTTATATTTATATAATATAGATGTATGTAACATCTATAAATTTATATTTATATAATTTATGTATTTGTGTATATATATATATATATACAGAATTTAAGCGCAAATAATTCTTAACCCCTTAACTGTCACTTGCCCGTATACGGGCAACCTAAATTTACTTCACTATATTACTATTAAATCCTAATCTAGTCATGAAAAACTATATCGTTGGAAAGGTCTAATGACTCCTAAATATTTTAGCGCTGTTTTCTTACAATTATGAATGAACAGTAATATATGAATTTATGACAAGAGTGCGCCTCAAAAAAAATCGACGTCTTTACAGGAGTTTCTGACCTTTGTCACAAAAAGTCGAACGTACACACTTTTAATAATTGAAACTTCATAATAAAAAAAGAAAAGTTCATAATAAAATATAATCTAATATTTGTCAATAAAAAAAGACAAAATTATATTTTTAAAAGTAAGGTTAAGAAGTCCTCTACAAAGTATAATATAAAATATTACATTACATGTTTTAGTAGTTATTATAAATTAGGTATCATTTGGAAGCTTACGAACTCAGAATTCATCCTGTGGAAACCGTTTTGAAATTAGACGCTGCGTTACCATAGAAACAGTATTTTTTATTAGGCCCCTTCCCTTTTGGGCATCATCTTTTATAATTTATTATCAAAACCTTTTCTAATCTTGACAAAACACATTGTCAGAAAGGTCTGAGTCTCAAGGTTCCATATTTAGTGACAGAAGTGATATTTGGATAAAAATGTATTAATTTGTTATGGCAGAATGCATACAAATAAATTCAATGGAATTCAATGGCACCCGGTGGCTATTTTTGGTATAACGCCTAAAACAAAATCTCATGGTTTTGGTTCAGATACATAGCTTTCATTTTATAAGTAATTTTATAGTAAAATATATTTGTAAAATATTTATTTTATATTAAAATATATATATTAATAAAGTATATTTTATTTATTGTAAATTATAACTTCCATAACTTTTTCATACTTTAATTTTTTGAAGTGCTTTTACTTCAGTAATAATCTGCTGATTGTTTTCTTTAAAACAAGACCAAACTTGTGTATATATTCCAAAGCATCCTTGAATTACAACCATTTAAGTTTGTATAGTGCATTTTAATGTCAATTATCAAAAAAGGGGGGTGACAGGTAAAGGGTTAAATATATACATGCATGCATAGGTATTTATATATTCAAAATAATTATATACAGCACACACAAATATATTATGTAAGCACAGACTTTTCTTTTGGATGCGATTAATCGCAATTAACATTTGCACAGCCCTAATCCAAACCCATATGCTGTTATTTTTCAGTGCAACCCTCTACAATGTGCGTAAATTACTCGCATATGCCTCCAAATATTACATGGGTTTCCCCATGCTGTCTTGCCGCAGTGCGATTTTATTCACGGTGCTAGACAGCCTGGACACCATTAACCAAATTTTTGCCTGAGATAGGGAACCAATCACAGAACGAGGAGAGAACGGCAAGACAACACATCGAAGCAGTTTGTTTATATCTATGGATCATGGCATCATGGCAAGGTCCAAAAGGTCGTTAAACACCAGATTCAAAGGTCGTTAAACACCAGACGATGAATAAGGGTCTTATCTAACGAAACGATCGCTCATTTAAAAAATAAATAACGAAGTTCAAGTTTTATAAGCTCAAATGCTCGCCTGCTCTGTTCTGTGATGCACGTTGTACTCTCCTGTTTGAACTCGTTTCATCAAAATGAACAAATCTTTTTCAAGTCATTTCATTCCTTGAATGAACCAAATGACTCGAAAAAAGATTAGCTTTCATCAAATCCATCTATCTTTTTTCATGTTTTCATCCAAAACCTTAATTTCGATTTCAACCGAAGAAAGAAAGACATGGACATCTTGGATGTACATGGGGGTGAGTAAATTATCAGCAAAAGTTTTTTTTAAAGTGAACTACTCCTTTAAGTGAATGAAAAGAGTGGAGAAAGAAAACGCACGTGTGACAGTATCAGTAGACCTGTATTGAACATTACATCTTAAAGTGACAGCAGCCTAATATTCCTGCTATTTTTAATGGTAATCAAATAACAAAAGCCTCACTCAATGCTCTTGACTAAATAGCTTTAATAAGGATTCATCTATATTCATTTATCCAGTGAAGACTATGCAGTTATTTTACATTTGATTATTTAACTTCTGAATGTGTAACTATTGAGATCTACCTGAATAATGTATATTTATTTAATTTGTATTTTTCTTCAATCATGTTTATTTGTGCTTGTAGTTTGATTGTTTGTTCTTATTTGATCACAGACTGCTTACGTGTCTTTAATAATAGTGTTTAAAATTTACATTTTATATTTATGTATTTTTATTTGCATTGTTTTTGCATTCCATGTTTTTTTTTCATGTACAGACGAAATATTTTAATTTTGTATTCCATTGAACAAAAAATAACTAGCGTTTTACAATAAGACTATTTATTAACATTAGCTAACTGCATTTAACATGAACTAACAATGAAAAATACTTTTAAAGCATGCAATGGACCCAAGGCACTTGTTAAAGTTAACAAATATTAATAAAAACTGTACCAAATATATTACTCGTTGTTAGTTAATGGTAACTAATGCATCAACTAATGTTACCTAAAGGACCTTTTTAATCAAAACAACCATATACATGCAGGAAAAACATGGGGGAGAGTAAATAATGCTATAATTCTCATTTTTGTGTGAGCTATTCCTGTAAAAGTGAAGAAGCTTTAAAAGAGACATACCTTCCATAAACGTAGTAGAGATAGGGGAAGAGAAGGACTCGACAGAGGAAGAAAGTGATCAGCATAACAGCTCCATTCACTTTGTGAAGAAGTGTGTGCTGTTGCTTGTACTTAACAGTAGGAACGAAAGAGAAAAAAGACAAATAGAGAGAATAAGTAATGCAACATGACGAAAGAAGGGGAGATAAGTAAGAAGAATAAGAACGAGTGTTATGGATTTTGAAATGCTCCTCTGCAAACTGTGTTGAGAATAAAAGGGTCATGTTTATTATAATGTTTTTCCCAACACTTAGCCTTTAGTAATATTTTACAATCCATTTCATCATAATGATGTGAGAGAACGATGTGGGACTAACAGACAATGGCACACAGAGGGCAACAGGAGTGTTTTGGAAACCTGTTAGGAAACTATCCTTATTTTCCATTCCCACTTCCAGAGTTGATGTGTCTCATCGACTTCCGTAGTATTTTATTCTTGCTATTGAAGTCAATGGGGACCATCAACCAGACATCTTCACAATATCTTCCTTTGTGTTCAGCAGAAGAAAGAAACTCATACAGGTTCTGAAACCACTTGATTGTGAGTAAATGATCGTTTTCATTTTTAAGTGAACTATTTGTTTAATGAAAGATCAGTAGCATAAATAGCATACTTCACCTTTAAGGAAAGTTAATGTTGGATGTGTGGCAAGTTATTAAACACACTTGTTCCGTACACTCAGCAGCGGTACACATGCTGTCACCTGGCTGGGTACCAAACTAAACTGTGTTGTTCCCTGATACTGGAGGCCGGGGGAGGGGTGGACAGGGCAGAGTCAGATATCACATTATGTGTTAAATCTCATCTCTATTCAGAGAGCTATATTCAGCAGCAGCTGTGGCCATCAGGCTCTGAGAGGGTGAAGCAGGAAGAAGAATCAGCAACGCATGCCTTCATTCCCAACACACCTTTCTATTAAAGGTTTTAAAGGCATACATGTCTATCTGTCTATCTATCCATCCATCCATCCATTAGGGGTGTAACGATACACAAAACTGACGGTTCGGTTTTCCCATGGTTTTGACGTCTCGGTTCGGTTCAAATTTTGAAAGCTAAAATGGCTTTTTTTTCTTTCTTTTTTTACCAGTGGTTTAATGAAAAAAAATGGTCTTTGTCTTTAAATTAATTCAATTACAATTAAACATTTCACAAGGATTAAAAAAATCTGCTAATGCTTTAAACTATATAGGGAGCCGCACATTACTATAACATTAAAGGTTGTAGCCTAGACTTTTAACCTAAATTCAGATGCTATTTATTTTTTCAGATATAATAATCAACACACAACACATTGTATGAAAGGGCGGGTTTACTGCGATTTCACTTTTTTGATTTTAAATAGTGTGTAATGTTGCTGTTGGTGCATGAACAGTATCTGCAAAGTTGCAGCGCTGAAAGTTTAGTGTAAGCAGAGATATCGTCTTTTAAAAATCAGGAAGTATAATTGCCTACAAAAACGACTCGTTTTGGACTACAGCTGGGTTATGGTACGTCACTAACACACACATTTACATCAACCACTCCCTCCGGAATATGCAGGAAAGGGCCTGCGTCGAGTGAGTTGTGTTCACGCAGCTGTCAGGTCTTCTGTGTTTCGGGCTTCCCACGGACACTATACTTCTACAACAATGGACACAATTTGTGTTTGATTATATTCCTGAAAGTGACGATGGTAATCTAGCTCTCTGTGCTGCGCATTTACGAGACAGCTTCCAGAATCTCCACGAGTTCAACACCGGATTAACGTAAACAAGAAACTGTTTCTAAATCATGAAGCAGATCCAACTTTAAAACCAGCAGTTAAAAGTCAGGCAGTTGTTGGGCCACAATCTGTAAGTAGGCTAAGACTTCATCATTTTAAATGTATTTGCATGTATAATTCCCGACGTAGCGTTGTGTTTTTTTTTTTTCAAATGCCAGCGCTGGCTTTGTAGGCTTTATGAGCTACTAGTTAGGCTATTTTGTGTCTACGGCAACACGCGTACAAACATTATGGACCTGAATTTTGTATAAGTACTAATGTTGTAAATGTATTTTTCATGTATATATGCTTTATCACTTTATTTCAATTTAATCAAGAACGTAAACCTGCAAACGCTGTTTGAGTATAACATTAGTAGCCAGTCAGTTGCTATCGTTGCCAGTCAGATGCTATTATGTAAAACAAACGTGTATAAAGTTAAAAAATGAAGCAAATTATCATTCAGAAACCTTTATTAAGAGCAGTGTGTGGTGAGGTTCTGTTTGACTCGATTTCATTCACGGCTTTCTCGGTCTGATTCTGCCTCAGCTGATACTGCAGTCTCAACATCATTATTTACGTGTATCCACCGTCTATGGTATCCACATTTGGCATGCCCGCCCGTTCGCCCGTAAAGGTCATGGGCGTTAATCTTCCGGACAACGTGAGCGACAGTTTAGCCAATCACAACACACCGGCCCAAATGAACCAATCTGAGCCCGCTACGTGTTTCTGAGGGAGTGTTGTTCATAGACTCAGGAAGTGAACCGCTCGTTCAGGGGACAGAGGAGAGCGTGGCTGACAATAAAGGTGAAATTTATGAAAAATAAGACTTTTAAAAAAAGAAAACCACGGATACATGTTATATTGCACCCCATAAACACAATCATGCAAAGAAAAAGAGCAGTAAACCCGTCCTTGAAAACATGTAAACTGAACATAAGGCAGTTTTTACATTAACTTGTGTTTTTACTCTAATAAATTTACACAGTTGTCATTTTCATGAAAGATATTTTAAACATACATTAAATAACCAAGATATCATTAATAGGTTAAGTAAAATATAATATACAGGCTAACATAGAGCATTTATTTAGTGCAAGAGTTCCTTTATATGAAGTTTTAGGTTTATAGGACACTGAATCACGTGCCTATTGAGGTAAATATAATGAAACTTGTGTCAATGATTTAAATGTATTTGTAATTACACATTAGTAATGAAGTTGTAATCAAGTACATTTAAAACATATTGACTTTAAATGTAATATCAAACGAGTACTTTACATGTTCTTTAGCATGCGAGTCGACACAAAATAAGTGAGCTTCTCTTGTAAAGCATGACAAAAGATGATTAAAACAATGATTTAAAAGGTAAAGTTAAACTTTTTCAAAGAGCACTTTTTAAAGTGTGTCAAGAAACAGTTCTCTCTTTACGAGGCCTTTTACATCAGTAATATTATATTATTTGCAAGTACAGTTCTTTTTTAAAGGCTTGAGTAAATTGATTTTAATAATTGATTTTGAGTGAGATATCACTTTAAGTGTGTGTGTGTGTTTCCTTTCCAGTAATTGCATTAGCATTTATTTATTTTCAGTCAGGGATCAGGCCAGACTTGCATATGTGAAGTCAGCACTTCTGTAAATATACTTTCCTATGAATAATGTATTAAAGTACGCCATAACTGAAGCTGTGCTTAATGTCACACACACACACTGTTAAGACTAAAGCAGAGCATGATGAATCAGGGTAAGAAGCACTCATCAGATCAATGATGAAAATACCTGGATGAGGATTTTCCCCAGACAGACGGACGGTGTGCTGAGTTCAGCCAGGAACATGACGCCCTGGAAGTAGTCGCCCTTTCCCTGCCTCCAGAACTGCAAGTCAAAGAGAGAGAGAGAGAGCAGGTCTGAACATGAGGCGATTCTCGGAGTTAACAGGCTTCATTACAGAGTGACGATTACCACGGAGATGGGGAAGCACGCGGTGACCATGACGACGTGATGTAGGATCATGAGGAACTCTCGGCGGAGATAACCAGGGACCGCCTTGGCCTTGGACCTGGAGCCGTTGTCTACCTCGTGACCTTTGACCTGGAGCTTGTGCCAGTAACACAGGAACATGGCGTAGATGTCATACACAAAGTACGGCACAGCAAACAAAATGTAGGAGCAGGTCAGCCAATGTCTGAGGAAGAAAAGCAGAGACAGCTTATGTAATATATGAAGACATTAACAGCAGAAATGGTAAGTATGATATCATAAAGACTTAGTCTTGGTTAAATTAAATCATTGGCTTTTAAATTCAAATAAGTATTAAAATATTATCTGGAAAATATGAAAAATTGAACTTTGACAGCATCCTCCTCCCTTCCCTGATTTATTAAACACTACCCCTGATTTATTGTGCATGCTATAAAACCATAAAACATTAGCTTTTCTAGCAGTGTTAGTATAAAAAAAAGTAAATCTAAAAAATGTGATATATTGTAGTTACAATGTTTTTGGAAAGTCTCTTCTGCTCACCAAGGCAACATTTATTTAATCAAAAATACAGTCAAATTATGAAATATATATATATATATATATATATATATATATATATATATATATATATATATATATATAAAATAATTATTATTATTAAATAACTGGTTTTCATTTGAACATATTTTAATATACACACACACACACACACACACACACATATATATTAGAGCTGTGCAAAGAATAATTGCAGTTTGTGTTTACATAATATATTTGTGTGTGCTGTGTATAATTATTTTGTATATATAAATACATAAGCATGCATGTATATATTTAAGAATTATCTGAGTGTAAATACTGTGTATATGTATATATATATATATATAAAAATAGAAAACACACTTTCTTAAATATATACAAGCATGTGTGTGTATTTATATACAAAATAATTATAAACAGTACACACATATATATTATGTAAACACAAACTTTTATTTTGCATGTGATTAATCGTAATTAATCTTTGCACAGCCCTATATATATATATATATATATATATATATATATATATATATATATATATATATATATATATATATATATATAATCAATGTCAATGCTTAATTTCCCGTGATCCTTTAATAATTAGGAAGTTCAAAAGCAGCATTAATTTGAAATAAAAATATTTTAAAAAATAAAACTCTTTATCATCAATTTTTCATCAATTTAGTGCATCCTTGTTGGATAAAAGTAAGTGTACTTTTATTTTAGTTTTTGTTCCAAAAAACTAAACAAAAGCAAACGTTCCCCAAACTTTTGAATGGTAGTGTAATCAAATAAATCTGATTATTTTTCGCATGGCTTTTTTGCTGTATTATTATTGAACTCAAAAGCCAAACCATGTTAGTCATAAGTTCAGTATTCCTTTAGTTGAATTCCAAGGTTTATCATCATATCTCACTGCACAAATACACAATCATAATTATATGTGTATGGCCTTTATGCTTTTTAAACTGACCATCAAACACATCAACAAATCAATAGGTTTTTATTTTTGTTAATATTTGTATCTTATCATCCGGAACACAGCGCCAAAACTACTTCTATTCTCATCTAGATTTGATATAAATTGATTTTATGTCCCAAAAAGTGATGACGGTTGCACCTACTGGTCCTCGATGATGTCCTGACAGGATGAGGAGATGATGTAACCAGCCGTAGAAGCCATAATAGCTTGGATGGATGACACCAACCTTGAAAATATAACAAGTGCAGCCAGTTCTCTTCAATGTCTTTTCACGTCTCAATATTAACAAATTACTAACAACTTATGGCCAAAACTTAAGGACCTATTGTGCTTTTTTTACATGTAACTTTCTTTAGTGTTGATGTTGCTGTTATGAAAAAGGTCTGCAAAGTCCCTCCAGATGGAGTTATTCTCTATTCTCATTTGTAATATTGTTTTTATTGCATTTTCTTGAACCTCTATTCTCATTTGAATAATTCCCACCCAAGGCATGTGTGGAATAAAGAGGCGGGGCCTGGCGGAGTTAAAGGGATAGTTCACTTTTAAATGAATTTTTGGTATATCTTACCTCAAGGGCATCCAAGATGTAGGTCTCTTTGTTTCCACAGCATTTTCAATTTTTATATTTTTTAGGTCAAACCGTTCTTGTCTGTCGGTCATATAATGGAGGTCTATGGTCACCACCTCAAAGAGCATGCACAGAGAAGTCCAAATTAAACATGATTTAATGACTCATAAATGTAAGTACACATTGATGGCCTAAGATGCGAAAACGAGAAATTTGTGCTGAGAAAACGAACAGTATTTATATCGTTTTACCTCTTGTAACCACAGCCACAAAGCGCCCGCGCCCCTCAGATCAGAGGTAAAAACGATATAAATACTGTTCGTTTTCTCACACAAACCGCTCGCTTTCGTGTCTTAGGCCATCAATGTGTACTTACATTTACGAGTCATTAAATCATGTTTAACTTGAACTTCTCTGTGCATGCTCTTTGAGGTGGTGACCATAGACCTCCATTATATGACTGACAGACAAGACGGTTTAACCTAAAAATTTCAAAATTGAAGGTAAGCTAAATCTTGAGGTAAGCTAAAACATACCAAAAATTAATTTCAAAGTGAACTACCCCTTTAACTAGTAGTACTCCAGCCAACCAATCAGAGCACAGTGTGTTTTTCAGAGGGAGGGGCTTCATAGAGACTATAACTAAACAGAGCGTTGCTATAATAATGTCAAGTATGTGAAAAATAATGTTTTTTTTTAGTATTTAAGAATGAAAACCTATTCTAGTCAGAGTCCAAAAACAAAATCAAGACTTTGTAAAAGGGCATAATGGAAGAACTTTAACTTCTGTGCAAGTCTTTACCTGGCGGACACGATGACAGGCGTCGCCCTCACTCCAGCGCAGTCCAGGGATGGATTTGAGACACTGCTTGGACAACAGGAAAAGGCCCGGGAAGAACACAGACCCCGCCGCTAAGATGGACAACATGGTCTCTGGTGGGTGAACTCTGATAATACTGTGTTCAAAAAAGCCCTCCGCAGACGTCCGTCTGGCTCCCCCTTCTGGAACACAACACAGCGAGAAACCTTATGAAGAAACAAACTAAGAAAATGACTGAAGCAACATTTTCAAAGTAGCTTTAAAAATGGAAATAGTAAAGAATAGAAGGGGGAAATGGATTCTCTTTAGTATGAATTGTGTTGCATAAACCAAGTTATTATGCACGCCCATATGGCACCACATGTGGACCGTCACAAGTCACATGTCATGGGCAGAACTAATGTTCAGAGTCAATGATATCCAGCATTTTCTGCCCTGAATCACACATGCCCTCTATTAATATAATACAACCTACTGTAAATGTGTAATGAGAAACATTCAAAGTGCACATTTTAAATACAACATATTAATATAAATGTATTAAATGAATTACATAAAATGCCTTTAACTTCTACTCTTTCAAACAGATTTATTTGAGGCATACTGTGGTTTCAAGAATAAATGTAGTAATGTAGTTTTTTTGTAAATATAGCTTTTGTGAAGTTAGTAAGCAGAAATATGTACACTACCGGTCAAAAGTTTAAGATCGGTAAGATTTTTTATGTTTTTAAAAGAAGTTCTTCTGTCACCAGGCTGCTTATTTGATAATAAAATACACAAAAAACACAGTAATAATGTGAAATATTATGACAATTTAAAATAATTTTTTATGTTAATATATATTAAAATGTAATTTATTCCTCTGAAAAAAAGCTGAATTTTCAGCACCATTACTCCAGTCTTCAGTGTCACATGATCCTTCACAAATCACTCTAATATGATGATTTTATGCTCCAAAAACATGTATGATTATTATCCATGTTGAAAACAGTTTTTTACATTTTTATTTCAGGATTCTTTGATGAATAGAAAGTTCAAAGAACAGCATTTATTTAATTAGAATCTTTTCTAACATTATAAATGTCTTTACTGTAACTTTTCATCAATGTAACTCATCCTTGATGAATAGAAGTATTGATTTCTTATTTATTTCCCCAAAAAATAAAATACAAATTCTTACTGACCCCAAACTTTTTAAAGGGTAGTGTTTAATGTAACAAAAGCTTTCCATTTCAGATAAAAGCTGTTCTTTTGAACTTTCTATTCATCAAAGAATCCTGAAATAAAAATGTAAAAAACTGTTTTCAACATGGATAATAATCATACATGTTTTTGGAGCATAAAATCATCATATTAGAGTGATTTGTGAAGGATCATGTGACACTGAAGACTGGAGTAATGATGCTGAAAATTCAGCTTTTTTCAGAGGAATAAATTACATGTTAATATATATTAACATAAAAAAGTCATTTTAAATTGTCATAATATTTCACAATATTACTGTGTTTTTTGTGTATTTTTTATTAAAAAACATTGCAGCCTTGGTGAGCAGAAGAAACTTCTTTTAAAAACATAAAAAATCTTACCGATCTTAATAGTGAACTACAATAACTAATAATAACATTTTTTAAAACTGTTTTAGTTCAATGATATTTTAAAGAATACAATATACATATTATCACATATATATGAAATTTTTGTTTAAAGAATTAAACAACAATAAAAATAGCTACATGTGTATTATTTCATGAATGTATAAATGAATAAAGTTATTTAATATCCATTAATTAACATCAATCATATTTAAACATAATATTTTAAAAAACTGTACCTTGATGCAATAGTATTTGATAGAATATAGGATGCATGGTAAATTACTATATCAATATAAATATAAAACACAATAATTACAGGGATGTGAATACTGAATAGTGTCTGTTTTGACACAGGCCCTTATTGTTGTCCAAAACAAAGGATGTGACCTGCATCCCAACATCATCATCATCCTCATCCTCACTAACGCTATTGGACATCCATTCACTCTCATACACGCAAACATGCTTCTCCACAGCTGCACTGATCATTAAAGCATTCATATTATTTTAAAGGAGCATTTATCATGTCTAGATCAGCTGATGTAAATGCACGTGGACCCCAGCTAAAGGCACAGGCAAAAAATGCGCAATGCGCTATCGTGCAACCACAAAAAACCCGCAGGTTTAAGAAGAAAAGTAGCAGCACGTTAACTCAATCTACATACAAAATGGTCGACGTCCCTTTTATTCAAAACATTACTAAGTGACAAACGCGTCCCTCTAGAAATGACGCGTTATTGGGTTAATGGAGGACAATGCTCGTGTTCGCGTGATAATAATGGTCGCCAGCATTGACATAGTCCGTTTGCTGCCAAACTAACAAACATATTCTGGAACATGTTCTGAATGACAAAATGAATGAAGCGAGAGGATGAACATACGTGTCTGTCAGCGGCCTGTCGACCCTCGCGTCCTCCTGCAAACAAATCGCGAAGAGCGGGTGCATGTTTTATCTACTGACATGGTTTTTGGTGTATATTTCCTGTGTCTCTGAAGTCAATAAGTGTAGAGTAGAAGCTTGCTGTTTCTGTTCAGTCGGCTTTTGCGCACAGAATCGTTCCCGACGTCGCTTGAATGTCTCGGTTTGGTGTTTTCAGCCACTGAAATGCGCCTCAGACCGCGACGCCTCCTCCACAGACACAGTGGTGAGATAAAGTCCGTTCTCCTGCCTGGTCTCATGCTACATTATCGACCAGATTCCCACAGAGGACAGCAGTGCGATGGCAGCAGCAACGCTGCAACGCGCGTGTCCATCACTAGCAAATCAATAACGCAACGCGGCGCGCTGACTTCACAACTTGCTCTAGCGTCGACCTTTCCACCCATACGCTGCTGTTATGTAGGTCAGTGGAGAGCTTGAGAGCACCATCATCATCCTCAGCACATCTGAGGTGTGGATTCACGCGCTTGTTGTGATCAAAACAATGAGCGGAACGGAGAAATCCCTCCGGAGAACAAAATGAGGACGCATGTGGGATCTGCTAATTGTTTGTTAGTGGATTTGGGCTATTCTTTGGGGGGAAACCCGATGGGGGAAACGTCAGTACCAATCCCTCGAGTCGATATGTATCCAAAACTGTTACCTCACTAATGGGAAGCATTTGTGCTTATATCATGCGACCGACGTTACATGCTGTCAACACGTGGGTGGATTGCTGTCAGTTATGGGCGCTTGGCATGTTGAAAAGTTGATCTTTTATTCTGTGTTAAATGAGTACTTCACATTTAAAAAAAACCTTTGTTGATAATTTACTCACCCCACATGTCATCCAAGATATCCATGTCTTTCTTCTCTTCAGTCGAAAGAAATTAAGGTTTTTGATGAAAACATTCCAGGATTTTTCTCCATATAATGGACTTCATTGGGAACCAAACAGTTCAAGGTCCAAATGAGAGTTTCAGTGCAGCTGCAAAGGGCTTTAAACGACACCAGACGATGAAAAAGGGTCTTATCTAGCGAAACAATCGGTCATTAAAAAAAAAGTTTACGTTTTATAAGCTTAAATGCTCGCCTTGCTCTGTTCTGTGATGCGTGTCAGTAGTAAGTCTCCTGTTCGAACTCGTTCATCAAAATGAACAAATCTTTTTTAGAGTCATGACTCAAAGGGTCCTTGATAAGACCCTTATTTATCATCTGGAATCATTTAAAGCCCTTTGAACAGTTTACACTGAAACTCTCATTTGGACTTGAAACGTTTGGTTCCCATTGAAGTCCGTTATATGAAAAAAAATGTTTACCATAACCTTAATTTCTTTTCAACTGAAGAAAGAAAGAAAGACATGGATATCTTGGCTGACATGAGATAAGTGAAATTATCAGCAAGTTTTTTTTTTTTTAAGTGAACTACTCATTTAAGGAGTTGATAAAACAAATGAATTAAATCTGAATGAGTATTATAATCCAAATTACTCATATACAGGCTGAGCTGTCCAAATACAAACTCATTTTGTTCTATAAAATGTTTGGTGATGGCTGCTGTATCAAAGACGGCAATTTGTGTTATATACGAAAACACAATATAATTTTTACACTTAAATGCCAAACAAGTACAATTCTAAAAAAAAATTCTGAATAAAAAAAGGTAATGTCTTAAATAGAGAAATTGATGATACATTGAACATTTCAACAATTATAAAGACATGCAAAAGGCTATAAATCTGCATGAGTACTGAAAAAAATAAATGAGTGTTTCTGAATTTAAATTTTGAAATACCGAACTGGGCTGTTCAAATACAAACTTGTATGGAAATATTTTCCAATAAAATGTTTGATAAAGTATACGAACACACATGCACACAAAATAATCACAGCAATAATGATCCAATAATTGACATTTGCCCATTTAAATCCAAACAGCAACTTTTTTTGGACTGGGTAGTGTATATTTATACACACACTGTAAATCATTATATACACTCACACTCAAATACCAAATTAGTTTAAATTAATATTTTTCTTCTCTATAAAAAGTTAAAAAGTCTAACATACTTAAATTAAGGCACTTAAATGTTGTAAAAGTAAATAATAATAAAAAGTGCAAGTACATATTGAAATTTTTAATGCTTATATTCAAAAAAGACAACTGTAACATTTAAACCCCTTAAGTGTCAGCGGGCCCACCGGTGGGCCCAAATCATTTACATTTTTAAAACACTATTATCCTATACTAAATCTAAACTAATCTTGACAAACTATATATCATTTGAAAGTTTAGAATCTCTCAGTTTTCATATTTGGTGATTAATTTTTAAAATATATTACAGGAGCCATAATTTATCAATTTGCAACAAGAATATTTTCATGTGGCAGGAAGCTATAACGCACATACTTGGTTTTTTTTTTTAAGAAACTTAGAGGTTTCTTAGAGGTGGAATTTATATAAAAATCTGCCAAACTTCTCATATTAATTTTTAATAATATGTTTAATAATAATATGTAATATGTATCAATTAAAAATTGTGGAAATAATTGTTCATATCACTCAACACACACATGGAAATGGAGGCGCCCTTATATGGGCAGTAATGGAGTCTGCTCGTCATCTAGTGAAAAAGTGTGGTACTGCGCCAAACAAAATCTCACTGAAAGCTCATTTTTTGAGATATAAACCTAAAATTTGAAATACAACTTATTCCGATTTGTGGCTTTGATTTCTTTGCAGTTTTAGAGTTACCCAGGTTTTGAAAATATATATATTTTATATAAAATATGAATTTTTTTTATATTGTACATTTTCATAAACTCAAACTTATATAACTTCTTTTCTGTATCACATTCTTAATTTATTTCACTTTTACAAAAAATCTGCCAAATGTCTTCTTTAAAACGAGACCAATCTTACGTCAATATTCCAAAGCATTCTTGAATTACAACCATTTAAGTTAGAAATGTGCATCCATTATGTGCATTCGAAATGTGCACCCATTATGTAGCCGTAAAACACCAGATCAAATCCCAATAATGACTATTACTAATGAATGTTTTAATTAAAAATACATTTATTATAAATGCAATTTATAATTATAATATAGTATACTGAAATTTAAGACCTTCGTTAAAAAAATTAAGACTTGGACAACAGAATTTAACCCTTGTGCATCAATTTTAAAAAGTTACACTTAGGTAAAAAGAGGACAAAAATGTCCATGTCAAAAAACGTGACGCTTTGGAACACAGACTTAAGTTTGGCATCATTTTAAAGAAGACCCTTTGCAGATTATTGCTGAAGTAAAAAAAATAATAATAAGTAAATCCAAAAAAAGTTATATAGGTATAAGTTTATGAAAATTATTTATAAAAAACTATTTTATATAAAATATATATTTTATAAATCAGGTTGAACTCAAAATTGCAATAAAATCAAAGCCATAATTCTAAATAGGTTGTGTTCCAAATTTGAGGGTGATATCTCAAAAAATGAGCTTTCTTTAAGTTTGTTTGGGCGTAGTAACATATTTTCCCCATTGGGTGCCAGCAAAACCCCACTGGTGCTCACAGTGATTGGATTATTATTTGCAGTTTTTCTCTCTCAGTATTACAAACACACACACACATATTTTTTTATAACACACATACTAACCACACTCTGACATCCATACCAACACACCCACACAAACATCGTTGCATAATTTATCCAGTTGGCTCTATTAGTATGCCGAAGCAGAAAACAGGAATAAAGCGATATTTGTTTTATAGGCCAAACTTAAAAAAAATGGCACCATCTGATAAAAAATAGTAAAAAATAAAATTCTGAAGCCTTGCCAACAGAATGAAAGCCTCTTAAAGATTGCATAATTTTATATTTAACTGAACCAGGGATTAAAAATGGCAGTTTTAATGGGTTTCAATGGACATTTTGGTCCAAAAGTGTTTTTGTACCTAATGCAAAAAATATTTTTTAAAGAAAATGACGGTGAAATAGTAAAATTCCAATAAAAACACACACCTGTGGCAAGTTTTTTGCAGTTAGCTTAAATACAGGCAAAGTGATCCAAAAAACAAAACTGAAAAGGACAAAAATGTCCATAAGGATGCACAAGGGTTAAGACTTTAAGGCCTTAATTTAGAAACATGAAATGTAAGACCTTTTTAAGACATTTAAGACCCCGCAGCTACCCTGATTTATTGCTTGGTTGCATATGTTGATAACCGCTTTGAATGTATACGTATGAGGACAGTGAAAGGGCACCAATATTGACACCTGGACACGAGGTCTAAAGCTTGATCACATCAAAGCGTTGCATGAATTATTGATGTGCTCAAGATAAATTACAACACACAGACACACACTCATCTTCAGGAAGATCAGAAAGCACTGTGCGCTTCACTGACTTCAGTGCGTTTGTTCTCGTTTCTCAGTGACCTCATTTACACTGATATAGATTATTATTTCAGATGGGCAAATATGATTGTGCGGACGAGGAGGTCAAGGTCAGATCTACACACACACACTAATCTTGACAATATCACGTGACCCACAGAGATATGATTACTCCATTTCCTTTTAATAGTCAAAATTACAAAATGATAACATGATCTACATCATCTACAAAATAATAACATAATATCCATGATCATAGTAAGCAACAACATTTTTGTTTTGCTCTGTTTATAGACATGCATACTGCTGAGAAATATAAAAATATAAATATAAATACATCCCATTATTATCTTACTTTTCTTTTTTTACTGGTTCGTCGTCGACTATAATTTAAAATAGTTGTAGTGTTTGACAAATTAAATGCGCTAGAGTACAATAAGGCATTGAGATGCAGTGCCAGAGCTGTACAGAGATTAGAGGTATTATTTCATCTTAATGCTAAATTAAAAACAACCTAAATATGATCTGAAGCTTATAATAACAACTACGTTTCTAGACAGAAAGAACAAATCTCATATTCAAATTAAGCTCATGAATAACCAGATATACAGTACCAACACTAAACCGATCAAACAAATCACTCCAGTACGAAACCAACACGAGTCTTTTTTTTCCACCTTGAGCTTGTGTGTGAAGTTCAGTTTTCCTTGAGCGTACATGATTAAGCCCTTCTTTAAACACACCATTCACACATTCAGAACAGAAAAAAACCACACACATCCTCTACAAAAGAGCCTTTAGCTAAAAGTCTCAATGGAAGCAGTAACAGCTTTCATTTGATGGCCTGCTGCTCAGAAAAATAACACGAAGACAAATCTGAAGGAAAAGCCTTTAAACACTTCTTCCTATTATCTTCCCTCTCTTTGAGTTTCCTAGTTCTGCACCTCCTCGTTACGATTCATAGTTTCAATAGTTCATGTATCAGATGGAGGAAAGCGTGGATATTTCAAAACCCTACAGTACAGTCATGACCAAATGATTAGACTCAAACAAGCATTCTACAATATTTTAGTTTTGATCACGTCTCACACAACATCAAAAATGTTCATTTGTACATTCTAAATGTAACCATTTAGGACCGTCCTGTAAAAGAAGCTATATGCAACTCAATAGTTAGCATTTGCGTAAGCGTTTTCTTTCAGGTGATTTATGAGCAGTCGGCACACATTGGGGCCAGGTTATAACGAGTATAACGGTTGTCTGGATACTCAGTGACAAATTAAAAGTCACACAGACACACAAAAAAACCAAGAGTTTAATTATTTGGCCAGTACCGTACACATATGACTGGATGTGCGAATCTCTAAGTTCACGTCCAAAATAATAATAATAATAAAGGACTACTATTACTACTAGTCAACTATTATGATTTTGACATTGTGACATTATTTTTAATGACCGTTTTTTTAGGGCTGTCAAATGATTAATCGCATCCAAAATAAAAGTTTGTGTTTACATAATATATGTGGGTGCACTGTGTATAATTATTTTATAAATATAAATACATACACATGCTTTTATATATTTAAGAAATATTTTCATGCATATACTGTATTTAGATTTATATATAATTTATATTATATATAAATATTTTATATATAAATATTTTTTTCTTAAATATACATGCATGTGTGTGTGTGTATATATGTATATATATATATATATATACATATATATATATATATATGTGTATATATACACACAAAATAATTATACACAGTGCACCCACACATTTACATTATGTAAACACAAACTTTTATTTTGGATGCGAATTAATCGCGATTAATCGTTTGACAGCCCTATTAGTAATACACATTATTTTGTAAAAAATGTATGTTTGGTTTTGTTTTTAGCTTAAATTAAAGGCAAACGCCATGATGTACACTACCATTCAAATGTTTGGGGTCAGTAAGATTTTTTCAAGAAATTACTACTTTTATTCAGAGAGGATGCATTAAATTGATCAAAGGTTGACAGTAAAGACCTTTAAGTTACAAAACATTTCTATTTGAACTAGGGCTGTGAAACGATTGATTGCATCCAAAATAAAAGTTTGCGTTTACATAATATATGTGTGTAGTGTGTATAATTATTTTCTATATATAAATACACACATTTGCATGTATATATTTAAGAAAAATGTGTTATTAATATATCAAATATTTATATTTATGTATAATATTAATTTTGTATAAATGAAGAGTTCAGATGCAAAAGCCTCTAAATGCCATTTGAAATTTTCTTCTAAAATGACCATTTTTATCAAGCTTGTATATTTAAGTTCAGTAATTTCACTTAAATGACAATTAATAGGTAATCCTCATTGCCATTTAAGTGAAATTATCTGAACTTAAATATACAAGCTTGATAAAAATTATCATTTTAGAGGAAAATTTCAAATGGCATTAGAGGCTTTTGCATCTGAACTTCTTCAAATATATATAAAGTATATGCATGCAAATATTTCTTAAATATATACATGCATGTGTGTGTATTTATATATATATATATATATATATATATATAAAATAATACGACACACACATATTATGTAAACACAAACTTTTCTTTTGGATGCGATTAATCGTTTTCACAGCCCAATTTTGAAAAAAAAAACTGTTCTTTTGAATCCTAAAAAACCTGTTTTCAACATTAATAATCATAAATGTTTCTTGAGCAGCAAATCATCATATTAGAGTGATTTGTGAAGGATCATGTGACACTAAAGACTGGAGTAATGATGCTGAAATATCAGCTTTACATCACAGGAATAAATTACATTTTACTATATATATATATATATATTCACATATAAAACAGTTATTTAAATTATAATAACAATTCACAATATTACTGTATTTTTGATCAAATAAATGCATCCATGGCGAGCAGAAGAGACTTCTTTCAAATACATTTTTGAATGGTAGAAATACTTTACAAATATAATTGTTTTCAAACGATGGTAAAGAGAATTGGGTGAACTACTTTCATGCAAATAATGCCACAACGACAAATCTTTTCATGGACTTAAAAACAGACTATTTCTTTTTTTATCTCTTGATTTTGGAGTAAAATATAACCTGCCATGTGTACGTAATTGTCTTTGCAGGACGCAACTACTTCCTCTTTCATCTCACGCAACCTCTCGTTTTCACCTTTCAGCTCTTTCTTCTGCTTTTTTGTCTTTCGTCAGAGTCACCAGATCCATTATGACTTCGAATGAATCTCAAGAGACCAGTTTATGGCGGTGGACATCTGGCAAACAAAGAGGAAATCATATTACAGGCAGAAGAAATACAGTAGCAATACACAGTCAATCACAGTATCATCAGAGTCCTGCAGCGATGGAAACACACAAGTTGAAAGGGAGAGAAGACGACAACGAAAGAGAAGCCAGCGCGATGTGGCCGTTCGTTTCCTAATAGTGATCGTTCACCCAACATTTACCCACCCATATGACTTCCTTTTTCCGTAGAACATAAAAGAAGAAATTTAGCAGAATGTCAGAGATGCTCTCTTCCATGCAATGAAAATCAGCCTCCAAAGCTTCAAAGAGGACAAGAAAAGCTCCATTTTGTGACAGAAAGTCATACGAAATCTGAATAAAAGTGAGCAAATGGGCGAACTTCCGCTTTAAAGTAAAAATACTGCCCTCTAAGTCTCTTTTCCCACCTTTATGCCCTGATCCTTCTTGTAAAGCAAAGACAGCCTAGGAAGACTAAATAGTCATTCTGCGATCTCAGCAAGACAAGAACATTTTGAGAGGGATAAGTGTAAAGCGACTGTCTTAATATGTGCATCATTGAGAGGTGCTCTTTCCAAATGTGTCATGCTACAGTAGTTGTCATGTATGTAATGCATGTCATGAAACATGAAAGATTCCCACTCAGAATGCCTTTTTTCACAGTTTCTCCTTGGCTGCTTGTGGATGTGTAGTGTAATAAGATGATTAAATGGCTGTTTTGAGTCACACGTGTGTAGTAGCTGTGTGTTGTATGTGTGAGTGCTCAGCGTGTGTGCGCTACAGGCCTGCTCTGCTAGCTCTGAGGTTGCGGGATGATGCTGGAGCAGTCGGTCACGAGGAGATCCACCACCGTGTTTCCGCTCACAAACATGGTGGGTGCCGAGACCATGTTGCACAGGGTGACGGTGCTCCCCGGCACCGCATCACTGGTGGTGGTGGTGGTGGTGGTGATGGGGGCGGAGTCGCTCACGGGGGAGTTGTGGGTACCCATGTGGCCTTGCAGCTGTGTGGGGGTCTTGCAGTGCACACCGCAGAGCTGACAGACCAGGACGCCTCCAGAGCCGGAGGTGCCGAAGCCTCCTCCGCTCTCCTTCCACTCCTGACCGTGGTGCTTCTGGGCGTGGACCCGCAGGTACGTCAGCGTGGTGAAACCTGACGGGGCAAACGTTTGAGAGGTCAAGCGCTGATGCTGCATTTCATTAGCTGATGACTGTGACTGCCTCATAATAACTCGTTAATTATAATTACAACAGACACGCTGATTGTCATTTTTTTGTTCTGCAATTAGTGAGGTTTGTTGAAATACGTTGTAACAAACTGAGCATGAAACTACAAAAGAAGTCACTCTCAGACAGACAAATAGACAGACAGATAGATAGACACAGACAGACAGATCGAGAGACAGACAGATACAGAGACGGATAGACAGACAGAGACAGATAGAGAGACACAGATACAGACAGACAGACAGATACAGATCAAGAGACAGACAGACAGACAGAGAGACAGACAGAAAGACAGACAGACAGATAGATAAACAGACAGACAGACAGATAGAGAAGACAGACAGACAGAAAGATACAGAGACGGATAGACAGACAGACAGACAGATAGAGAGACAGACAGACAGATCGATACAGAGATGGATAGACAGACAGACAGACAGAGACAGATAGAGAGACACTGATAGAGACAGACAGACAGATACAGATCAAGAGACAGACAGACAGACAGAAAGACAGACAGACAGATAGATAGACAGATCGAGAGAACAGACAGACAGATACAGACAGACAGACAGATAGACAGACATACAGACAGATAAACAGATACAGTCAGACAGATAGACAGACAGATAGATAGACAGATAGATAGACAGATAGATAGACAGATACAGAGACAGATAGATACAGACAGACAGATAGATACAGACAGACATACAGACAGATAAACAGATACAGTCAGACAGATAGACAGACACAGAGAGACAGAGAGACAGATACAGACAGAAAGATAGACAGACAAACAGATACAGATAGAGAGACAGACAGACAGACAGACAGACACAGTCAGATAGATAGATAGACAGACAGACAGATAAACAGATACAGTCAGACAGATAAGACCGACACAGACAGACAGAGAGAGACAGACAAACAGATACAGATCAAGAGACAGACAGACAGATACAGACAGACAGACAGACAGACAGATACAGTCAGACAGATACAGACAAACAGATAGACAGACAGACAGTCAGACAGACACAGATCAAGAGACAGACAGACACAGACAGACAGACAGACAGACACACAGATACAGACAGACATCGAGAGACAGACAGACAGACAGATACAGACAGACAGACACAGACAGACAGACAGATACAGACAGACACAGACAGACAGACAGACAGACAGACACAGACAGACAGACACAGACAGACAGACAGACAGACAGACACAGACAGACAGACACAGACAGACAGACAGACAGATACAGACAGACAGACACAGACAGACAGACAGATACAGACAGACAGACACAGACAGACAGACATACAGATACAGACAAACAGACGTACAGACATACAGATACAGACAGACAACCAGTTTGATAGACAGGCAGAGAGACAGATACTCACTGCGGTTGCAGAGGTGGCAGGAGTGATGCTGTGATTGGTTGTGCACCCTCATGTGATCCGTGATGTAGGCCGCAGACAGCAGTTTGCCACAGATGTGACACGGAACCTTCTCTTCATGTCTGATCATGTGACGCGCAGTCTGTCCCGTGTGGCAAAGCTCGACTCACAGAGTCTGCAGCATTTACAAAAACAATATTCACACAAATAGTAAAACAATATACCAATGTTTGTATAAGTTTTTTGAAAATATGATGTTATAATATTATTAAAATTGTATTAAAAATATATATATAAAATTACTTCAATATTTAGCTTGTATAAATCAAAACAATAACCATGTTCAACTAATAATACATATCTCCACCTTTCACCTCAGTAATGCATTACATTCAAGACAAGACTTTTTTTCAGTGTAAATTAAAAACGGCAACAGAACACAGAACAAACTTCCATACCGGACATTTGAAGGGTTAGTTCTTGAAGAATGGACCTGTCTGACGTGACTGTTGAGATGATCAGGCCTGTGAGAATGAGTGAGAAACATTTCATTCACAGTCAAATGTTTTTGTAGAATCTAAAAGCTTGAAGCATCATCTAATGGCATTTTCAGAACAGCAGGCTGTTTGCTTAGTCACGAATAGGATTGGGTATCGTTTGAATTTTAAAGTTTCCAATTCTGTATATCGATTCCGATTCTTAGAGATTCCAATAAGGTTAAAAAAAAATAAAACATATCATTCACATTTATTCTAAGTTTATTTATTCACAGATATTCAAGTACAGAAACTTATCAGATGTAAAACACTGCACTTTTTTTACAGTACAAACATCAGTGCCAAACGTTATTCAGGCAAGAACAGCAAGTGACTTTCCTCTGTCTTTTGTTGTTTGATCAGACGATATTAAGGTTATGTTTACACGGAAACGATTCTGAAGAGAAAACACAAAAGTGGCGTCACGTCATCACTTTTATTCTGCGTTAGACGAGCATTTGTGTGGGAAATCCACGTGCCAAATGGTGAGCAAAAGTGTGTGAAATTCAATGTAGTATGCACTCCAGGCAGCTAGGAGTGCATACTACGACAACACCAAGTCCACGCGCCTGCGTACAACCTTCAGTCGATCAAGCAGACTTTTGCATTTTTACCGTTTACACGAGAGAGCGACGGTGGAGCGTTCTTAAGATTTCCACTGTGGAGGGTGGTTTCACTTTTTGCGTTTTAAGCCCCAGAAACGCTGTCGCAGTGTAAACGAAAGGCACAACCGATAAAATGTTTTTACGTTTACAGTACACCCGCAAGCGTTCTCATGTAAACAGGGCCTAAAGAGATGGTAGGAGGAAGAGTACTCCCACAGTCACTTTAAAAGATGCATATATCCAAAATACTGTTTTCTTTGTCAACCGTTTACGTTCATGGAAGAAATAACTAACTGTTTATGAGGATATTTTGAGATATTTTTGTGTATTTGTCTGTTGAAGTTGAAAAAAGATGCAAAAGAGAACTCAGTTTGGGGCATGTAATTTTTCAAGCAAATCAAAAAGCATGTCTAATTAATTGAAATCATGTATTATAAACATTATATCGTCGCTGTCCGATGAAAATTGCGTATGTCCATTTTGACGATTTTGAGATTTTTCACGGATAGAATGTCCAGGTTCATTTCCGTATACAGCATGCGTCACATTATCTAAATGACCAATGAAAAGTTGTGAAATCATGTCATCTGATTTCCACGTATTTCCATTGCTGTCAAAGCTGTCAATCACGCAGCGTATCTCCCATAGACAGTATGGTACTCTCCCCGCCCTGTGGAGGCACATCTCGCCGGTCTCGTGAAGTTTCTCGCCGGTCTCGTCTCTGAGACCCCTACACCTGGTATTATAATGCAATCTGTATCCAGATAAGTTCTGCGGATAATAAAAAGACATGTTAATGCAAGGTATAAAATGCGTTGTTAATTCGGATCTGTAATCGGATCTGCCTAGACCATCTGGAGGTAGTCTGGCTCGCATTGTGTTCGTATCTTGCTAGATGTGAACGCAATCTGGTTGTTGAACCACATATATTTTACTCCATCCAAAAATGCAAAAAAAATAAATAAACGGTGAGAGCGTGCTTATATAGGCTATGACACGTTATAAGTCCGATATAACGGCGCTACTGCAACACGCATCACCGCAGATGATCAGCTGCTTCAAAAGTGAAAGTAAGTGCACAGACACAATCATCTTCACAATCATCTTCAAGCAAAGAAACGAAGTGATATTACACTCTCTTATTGATGTGTCTTTGATTTTGAAATTAGCTGATGATAAAATGCAGCTCATATCTGTAATAAAATGCAGCTCATTTCCGACACAAATTACGGTCAGATTGTGTAAATAAAGTATCAAGTCTAAGCATCGCCATCCATGCCAGTGTATTGATTCATTGTCTCTTCATAGTTTGCAAGAGATATTAAATAAACTGAGCGTATTCAATAAACTGAGCGTATAGCCTATTCATACGAGTCAATATGGAATGCGATTTGGTCATTCTAATTAATGATCGGAAGACGCGTGTTGACCACCCGTACTATCTCAATATGCACGTATGTCCAGTTTAAACTCGATTTGGGATAAAATATGGGTTACTGTCAGTGACACTGGCAAGAATATGGTTACATTTAAAGATGTTGTGCCCAGCATGACAGACACCAGTTCTAAGCTGCTTTTGAAATTCCTCATGGTTTTTTCACTTCCTGAAAAGTAACCGTTTTTAGGACGTCATCTAGTTCAGGTCGGGCGGCAGGCGCAATGTGTGTGTGTGTGTGTGTGTGTGTGTGTGTGTGTGTGTGTGTGTGTATATATATATATATGTGTATCAACGATTCGAGTGTTTAGGTCACGATTAATTCGCGATTAATGTCATAGTTAACTCGCGGTAAGTCGCACATTTTTGTCTATTCTGTGTCTTTTGATTTCTTTTTTATTCCATTATTTTTCTCATTTGAATGCTCTTATCGACATGGAAAAGTGGATTGGCTTGTTAAGTGCAAATGTTTTTTTATTATTATTGATTGAAATGACATTGGAATGGTGTCTAGAATTCCACACTCTGTGAATATCTCACAATGTAACACTGTCTACCAATAAAAGGGTGAAAAAAATACTGACAGGTCCTAATCTGACGAGGGGGTGGAGAATCGACAGTCAGCTGTGTGTGTGTGCTGGCCATCAAGTGGAGATAGATCTTTCAGGCTGGAACGTCTGTGATGATGATAGCTCGGTATCACCAACCGACAGAACGCACAGATCACTTGGTCTTGTCAATTGGACAGTTTGGCAACTTTTTAAAAGTGGACTTTCAAATTCAGAGATCTTCAGGGCATCCATTTCGGCGGTCTCGCGCTCGTCATCCACTCGAAACGTAACTTTACTGTTTGGGCCGGCTGGCAGGGCCCAAGACGGAGTGTGTGCGCCACAAAATCAAAGTTCTGGCAGTCACGCTGAAACTCCATTAATTTCAATGGCTTGCAGCCGCGCGGAGGACGACTTGCTTGCTTCTAGACCAAAGAGCCAGCGGATCTAGCTCGTGGGAAACAACAACAGGCATGCGCACAAAACACACGTTTCGGCTTTGAGTCGATAGAGTGCGGGGAAGACGCGGAGAAATGGCAATAGGACGCATGCCCGTCCTGTTGCGGAAAGCATCTGACAAAAAGACCGTTTAATCACGCGATAAAAAAATTCACGCCGTTAAAATGGGATTTGACGTGACAGCCGTTAATAACGCGTCAAACTGACAGCCCTAATACTATCTATATGTATGAAGAGTTCAGATGCAAAAGCCTCTAAATGCCAGTTGAAGATTTTCTTACTAAAATGACCATTTTTATCAAGCTTGTATGTTTAAGTTCAGTAATTACACTTAAATTACAATTAATGTAGGTAATCTTACATTGCCATTTTAAGTGAAATTACTGAACTTACAAGCTTGATAAAAATGGTCATTTTATAGGAGGAAATTTCGCACTGGTGAACTTTGCATCTAGAAACTCTTCATATATATATATATATATATATATATATATATATGTGTGTTATTTACCACTAACACAAAAATATATATATGTTAACACTAATTCAGTGTTGTGTTTATGATAAAAAAATAGAAGCCATAACAACACAAATTTTATCATTTATCAGTGAACTATTTGTTGCAATGCATGCACATGCTGCACAATAAGAGCTTATACTGCTAACAATTAAAACATGGATTATTCCTTAAATTTACGTTTTGTTAGAAAAAATTCATAATTATATTTGGATTAGTGTTAGTGTAGTATTACACTAGGACATATACTAGATTCTACTGTTACGACAGATATTTTAAGCTCGATTAAACAATATAAAGTCAAACACTGCCAGTATTTTTGATTCCCAGTACCCAAGTAACAGGTGTTAAATGTCCCATTCTCCTTAGTCCAATTCGCTTTCACAAGGCAACATTTCAAGTAAGATTGAGTAAACTGCCCTCTCATAGGTCAAATGCACCTGAAACACAACATCAAGGCGTGTCCTCCGTGAGAAAGCTTTAGCACAGGTGCGGGGCACACGTTAGGCTTCTCACACGCCTCCCTGGTGGGATGCTGACATGATGGCTCATGCGGTCCTTGCCGCTTGAAGCGCTGCTGGCAGATCGGGGCAGGAAAATGGTTTCTCGTCCGAGTGGGAGAGCCTGTGTCTGTTCAGGTGGTACACATCCCTGAAGGCTTTACCACAGGTCTCACACGCGTGGTTCTTACGCACAGGGTTGGGGTTCTGGTTTACTCTGCCTCTAAGGGGAGAGAAGGAAAATGACAAGATCATTCAACTGTCTGAAGTAGAACTGCACAGCTAGAAAAATCGAAATAGTTGCCCGTCAAATCACGCAGGCTGCGATTTAATCAGGATAAATATATGCGCTACAGGGAGAAGCAAGTAATTTAAATGCATCTCAGACTGCCTCAGCTCATTTACTGTGAATTAGACAGTTGAGAACGCCGAAATCATTATGTGATAAGAGTAGCTCACCCAAGTTCTCTCTTCAGATGCAACCAAAATCTATTGAAACTACTTCAGCTTTAATAGATTATCCATGCATCTTTTTCACATGTTAAAATGTGAGTATCAAATATGATCCATCAGGCTTTTGAGGCACATTTCTGATTAATTATCTCTTAATCATCAATGTATTGTATTACATTTTGTGCCCCACAATAATAATTTAGAATGATTTTCCTGCATAGTTTTATGATCAAAGCTCATATTCACAGGGATCTAGAGTGGCAACTGATATTTATATGCTTTTATGCATTCAAATAGCCTCATAATCAGATCAAGGTGTTTTTCCTCCTCTAGTGTGAAATATCATACTTAGATATCACCCATAAAGTCTGATGTATCAAATATCACTAAAAAACTAAGCAACTTGTGCTTAGCTTATGTACAGTATACAAACCACACAGACACACAGTCAGTGTAGTTACTGGTTCATTTAGTGTTGTTTTTTCCACCTTATGTATACAACTAGCAAACATGAACAGTAATATAAAACTGGCTGTCAGAAATGATCTTTTGAGCATTTAAGAAGCTATTTCATGAGTGATATACAGTACACAGTGCAGCACTTCTGGCAAGCCATTTTAACTTTTATTCATTTCCTGGATATGAATTCTTGATATCAACAATTGTGTTTTCACTAGTGAAATGTCACCATAGGCTGCCAATCAAAACCAATTGTTGATATCAGAATTGATTTCTTACTAGTTGAAATTACCAATTTCACATATCAGAAATACAATTATTACTAGTAAAAACATTTATTTTTGATATCAAGAATTCAATTGTTACTAGTTGAAATGTCTATTCTTGATATCCACAATTTAATTGCTACTAGTAACAATGATCATTGATATCATGAATGTGATTATTACTAGTAAGAAAGCCATTTTAGATATCTGTAATAATCTTGATATCAGAAATACATTTTCAGACATCAAAAATTATAATTTTTACTAGTACCAATTAAATTGATAATATCAAGAATAGACATTTCAACTAATGACAATTTACTTCTTGATATCAGGAATTCACATTTTTACTAGTAACAATGTAATTATTGATATCAAAAATGATATTTCTACTAGTAAAAAATAAATTCTTGATGTCAACAATTTATTTTGAATGGCAGCCTATGGAGAAATTTCACTAGTGAAAATACAGTTACAGATATCAGCAATTAAATTGTTGATATCAAGAATTCATATCCTGGAAATGAATAAAAGCTAAAACGGCTTGCCATACTTCACTCTGAAATAGTCATCTGGCAACCCGTCAAAATAAAAGTCTGAATAAAAGTAAAAATTAAGACGTAAATATTGCTACAGTAAAATAAAATTACTTTTAATACTTTTTTCCTACAGTATGATACAAGTTATTACAATATGTTTCTTTGTTTAATATTTGTTTTTAATGATCACAAAAAAAGGCAAGTAAAACATTTGCCCTCATATAATATGATCATAATTTAGCTAAAAAATGTTGCACAATCTACTACATGCTTTCTGTTGTTTGATAGGCCATACTGTTGTACTGTAAAATAAAAATGTAAATATTAAAAGTAATTTTATTTACTGTAATATTACAGTACCAAAATTGGTAATGCTTCCTTTTACAGTACAGTACGTACCTGGAAAGTACTGGCTTGGCTAATATAAGGTAAGTACATGGGTTAGGGGTAGGTTCAGGGTTAGAACCTAGTTATTACCCAGTAATTGTAATTACTATAATAAGTACATGGTATGTACATGGGTAACAGGACTGTAGAAGGAAGCGTTACCCAATATTTACATCTTAATTTTACATTTTTACAAACAGTAACCAATCTAACTTTTATTTTGACTGTTCAGAAATAACTTATTCCGACTGCAGAGTGAAGCACTAGCACTGCACAGTATCCCGTAAAACACTAACATACAAACAGTGCGACATTTTATTACGCAAAATACAATTCTCTTTTTGAGTAATTGGATGTTACCTAAAAAATTAACAGAATAACAGATTTATCTGATAATATTCAAAACTTTACCTTAAGCAAAAATAAATCTAGAAAAATGTCAAATGCTACAAATCAAAAGAGAAGTAATCATTATTCCTCTAGTTATCTCTAACAAAGCATATTTATGTTTGTCAGCTACCAAGCTTTTGAATTTTTATAATTTATTAAATTTACTCAGTGTGCAGATAACTCAAATAAGAACCTGATCTTAATAAAACTTTTTCCCTGACCATGGGAATTATAAAAACAGTCTGCAAAGGTTTGTGTGACCCAAGTATATCTAAGGCTATACATATGAAAAAAACCAACTGTATATTAAACATTTAATGTACGCCACTGAATGCCAGTATCTGAGAGTACACACACACACACGTATGCCCACCTGTACAGGCTCCCCTGTTGTCATGACAACAGCAGCTGGAGGAGGGAGGGCGGTCACAGTGGAAGCCATGCTCTCCATGGTAACATTGTTTCCATCTTGAGTGACCAGGATCTGTGTGTGGGGAAGGGGCAGGCACGGCATTAGGGGCAGCGCTTGGGTCTGCTGTTGGGGTATGGAGAGTTGAAGGAGAGAGGGGGATTGTGTGTCTTTCTGCACTCCTCTTTGGCCACAGTCTCCTGGCTCTGGGAGCCTCCCTTCATGCGGATGCCGATCTGGGACGGACTGATGACGCCGCAGGTTGTAGCTGTTCTTGAACTGCTTGCTGCATATCGAGCAGATATGAGCCGCACGGGCCGTCCTGGACACTGGCTTCACTGAAGGAATGGAAAAGTAAAAAAAAAGAGTGTTACTAATCAGTAATAAGACATTATTAGTCATATTATTAGTATACACGATGCATGAAGTACAGCTCACACAGAACAAGCACCAATTAGTGTGACCAACTTGAACCAATTGGAAATCTGCATGTGGAAATATTTCACCCTCATGAGAAATTCCTGATCGCACCACGATTCTACCTGAAATGACTGGACGTACAATGGTAAATGTGAGGCACCTTCACAGACACTCTTTTTGGCCTACAACTTTAGAGCTTTAGTTCATTATCTATTGTCAATGTGTAGCACAAAATATGAAGCACAGAACTTTTTGACCTACAAATTTGCGTGTCCAACTTGCTTGGTGAAATCTTCCCAGGTGGATTGGATGCCTATTTAAATGACTGGGTTTTTGCCTGCAAAAATTGCATCACTTACAATACAAACCAAGTAGCTTTCTGTTGGTCCATGTGGCAATTTTGCAAGATGCAACTTGAACAGTTGTCAAATCTACATGGGGAAATCGTTCTACCTCATGCCAAATTCTTGATTGAGCGGATACCTACTGAAATGACTGGATTTTGCCTGGGAAAATTCATTGAACAAACAATATTAGTGACCAAACCTTTACAGACACTCTTTTTTGACCTATGACCTTTCCAAGAATTTGGGCAAAATTTAAAGGAGTGGTTCACTTAAAAAAAGCTTTTGCTGATAATTTACTCACCCCATGTCATCCAAGATGTCCACGTCTTTCTTTCTTCAGTCGAAAAGAAATTAATGTTTTTGATGAAAACATTCCAGGATTTTTCTCCATATAATGGACTTCAATGGGGTCCAAACGGTTCAAGGTCCAAATGAGAGTTTCAGTGCAAACTGTTCAAAGGGTTGTAAACGATGCCAGGCGATGAATAAGGGTCTTATCAAGTGAAACGATCAGTCATTTAAAAAAAATTAACCAAGTTTACATTTTATAAGCTCAAATGCTCGCCTTGCTCTGTTCTGTGGTGCGTGTTCGTGACACTTCCCATTCGAACTTTATCAAAATGAACAAATCTTTTTTCGTGTCATTTGGTTCATTCAACAAACGAAATGACCGAGTTGACTAGGGAAAGATTCGTTCATTTTGATGAACCGAGTTTGAATAGGAGAGTCACAACACGCGCATAACACCCTAACCCTAACAGAGCAAGGCGACCATTTGAGCTTCTAAAACTTAAACTTTGTTTTTGTTTTTTTTAATGACCGATCGTTTCGCTTGATAAGACCCTTATTCATCGTCTGGAATCGTTTAAAGCCCTTTGAACAGTTTGTAGTTTGCACTGAAAATGTCTTTTGGACCTTAAACGTTTGGTACCCCATTAAAGTCCATTATATGGAGAAAATCCTGGAAATGTTTTCATCAAAAACCTTTAATTTCTTTTTGACTGAAGAAAGAATGACATGGACATCTTGGATGACTGACGTACTCCTGCAACTACTCCTTTTAAAAGGCAAAAAAGATATATTGTTGATATTGTAGTGATGTATAAAGCACACCCTGAATTCCTGATTTGACACACTTTTTGACTTACGACTACAGGGCAAAAAAGGTCCATCATATATTGGCAATAGTAGGAATCTATGAAGCACAGAATTTTGACTTTCCAAAAACTTTGGGAAAATTTTGCCGGCAAAAAAAGGTCTAGTGTTAATAGTGTAGTGACGTATTAAGCACAACTCTCAAAGAAAGACAGACAGTTTAAGTTTGATTTTTGTTGGTTAAAGTGGCAAATTCACTGCGATATCTGCATGCGCAAATATTTCACCCTCATAAGAAATTTCTGTTCCCACAGATTCCTACTGAAATGACTAGTATTTTGCCAGCGAAACATATGAAGTGGATCAAAGTTTTCTTAAGACAAGAATGGGTATTGTTCAAAATGTTTAAAGGCTTTGATCCACTACTGTATGTGTATATATATATAACCACACCATTACAGATACACACAAACGACTATCCAAGAATTTTATGAAATCAATTCATTCCTCTATACCAATTTTCCATCAGTTTCCCCCATTTCCAAGTTTTTCATGACCGTGTTCCCATTTCTAGAGGTAGGATCTTAGAAATGTTCCTAAAGAAGCTCAATCGTAAGGCCTTCAGCTGAAGATAACACGACTATTTTCCAGACAGCCGTTCTTCTGCCCTGCTCTATGTGGTCGCAGAGGAACTGAGCAACCACAGAAAACCTCCAACCCCTCCCACCCAGCTTCCTCACTCTTCTCCAATCCTCCCTCCCTCTCACCCACCAGGTACACGGGTCCTCATTGAGAGCAGCAGTGTCCACTGTCGATGGAGGCGGAGCTATGTGCTCGTTGGGCGGGGTTTCAGGCGAGGTCGTGTGGACTGGCAGAAGTTCTGATTGGAGGGTCCCATCCACTTGGGTTTGGGAAGGTGTGGTCTCGGGAAAGAACAATCACAAAGTTTGAATGTAAAACTTCAGTGTAGGTAGGTAATAGGTATCACTGAAGTGAACCTACTCGCAGTTTTAATGTAGTAATGTGGTTACAACTTTAAACAGCATGAATTTCACATCAATTGACATTTATTTTCACACACAAACCGTTAAATCTCACCTGGAAGAGAAAATTGCTCCACGCGGCATCCATTTTGTTCCACCAGCGAAGAATATTATAATGAACTACACAATCATCAAGATTAATAGCGCGCGACTGACATCCTTTCAATCGTCTGTAGTTTGCAAATAGTGTTTTTAAACTTACTCCCCCAATTACATATTTAATTAACAGCCTAGATTAACAGGCAATGATGCACACTATTTAGTGTTTAAATTGCTCCTATCCAAGTTTAACCCGAGGCATTACAACAACGTGCTATTTATTCATTGGCATGACTTAAAATCCGAGCCAATAATGTTATTCCGACACTCTTACAACATGCATTAAAAACAGCAGTTGAGGCATTTATACGTTAAAACAACGGTTATACGTCATGCGCTTGACGCATTTTAAACACTCAAACTTAAAGGTTGCTATGTATAAATCAGTGTTTTTCCTCGATCCCCCCGACAGGCCAATCGGGTGTTTGTCGAAGCCTCGCTGTAGGATTTAAGCCGTGACCCGGACGAATAACACTCGAGCCCGGCCGCAGCCCGCCGCTCCACCTCGGCGCTTCAATTCACAGGATGTCATCTTTCTTTTTTATCGCGCGCACTCTCTCTCTCTCCCTCCCACCCCTGTCTCTTTCTTCCTTTTCTTTTTTAATTCCTCTTTCTTCTACCCCCTCCTCTCCTTTCCTCTCTCCGCTATGTCCCAGTTGTTCTTAAAGGGATGGATGGCTCTCTCCCCCTCCTATTTCCGTCGCCTTCCTCCTTCCTCTTAGAAAATGAGCCGACAGAAATACAGTAACAGCATCGCGCTGTTGACGTCACGTGACTACAGTCTGTTGACCGAGACAAAATGACCTCTAGAAATGAATCTGCACTGCGTTCATTTATATAAAAAACAAAATTGTGAACATGTTATATGATTATTTGCTTACAGTTTTTTATTTTCAACGTTGGTTGAAATGTATTGAAAGATACTGTTTGTTTTTTATAACCTCACAAACCCAACTTGGATAGCTAGTAATATTTATACTGTCGAATTCCATTTTCATATTTCTTTTTCTTTCCATGAATGTACTGTAGGCTACATCATTTTATTTATAAGATCGTACTTTGTCTCTTTTAATCGAATGAATGAATGAAAACGCAGTAAGCTCGAGCGCGTCTTTAAAGGGCACGTCTCAATGACGTACAGGATTTTTCACAGATTTGTTATCAATGCCAGACGACATCAATGTCGATTAGATTTATGTAAATGTAAAACCTTCAAAAAATTAAAGAATGATTATATTTTTCTATATTGAACAAAATGTGTAATGAATAAAAATAAAAACGAGACAAATCCACGTTAATATCAATTTATTGTCATTTAAATAAATTGTTTCGCGTTTATTTTTCTTCCACGTGTTTTCTCCCTTCAAGCCAGAAATGGCTTGATTTCAGAAATGAATTTTTCAAGAAATTTCCTCTCAGAAAAACTGACTTTGACCCACAGCCTACACACACAGATGATAGACAGATAGAGTCTATCTCTACAATTCACCCCAGACTAACTCAGAAGAGCCTCCTTTACCACCATACATGGATCCAGACTAGTTTGACCTGTCCGTGGACTAACATTCAACATTATAATGGGATCGCTGTCCTAAGATCATGAAGTTAACATCACACCATATCTCACAAACAAGTCAGTCCATTCAATGGTACAATCTCATTGGCCCTCCAACACTATATCTGACATCCTCAATACATTAGAAGTTCTGCATGCACTGTTTTACTTTAAACCAAGCATAAAGTAGAAGGTTATACAGAGATATCAGAGCTGGTGTTTCTGTTTAACTTTTGGAGTCCATCAAGTTCCACTTGTGGTGTTCTTGGATATCTCTGAATGCATCAGTGAAAATACAGCCTTGGCGATGCACAGCTGAGTTTCTGTTGCTCAGCTGCTCTCTTCATTGCTCAAACACACTTTGCAGTATCCCACACGTCCCAAGAACAGAGAACACTGCAACACATTTTTATACTCATACAAGCACACACACACTCAGCTTAAATCTACAGAACAGCTATAGCAGCCGCGACATTCTCCCCAAAGTTCTTCACATCTTCATTGTAATAAAGCGTCTTCCATCATGTGACGACTTACTGCACCTGCCTGTCTCTGGAGAGTTTACAATAAATGTACCCAACCTCTCAACATTCAAAATAACACACAATGATTCAGCTCTTTCCAAAAGATTAGTGATTGTAACTCGTAATTAAATCAAGTCTGTTTTTATTGTCTAGGATATGAGTTAAAGGATGCTTACCCAAGTGAATAAGCCAGATCTTCCTTCAAAATCATTCCTTTTTTAAATTTTTTTTGGTGTGTTTGTGTAAAAAAGTGGCCATTTTACCAGACCGCATCCCACTCAGCAAAAGCATACACTCAAAATGACCAGAAACCATTGTTAACACACTAGACCAGATTAAGCACATTTTCTTGCTTTTAAAAAGTACAACCAGATGCTTCTGAGAAATTTTAAAAATCAAACATGATATCATGAGTTACGCCATCCACTCCAGATCCAATTTCTATAATTAAATGTTAGGTCTATTCTGTTCACATGTTATTTTATCAAAATGGCAATAGTCATAATTACTATAGAAAACTGTGGACACAATGCTTCAACATTTAGATACTATATATTTATATATATATATATATTTATATATACACACATTAAAAGATCCAATTGGTGGGAGAATTACTCTGCATCCGAAATTGCATTCACACCAAGTAGGTTGTCCTTTTGAATAAGTAGCTTCACAACCATTAATCATTTATGAATGTATTCCGGAAGTACCACATTTGTCATGTGCCCTACCAGCATCAGTTGCGTCGCTGTTTACTGCCATTCCCAAATCCTCTCCCGTGGCCTCATGGGATAGTAAAGTGTCCACAATCTCGCCGGAAGTAGTTTTATGAATACTGTGAATTCGGACATACTACTAAGGCCACGTTATGTTTTTCACCTAATATATTAGGGAAGTATGCAATTTTGGATGCAGCCAATTTTGCAAAGGTGGGTGCGGTCACATTTACCGTTGCAAGACGAAATTTCACAGGCGAAAATCCAGTTCGTTTAAAAGGAAACGGCGCATTAAGGAGGAGTTTCGCATAAAGCAAAAAAAGAGTAAGGCGACAAAGTTCCACACGTATTGCTGACCAACAGAAAGCTGCTTACTTTGAAAGGGACTTCTGTGTGAGCAGTGCTTCATACATCGTAACGCTATTGACAACAGACATCAACCCTTTTTTATCCGTGAAATTTCCCTGAAACTTCGATAACGTGACCGCACCTTTACATCTCAAATGTGACTGGATAACATGAATATGAATACAACTGTATTTACTACATTAATCTCATGCATTGGAGCAACTCCCATAGATGTAAATGTATTCATAAAGTCTGACTGACATAGAACTTTATAAACATTCGGTGTTCATACTGTAGTGTGTGCATGTACAAATTCTCCCCATCACACTAAAGAAGTCGCGCAACATCCCTTTAAGATGTCTAGAAGGCAGTGGTGATTTTCCAAGCCAGTTTCCCCTTCTTTTTTTTTTTACAACTCCCCCCCAAAAAAAAAAAAAAACAACGAGCTGAGAAAACAAAAGCAATAAGACAAGTAAAATGTGCTCTCACTCGGATTGTAATGGCTTGAAGGAACTAAACAAAGCAAGCCCGACCTCCTTACTCCGCTCTCTTAAGAGTAGGAGAGGTGGGATCTCGTTGGAGATGTGCGAGGTGACCGAGGTACTACGGCTGAGGACTCCCTCTCCACCACCAGACCCTCCTGGGCCGCCGCCAGATGCGGTTCTGCGCAGGGGCTGCGGGCTGTTCCTCAACGCCATCAGGTTGGGACCCCGAACAACCAGCCCTCCACCACCTCCTCCTCCGTTCAGACTCCTTGAGAAACCGAGGATGACTGGGCGGACGAGGACGACAGTGTGATGGAAGGTGGAGCGGGAGGAGGAGGAGGGAGGAGAGCGAGGGACTGGGAGGAGGAGCGGGAGGGAAGGTGGTGGGAGAAGACGTGGGGGTGTGCGAGGGTCCCCCCTGCTCCCTCCGCCCCACTCCTTCTCTTCTCCCGCTCCCTCTCTCTATCCCTCTCTCTCTCCCTGTACAGCTGTGGCGGTGCTCTGGTGATGGTAGTGCTGGGGAAGGTGGTGCCGGTTGTGATGGGAGGACGAGGAGGAGGATGAAGATGATGACGAGGACCGGGAGGAGTGGTGCATGGGCCCGTCTGCGCGGTAATCCCAAGGCGTGGGAGGCGGATGATGAGGAAGAGGATTCGGCCCGGCTGAGGACCCCTGCGGGAGTGGGGATGCGGTGCCGCCGTGACTCCAGTGGCCGGATGGGCGGGGGGTCTGGCTAGATGGGTAGCCCTGTTTGGGATGAGCCTCGGAGGGGATGCCCGTCAACGCCAGGCTACTGAATCCCAAGCGGAGGCTCTCAGAGTCGAAGGCCTCGATTTCGGATGCCTGGCGTTCCAGGAGGGAACGGATGCGACTCCGAACGCTCATTCTGCAGGGCCAGCATCTCCTCCTCGATCTGGAGAAAGAGATCCATGGATGTCAGAATTGCACTTGTACAAGAGTGGTCCTCAACTGGCCATGACTAGGGGCTAGACCCTATTTACTGGGGCATGAGCCCCACTGAAACACTGTTCCCAACTAAAAGATTACAGATGAATCATTGTCTGATGATGGAGATAACCATAAACCAACCTGTTCATCATTTTAAGTCATTGTACAACCTAAAAATGAACTAATGGAAAAGGACATTGCATATGGGCCTCTTTCGAATTACTTGTTTTACTTCGAAAGAGTGTCATGGTCACACCCTAGACTCAAACCCTAGACTACAGAGCACCTTGACTGAACACTTCTTAAAATGCGCTCTCTTGGACATTTTTTGAAAGACATTGCATATGGCCCTCTTTCAAATGACTTCTTTTACTTTGAAAGAGTGTCATGGTCACACCCTAGACTCAAACCCTAGACTATAGAGCACCTTGACAGGACACTTTTACTCAAAATGCGCTCTCTTGAACTTTTTGAAGGACATTGCATATGGCCCTTTTTCGAATGACTTCTTTTACTTCGAAAGAGTGTCATGGTCACACCCTAGACTGAAACCCTAGACTACAGAGCACCTTGACTGGACACTTCTACTTAAAATGTGCTCTCTTGGACTTTTTTTTGAAGGACATTGCATATGCCCCTCTTTCGAATGACTTGTTTTCCTTCGAAAGAGTGTCATGGTCACACCCTAGACTCAAACCCTAGACAATAGAGCACCTTGACTGGACACTTTTACTCAAAATGCGCTCTCTTGGACATTTTTGAAAGACATTGCATATGGCCCTCTTTCGAATGACTTCTTTTACTTCGAAAAGTGTCATGGTCACACCCTAGACTGAAACCCTGAGACTACAGAGCACCTTCACTGGACACTTCTACTTAAAATGTGCTCTCTTGGACTTTTTTTTGAAGGACATTGCATATGCCCCTCTTTCGAATGACTTGTTTTCCTTCGAAGAGTGTCATGGTCACACCCTAGACTCAAACCCTAGACAATAGAGCACCTTGACTGGACACTTTTACTCAAAATGCGCTCTCTTGGACTTTTTTTGAAGGACATTGCATATAGCCCTCTTTCGAATGACTTCTTTTACTTCAAAAGAGTGTCATGGTCACTCCTAAACTATAGAGCACCTTTACTGGACACTACTAAAAATACACTCTCTTGGACTTTTTTTGAAGGACATTGCAAATGGGCCTCTTTCGAATGACTTGTTTTTACTTCGAATGAGTGTCATGGTCCCACCCTGAGACCCAAACCCTAGACTATAGAGCACCTTGACAGGACACTTTTACTCAAAATGCACTCTCTTGGACTTTTTTTGAAGGACATTGCATATGGCCCTCTTTCGAATGACTTCTTTTACTTCGAAAGAGTGTCATGGTCACACCCTAGACTGAAACCCTAGACAATAGAGCACCTTGACTGGACACTTTTACTCAAAATGCGCTCTCTTGGACTTTTTTTGAAGGACATTGCATATAGCCCTCTTTCGAATGACTTCTTTTACTTCGAAAGAGTGTCATGGCCACACCCTCAGACTCAACCCTCAGACTATAGAGCACCTTGACTGGACACTACTACTTAAAATGCACTCTCTTGGACTTTTTTGAAGGACAATGCATATGGCCTCTTTCGAATGACTTGTTTTACTTCAAAAGAGTGTCATGGTTTCCATTTGTCTACCATCATGGCCAGGAATGAATGCCTTTACCCTTTGTTCCAGCAGGGCTCTGCGGATGGACACTCTCTGCTCCAGGTCTTTAACCTCCCTCTCATGCTGGGTGTCAGTATGCATCTTGATTTTACTCTGGTACGCATTGAGCAGCTCTAACTCCTGCTGCAGCTGCATCCTCAGCACCTGATACTCGGCTTCCTGAGTCTCATCCAATCGCAGCTGGAGGGAAACAGCACAAAACGGCAAAGGTCAATGAGGCAGGGGTAACTCTGATGCAGGAGTGTGGCTGCTGGGATCAGAATGTAGGGTGATCTACCTTACCATGTACAGTATTGAGAGCATGTCACTGATGATTTAGGTTTGAGTGAGGGTTTGGTGGTCAGTGGGATGGGAATTGTGATTGATGTGTCCTTGCCTTACTCACAGCCTGTGTGGACAGCATGTCGTTGATTGAGTGGTCGTATTGCTCGGCCAGAATAGCCAGCTTACGCGTCTGCTCATCTTTGAGACGCTTCAGCACGGCCTTGTGCGTCCAACTTCGCGTGTCTCCAGCAAGTGGTTCCTCAGAGCTTTAAACTGACGTGTTTGGATCTTACACGTGTCCTGGAACTGACGCTTAATCTGCAACTCTTTGGACTACAGGAACAGGGAAGAGGGTTGTAACAAGGTTCGACAACAGACAGATAAGAAAGAGTGGAACGGGAAGGACAGAAGCGTCAAAGCACGAATGTGCCGATCATAAAACACTTTAAAAACAATGTCTTTATTTTAATGTAGCATGACATTGAGGGACATGAAACGGCATAAATCATTTTGAGTAGAAATATCTCCACAATTATTGTCTTTGTTATACCATTACCAATTAAAATGGTTTACTTTTCATTCAGGTTTTACCTAATAAAACATTTTAAACTTTGTTACAATTTAATAAGCTAATACCCTCCTCAGTTAAACATAAGTGATGATCAGAATTCATTGTAACTTAATTATAAAGACATTAAAGCAGCAGCATCAAAGCTATAAGTGAATGGAAAACATAAAACTGAGATGATGATGAATAAGACAAAAATACTTAAAATAATGTAAAATATAAAATGAACCAAAGGACAATGATTATAATAGAGAATTTATTTCAGCAACATATAACAGAAATCTTTGTTTAAACTTGAAGTAAACATCCATTCATGCACAAACACAAAATGAGGATGAAATGCACACATAATGGCCTTGAAACAGACGGTGCAATGCAACATAAAATAACACAAACATTCATCAAATAATAATTAAGACATAATTTGTGATTTGGGTTGTTTTTTAAGGGAGCAAAACATATGTAAACAATAAGCAACACGACAAAATTGACAATTTCAAAAACTGGAACAAATATGGCTAAAACTGAAATGCATCCTTTTTTGCCAAGAAATTGAATTTTCTTAAAATATTAATATTGCATTTTCTCATTACTCATGTCTCATTTCCATTGCTGTACACAAATGTTCCCTTTGATAATGTTAAGATTTCTATGAAGACCTTTTAGTTTAAGTTTTTGCAGAGCACTTCCTTCATATATATATATATATATAATTTGAGCAGTGCAAGTTATTTTTCATCAATCCAAACTCTTCATTTCTTATCGTCACAAATCTTTGGTTTTCAATTTGCATTCTTCTAGTCAAACCTTACATTAAGATGATTGTCAAATGGCTTCTTATTATAGTCTTTGATATGCAGTAATAGACTACTAATAAATAAAAATAACAGTGCCATGCAAACATTGAAAAACTAGGGCTAACCTATGAAAGTCTTGCATAAACGCTTCATTTAAACAGGCTAGACCTCTCTTTGTAAGGATATGTCCAAAACATTTGTTTACATGGTAAATATGATCAGATCATTGCCTCTAGTGCAATAACAATATATATTTATCTAAACTCTGTATACATATTCCCAAATTCAATGGTTTATAAACACATTTCCTCATATACTGTTGTGTAAAAAAAACAATTTGGGTGCTAGAACTACAAGTATATGAACTTCAATGTGCCAAAAACACATCAACCACCCACATATTTAGTAATACAAATGGAATCTTAATAAAATTGCATATCTCGTATACTAAATTTATAATAGATCACCCACATTAAAGAGTAAATATTTTACTTAAAGTTAAGAGATTAATGTTTAAATGAACATTAACATTCAATAAAGCTCACTGCTAAAGTGGCAGATCAGAACTAACAGCATTTAGGATTGCTCATCCATCTGATGGTGGAAACCCCCAGATTATGTGGCATATGATCGCCATTCTTGAGGTCCTGCCTCTAAAACTTCCAGTGAGAGGACTTTATTAATATTTTAGCGGCTTTTAGTTGTTCTGAAGCTTTTGAAATTACACAAAACACTGATTTTGCAACAATATGCAGGCTAGTTTTCAATGTTTTACTATTTCAATACAAATCCTTTTATACACCAGGACTTTGAAATGTAGGAAAAATCATTGGCGCTTTATTCAATAAACTTCTATTGCACTTTTGGAAGAATAAGCTTGTAGTGTTGCGTTTTTGGGAGATCTATAGTGTAAAGCACAGCATAATAATCCACTTTCACAGTAGACACAGTAAATTAATTTAGCATTTAACGTGCATGGCTTAATTGAAAGGCCTATGGTCATTTTCATTAAGAGCCATTTAGGTTTTGGAATATAATACAATTTCAAGGTTGAAATCAAACCCCCCCCCTTCAAAACAAAATTAAAAAAACTAAATCAAGATTGCACAGACATGGCTTCAACAATAACCATAATAACACATATAGCTCTTGCTATTTAAAAAAATAAAATAACTTAAGAGTAAAAAATAAAACCCAGAAACTTTTACAAAAAGCACAATAATCAAATAAAGCTTTCCATTCACTGGTGACTGACCGTGAATGAGCGAGTTGCAAAAAATAGTAGGTTCATCTAAAAGGGATAGTTCACCAGAAATAAATATTCTGCCATGATATACTCACCCTCATGTGATAACACAAATTAAGATATTCTTTCTCTCCTCCAATGAAAGTCCAGGTAATACATTTTATGACACCTTTATAACCTTTTGGACCTTCTTATTTTGGTTACATGGAATTTCAAATTAGAGACCGAAACCTCTTGGTTTCATTAAAAAAAAAAAAATGTTAAAGAGTAGTTCACTTTTAAAAAAACCTTTGCGCTGATAATTTACTCACCCCATGTCATCCAAGAAATCCCTGTCATTCTTTCTTCAGTCGAAAATAAACTAAGGTTTTTGATGAAAACACTCAAGGATTTTCTCCATATAACGCACTTCCAATGGGAACCAAACGGTTCAAGGTCCAAAAGACAGTTTCAGTGCAAACTGTTCAAAGGGCTTTAAACAACACCAGATGATTAATAAGGGTCTTATCTAGCAAAACGATTGCTCATTTAAAATAAAAAAATAAATAAAAAAAGTTTACATTCATGGCTCTCCTATTCGAACTCGTTCATCAAAATGAATCTTTTCCCGAATCAACTCGTTCATTTCATTCGTTAAATGAACCAAATGACACTACAATGATTTCTTTATTTTGATGAACGAGTTTGAACAGGAGAGTCACGAACGCGCATCAAAGAACAGAGCAATGCGACCATTCGAGCTTATAAAACTTAAACTTTGTTATTTATTTTTTTAAATGAGCGATCGTTTCGCTTGATAAGACCCTTATTCATCATCTGAAATCGTTTAAAGCCCTTTGAACAGTTTGCACTGAAACTGTCTTCTGGACCTAGAACCGTTTGGTTCCCATTAAAGTCGATTATATGGAGAAAATCCTGGAAAGTTTGTCAAAAACCGTAATTTCTTTTCAACTGAAGAGAAGAAAGACATGGACATCTTGGATGACATGGGGTGAGTAAATTAAGTTTTTTTAAAAGTGAACTACTCCTTTAATTTTGCTTCATTGTTTAACATTTATGGGTTTGGAACAACAATTTTTATTTTTGGCTGAACTATCCCTTTAACCGGGTGCTTCACTGTAAAATCAGGCACAAAAAAGGAGTGCATTTAAGCAAACGGACAAAATAAATCAGCCATAAGATCGAAAGTAAAATGAACAATGATGGATGATGGCATGTGTGTGCTCACATACCTCCCTTCTTCCATCTCACTCTATCTCCAAGGCACTATCTTTCCTTTTAAAGTCTTCCCTGAGGCGGTTCTCCTCAACACACTTTCCCACCTCCCGTCTTCCCTGTACATCCTCTCTCTCTCCTCCCTTCTCCTCCTGTCCTTCTCTCGTCTCTCCCTCATCCTTCGCCTCTGTTCCCTCACTGCTCTAGGCAACAGAATCGGCAGCTTGCTGGGTCTCTCCCTTCGCAGCAACCCGAAGGCCTGCATCCGTTTCAGGTAATTCTGTGGAAGTTCCTTCAGTACGCGCTTGGCGAAGCGCAACACCACGGAGTTAGCCAGGTCTGTCAAAGTGCCGAGAGGTCGCCGGACAAACCGGCCTCCCAAAAGCAAGAACCGTGCGAACAGAACGGAGTGTTTGCTTTTGGCCTCATACTGTGCAAAAAGGCTATTTAAAGGCACAGGGATTCGGGACTGTCGCCCACCCCAGTTGCGTCCGGCTTTCGGGAACATGTCGTAGAGGCTGCGCTCGGTCAGGCCGCCCAGAAGAGACTGGCACACGGTGAAAAGAGGCTTTGGCAGCCGAAAAGAACTCGCATCCAGAGGCGATTGAGTTTGCGAGGAGTGTTTTGGAGGAAGACCCTGGCCGGCCGGATCACCAGGACCACCACGAGGTAAAGGGTGAGGGAAAAGCGAAGGCGAACTGAGAAAGGACGCAGAGATCAAGGCTACGGGGACGTAATAAAGTCCTAAGCTTAAAGACAAACCCAGACTGAACAAGCCTGAGCCCCAATACGTTAGTGAAAGGTATGTGGAAAATGAGAGCGAGCAGCAGGAACGCAGGAATAGATAGGAAAAGAAGAGGGCCAGGAAGGCAAGCTCACCGGAGAGAAGGATAGAAGCGAGCGAAGGAAGAGGAGGGAAGCGGCGCAAAGATAACAGGAAGACGGAAAGGAAAAGAATGGTGAAGACGGATGGCTGCATGGCAGCCGAGAGAGAAAGGACGAGGCAGATTGCGTGAGAGAAAGAGCGAGGGAAGGGTTGGTTGGGAAGAGGGAGGAGTGTAGACGGGCGGAGGTTCCAGCTCTTCTAACGTATCCGGAAAGTAGAACTCCGAGAGTTCGTCTGCGTCACGCTCTAGTGGGCGGTGCTCAAAAGAGGGGGAGGGAATTAGCTCTGATGGACAGCCGTCGGCCACACCCCTATCCTCGTCCTCGCACTCTGACTCGCTCGCATCATCCCACAGATGCCCTTCTACTTGTCTGGGATCGGCGTCAATCTTGCCCTCAACATATTCTTGTTCATCTAACGACATTCCAGTTTGATCTTTTGCCTTGTCAGCTGACGTTGCAGCATCTTCCACTTTTCCTTCAGTGTCTATCATTTCACATTGGTCAGTAAATATCTCTTCAGTGTCATTTCCTTTAAGAAGTTTTATTTCCCTCTCGGCTTCCTCAGCTGTGTCTCCTACCGGCTGCCTCTCATCCCCATCTATCTTTTCTCCATCTCTCTTTTCTTCATCCTCTAGCTGTTCCTTTGGCTCCACCCCTTCATCTTCAAGCCCCTCCCTTTCAACATGCCCCTCCCCCTCCCTAAGAGGCCCCTCCCCTTCTGTATCCTCTGTATTGTCACAGTCACTCACTCTCAGACTCTTCTGGGTTGCTGGCGGACTTCGACTGCGTGCTTTTGCCGAAGCTCTTGTTCGCGCCGTTTATTGTACTCCATCTGGTTGGTGAGCTCGGTCTGGTGCTGCGTCCGGATCAGGTCGGCCCGCGTGCGCTGCACCAGACCCAGCTGCCGAAACTCCAGCTCCTGAGTCGACTCGTGATGGCGAAGCAACATGGCGCACTCTAGATCTTTCAAAGTCTGTTTCTTGTTCAGGTCCTACATTGAGACAAGTATATGGAAAGAAAGGAGGCAGAGATGGAGCATGGTGGTTAGAGAAGCATCAGGCAACTGTGGTCAGGCATAAACGAGCACATGGTATTTAATTAGTAGTTTCCATTAGAATGGTGTCTTTTAAGAGCTCCCTTTGGAAAGTGTTGACTGTGTGGAAGACATTAATTTGCAGTTGTAAGTAGGAGCACGTCAGACCTTGATCAGTGTTAAACATCATCATTAACTAAAGCTAAAACCATAAAAACATTCCCATTATTTGAAAAAATACCATTTAGTTTACACAGGTCATATTTGCTAGCCTGGGAAAACCCAGACAACTTCCGGCAAATTTAGATTTGGTCTGAAAGTTAGTCTGGCAAAGAGCTCATTTAAGCCCATCTCCAATTCATCGAAGTCACGGCACTAATCAGAAACGCTGGGGCGGGTTTTACATGATTTTGAAGCAGATTTTGTAGCCTACATTACAAAGATGGATGCCGCCGTCGAACATCACTCGTTCTAATCAGCTATCGCACCTGTTTAAGTGATTTAAAGTTTCCTTGTTAAAAACCAAGCAAAGAACAACACTCGGAGATGTTTCTCCACAGGCCACTGCTCTGCATTAGAGGTCTTCACAGCGCACCCGAGACCCGTCGACCCGGGACCCGTACGGGTTCAGGTCTATATTTTAAATGATCAGCCGGGTCCGGGTTCGGGTCCGAATCTATTACTTCGGGTCCCGGGTCTGTTTAACATTGTCTCAAGCGCGTCATGTTTCTATGGCAACCAGAGCAGAGCTTCCGCCAGACCGCGCTTTACATTTTCTCCTATTTTTATAATAGTATAAATGAGCAGTCTTGTTAGGGGCCAAGCACCAAAGGTGCTGAGGCACCTATTGTGTTTGTTGGTTTTCTTATTATTTAATCTTAGTTTTGGTGGTCAGATTTAGACTCAATGAAGAGAAGAGAGCACAGATATGATCAAGCTGAACAAGCAACAAGCAATCGTCATTATTATAGTTCAAAAGGGCAAACAGTTAAAGTTATTATGCGAGTTAACTCGATTCAGAATGTGCATGTGCAAGGTTGCATTTGTCATCCATCACCGTGACATCAAGTGGACATTTAAAGCTGAAATAATGAGTGGATTAAGCTTGGAATAACGAGAGAAATAACATGGATAGAACTTTTTTGTCGGTGGATTGTAATGCATCACAGTCAGTCAGGTAACGTGTACAAGGAAGTGAGACAACGGCTACTAAAATTAGGTAAGACAAAAAGTTTTATTTTTCGCAACTCGTGTGAAATAATATGTGACGACAATTGGGTCCAGTCAGGTTTGTGTCTTTCTGCCGGGTTCGGGTCCAGTTTTCAAATAATAGACGGGTCCAAGTCGGGTCCGGGCAGTACATTTCTCGGGTCTGCACGGGTCCGGGTCCAACTTTTGAAATAAAAGACGGGTCCGGGTCGGTTCGATGTAGCACATTGCGGGTCTCTTTCGGTTCGGGCATGAATTTTTGGACCCGTGAAGACCTCTACTCTGCATACGTCATCTCCCTGATTGGTTTTAGGTCTACCTGCGGCGTCCGTTGGTGACGCCCTCTGGAAATGACTTGTATATGACGCTTTGCAAGACCATAACTCACAACTGAGAATGGTTGGGTCACTTTTTTCACTCTTTTTAATCAAAACGCAGTTTTTGCATGTTCCCGCAATTTCATCGCATAAATATCCCACATTTTCCGTCGCATTTAATAAAACGGCCGCATAATCAAGGATTTTTGCCCGCAACAATCACAAAAAAACTTTTTCAAGAAGGACTGATTTATGAATGCTATGGCCATGTCCACACTAATACGTTTTCGTTTGAAAACGTATATTTTCTCTGCCGTTTTGGCCTTCCGTCCACACTGAGACGGCGTTAAGTCTATCTATCAGAGTTCTATCTTTTGGAAAATGCTCTCCAAAGTGGATAAATTTGAAAACGCAGTTTTTGCGTTGTCGTGTGGACAGTGAAACCGGAGGTATTTCAAAACGATGATGTCAGTTTAGTCATGTGATCCATGCAGTACCAATAGATATTCATGTTTATTGGTATTGTGCCTGTTATGTTATTCATTTTACACTGTTGTTAAAATAATTTACTTTCTAGGTCACTTAATATGTGCTATTCTTTATAGCACAGTAATGCAAAGATGACAGATAATGTACTCGCATTTGCTGTCCAGCGGCAAAACAGGAGAGCAGTTGCGTTTTAGACCAAACATATGGTGACTAGGGGTGGGAATCTCTAGGCACCTCACGCGATTCGATTACGATTCAGAGGGCTTCCGATTCGATGCTAAAATCGATTATCTTAATATTTTTTGTCTGTGACTATAAATAGCTACTTTGCTTTAAAAGTAAAAAGTAATGACCCATGAAGAATTAATAATATATTTTATTAACATTGCAAAGAACCAACAGGAAAATAAATGTGTGCCTGAACTAGCAGCACACTTGTTATCCATAGTTTTTTTTTTTTCTCTCCTCAAGTTGATGGGGACCAGCAACTGTTTGGTTACCCGCATTCAAAAAAAAATCTTCTTTTGTGTTCAGCACAAGAAAGAAATTAATACAGGTTTGAACAACATTAGAGTAAATAATGAAAGATTTTTTTTTTGTGAACTATCCCTTTAAGGACGAGCGGCAGTACTATTTATAGACCAGCAAGCGACTTGTACTAAATGCGTTTAATATAGACGCATATTACACCAGATTTTCTCTCAAATGTTTGCTTTCACTTTAGACATAGCCAATTCTGTTTATGTAAACATTGTATGTATTTAACAGTATTAGCAGAAGACTCGAAAGATAACTTAGTCCATTGTTCAGGCGCTGTTTGACAGTGCCTGTGAGCGTCGGGAGGGCAAGGCTTATGCAAATAATGAACTTTTGTGAATTGCAGTGTCCCGGCGTACCTATTCATTAACGTGTGATGTGTAGGCTACGTCGCGTTGTACAGTTGAGACAGATGCGCCAGAACTGAACTGATAGAATGCACTGTAACACGATACTACGATATTTCTTCAAAAGCAGATAGTAGAGACATTTTAATCGTCCACGATCAAACATCGCACACCCCTCCACACGTCAGCTTTTAACGAGGAGGGTGTTTGGATTCGGCGCTCAGTCATCACGTCTGCGTCTCTGTTATGTGCACGCCACTGACGGTCCGGCCACTGCACTTCTGCGCTTCAGAGTTCCGTCTTTCACGTTGCGTCAATATTACATTATTATAAATATATATATACATTTTTTTTTGAAATTCGATTTTTGACATTTGTGAATCGATTCAGAATCGTCCACGTCCGCATTGCGATGCATCTAAGAATCGACTTTTTCCTCACCCTAATGGTGACTGTGAATGCGGCCTGCACGCATCAGTGATGGTGAGAGTGTATCGCTAAAATCAAATTCTGTTCCTGTTATTGTGCCAGACAACATTATTGTCTTTGTTTTTCCCATCTGTGTGCCATCTCAGCTGAGCTTTTGAGAAGTTTCACCGCATTGCGCAGATCTACAGTGCATCTGAGAACTCCCAACACACACTGAAACGGTCGGAGAAAATGCCTGGAACGCTCATGTGTGGACGCGAAGCGACTTTAAAATGAAAACCCCGAATTAATGTGGATGTCAGCCCATGTAGCAGCCAGTTTTGCTTTATTTCTCACATTTGCCAAAATAAAGCTATGGACTTAACTACTTTGCAGAGTGAAGAAATGAAGTTTCGTAACTTTACCACTCGCAGTAGGTGTTGCACGGTGCACTCGATACTTCGAGAAGTATCGCGATACTCGGAAATTAAAGACCTCACGATACTGAAATTTATAAGTATCGATACTTTTATGAGTGACCACGTTCCAGATTTGTTAGAGACGTCTTTCATGTTGCTGTGTGCACACGCACGCTTCCAGTCTCTGCCTATGAACGTCTATGTTCTCCTAGCCTGCGCAGCAAAGAAGCTGCAGCTGTCATGAGACAATGACTACCGCCAGACCGGCTGCATGTGGCCAGCACACGTGATACAGCGGCCGCCTGTCAGTAGCAGAGTGGCAATCCGGTGAGTGCGCTCTCTTCGGTGGGCCGGGGAGTGTTCCGAGGCCCGCGAGGGCCGGTCCTATAGTCATACATTGCATGGTTATTAGCAACAGCATCCAGCGGCTGTACACAATAGCTTCTCTGCACGGCGAGAGTTGAAGCGCGCGTCCTTGTGAGAAGAGGCGTGCGACGACTGCGTAGCCGCAAAATACACTGTATCCATACTACTGATAGCAGCCGAAAGAGCGCTCTGCTGGATTTTTAAAAAAAACAACAGATTTTAGCCTTAGATACCTCTATTTAATAGCGAACTAAATGAATTATCTGCTAGTTAACTGGAGATGTTTCATTTATTTTTGTATTAGGTGTACAACTTTCCCCCCAACTTTCATGGATAGCATAAATAATTTGCAAGCTGCTAAATTAAAGGATACAAAACATCAGCAAAATGATCTATCGGCTATATGATTATAGCATCAGAGCATGTGCATGTCAGTGATTTATTTATATTAGGTTATTACAGCATTAAAGAGCACAGACCTATGCAAAGGAGGTGCATGTGAAACGCCTTGTAAGAAATACTTTCCTTTTCAGTAAAAGTATCGAAAATTTCGCAATACTTGACTTGGTATCGGTATCGAAACAATAATTTTGGTATTGTGACAACACTATCGCTGTAGTGTGCAGTATAGTAATTTATATACTAATCATCAAATATTTATATTTTATTTTACAAACCAGTTGTATTACAATAGCAATATATTCCTTAGAGATAATAATAAAAACTTTAGTGTTGGTGCTGTTTCTTTTCACAGGCATTAGATAGATGCAATTAACTACAAAATATTCAAAAGTTTCTTCCAGGCGACCATCCACCACAGCCTCACAAAATCCATTGTAAAAAACTGCATGTGACTGACAACATAAGCAAATAAACCAGTTTGTCCTTTGTGAGTAAGCGGTCATCACCGGAGAGTCATGCAAATTAATAACAAACACCTAATAATGCCGAATACTCAAGAATGATCAAATATCGTCTTTTCCACTAGTACCTCTCTGAGCAGGTCTTGCTCCATGTTGCTGGCGAGATAGCAGCATCTTCCTCTTGTATTGGCGACACTGCTAACTCCGTAATATTGCCTCTGTCTGCAGCAGTAACCCTGCCTCTTCCTCTGCCTGGGATCTGCTGGAGACACTCCTTCTGCCGAACCAGCCAACTCCTGCTTCTCACGCTTCGGCGCTGGACTGGTTCTCATTGAGCTCCTGCACAAGGGGCAAAAATACTCAACACTACATCTGAGCAAATCCACAGCCAAATCAGATTCTGCCGTACCTCTTTGAAGTTGCTCTTCCGCTGCCTGTACTGGCGTTTCTGAGACTCAAGCAAGCTGGTCAACTCCTTCTTCTGCTGGCCCAAGATGTGCTGCTGAAACTTCTTCTCTTCTGCAGAGCGCCCTTAGTCTGGTGTAACGAGGAGAAAAGAAAAGTTTTATTTAAATTCATTTGCCATATCATCTTCACAGGCTATTACATGACAGATACAGATTCAACAAACTAAAAATGCAATAAAATTAAAATATATATTTTAAAAAAAGCAAAGCAAATACTATATAAATGAAAACATAGCCGATATATTTTAAATATTTGTATCATTAAAGTAATTATCTTTACAAAAAGATGGAGACAAAAAGACTACAAAATGCACATAAAACACTTTGATAATGCAAAATAAGTTTTCAGAGTTTGCCATATAAAACCCGTTGTCTCACGTACATTGAAAACGGGCAGATCGGCAGAGAAAACGCGCTCTCAGCCTGACTTCTCACTCACTATCTCTTTGTATGGTCACATCTGTTTTTGCCACCACCCAGAAGGTGTTCAAGGCAGAGATGGTAGGTTGCTCCTTTAGGGGAGAAAGGTCAGTGGGTTTACATTTGGGCCAACAAGTTACAATGATGGAAAGTCTCATGTGTTGAGACTTTCCGGAAGAATCCTAAATTTGGACTGGTTTTTCTCTTGTAGCATTTCTATGAGGTTGTGTACTTCTTATCGGATGAATCCTGTATCACCCCTGAACATATCATATTAGATACATAAAATAAAACTTTGAAGAAGGAAGCTTAAACCCTCTTCCCTCCGTTGAGTTATTCAATCCTGTTAAATAAAGAACTGAAAATGATGACGACACAAGAAGAAATCATAAAACACAGATAACAAAACACATGGGTCATTTTGCTTGCCATTTATACTGGTTGATTAGAGGTCAGGAGGTGGGATTTATAAAGAAAAGCCACCTCACCTCTTTCTCCAGGGAGACCTGGTGCTTCTTGCCAAGCTTGTCTGCTTCACTGCCGAAGTTGTTCTCTGCGTCTCCAGTTCTTTGTCAAGCCTGAGCTGATGTTCGTCCATCTCGGCCTTCAGCTTGTTCTCCAGAGCCATCAGCTGTTTCTGATGCTGCCGCCTATGCTGGTTCGTACCCGGACATCGTGCTCTCGCAGCCGCTGACCCCTGCTCGTGCTCCTGGATCTGACGGGTCACCAACGAGGCGGTGCGGATTGTGGCGAAGTGGCTCCCGTCCTCGACGCCCTGCGGACCACCGGAGGGGCCCTGGGGCTGGGACTCCACCTCCGGCTGGTACGGGTCGTCATAGATGTTATCATGGATCTGTGTGGGACAGAGGGACAAATGACAGAAAAATTGGGAAAATACATATTTATACACACACATATACATACATGCATTGGCTACCTGTATAAAAGTTTTGTATAAGGAATTGTTGGTGTTTTTAAAAGTCTCTTCTGCTCACCATGGCTGCATTTATCTGATCGAAAATACAGTAAAAACAGGAATATTGTTAAATTATTACCATTTGAAATAACTGTCTATTTGAATATATTAAAAAATGAAATTTATTCCTGTGATTTTAAGTTGAATTACGGAAGCCCTGAACCGCAATGTAAAAAAATAAATCAAAATAAAAAATTCTAGCATTTTGAGAGATTAAAGTCAAAACATTTCGCTAGATTAAAGTCTGAAACATTTCGCGAAATTAAAGTCGAAACATTGCGAGATTACAGTCTGAAACATTGAGAGATTAAATTGAAAATATTTCGCAAGATTACAGTCGAAACATTTTGTGAGATTACATTCTGAAACATTGCGAGATTAAATTCGAAATCTTTCGAGAGATTAAAGTCGAAATATTTTGATCGAGACATTACAGTTCGAAACATTTCAAGAGATTAAAGTCGAAACATTTCGCATGAGATTACAGTCGAAACATTGAGAGATTACAGTCGAAACATTTCGAGAGATTAAATTCAAAATATTTCGCGAGATTACAGTCGAAACATTGCGAGATTACATTCGTAAACATTGCGAGATTAAATTCGAAATATTTTGAGAGATTAAGTTGAAATATTGCGAGATTAAATTCGAAATATTTCCGCAGATTACAGTTCGAAACATTTCTATTAGACGAAACATTCAGAGATTAATTAGAAACATTGCAAGATTACAGTCTGAAACATTTTGCGAGATTACAGTCTGAAACATTGAGAGATTACAGTCGAAACATTTCGAAGAGACTAAAAGTCGCAACATTTCGAGAGATTAAAGTCAAAACATCGTGTTCTGAAATGTGTTTTCCGGGTCTATTTTCCTATAGACTGTATTCTCGTCTGTTAGTTCTTGAGCTTTAATTCTCTTGAAATTTAATTTTAATTTTTCGATGTTTAAGTTTTCCACAAAAACATTAAGTTGCAGTGTTTTCAACATTGATAAGAACCATTTTGAAAAAAAATTGAGGAACAATTATAAATGCTAATTATTATTTTTGATCAAATAAATGCAGCCTTGGTGAATATAAAAGACTTATCAAAAGTTTTGTAATTTGACGAAGTTGCTTCACCACAAGCAGCTCAAACAAAGCCATGGACACGTACCAGTGGTTTGTGCAGCACCGAGCTGTTGGAGGTCACTGTATGTTCGCCCTCCTGCATCATAGCCATCTCTCCACTGTCATCCGAACCATCGGCAAGGCTGTTCACTGAAGAACTCTGGGAGCTGGCACTTATCGACATAGACGGCAGCGAATGAGAGCTCTCCATGCTGTTCACCGTGCCCGTCCGCAACATATACTGCTCTACATCCTGCAAAACACAAGACTGCATTTAAAAACAGAAACTACGATACCAGCAGGTGATGGTTACATTTTTTAAATCACTCTCGACATGCCATTTGCAAAAGAAAAAACATGAAACCCAGATCAATCCAGTTAAAGGGTTAGTTAGATTAAAAACACCATAATGTGTGTTCTAGAGCTGTGGAATATACTTGTTTTCATCCCAATGCTGATGTGAAGGACTCTGCACTAATCCATTAAAAAATGCAATTAAATGTAATTAAATATGTTGTAATGTTTCATTGTAAATTAAGAACTCTTGAATATTAATAAAAAGTTACTAAGCAAATAACTTACATCTCACAACAAACAATTGTTTTGTGTTAACATATTACTTAAAGTCTAACAGGGTGGCTACAGGTATAAACAATTAAAATTTAAGACTTTTTAATACCACTTCTAAATTAAATTTAAGACCAAACTTACGATGGAAATATAAATTAAAACTGAAAATATTCAGTAATATTTCCAAGTAAACACACTGTCTGTTCAAAAATATGGTGAAATGACCATAACCAATTGTCAATTCTGTACGTGCGGTCGCCTGTGGTGGAGTACAGTGGAGTGAAAAGAAATAAAGAAGGCATTTTTATAAATGTCTTAAAAATAATACAGAATATTAATAAAGGCTTAGATTTCATTTACTAATAAAGGCATAGAACCAGTTTATTTATAGTTTACTGATAATAGTTTCATATAATTAGTTTGTTAATTAAACTAATAATTATAAATAATTGATTTCCGTATAAAATAATACTACAAACACTTAAAAATAAACAGATTAGTGCCCTGTTTTGAGGACAAGAAATGAAAACCAATGCGATATGATGAATGTCCAAAAGATGGAACTCTGTAACGGCCACCTAGTGTTCAGTAGTGTTCATGACATGTTGATGTGCCTTTAAGATGACTTCTTCTGTGGCGTTCGTTATTGTATGCGTGATGTTATGTGAGCGCGCGCACGCTCAGTGAGTGAGAATGCTTGCGCAAAGAGGAAGATGACCGATCTATCGACGGGTTTGTTTTATTATAATGCGTTTACTTCCACTTTGATTTGTAGCGTTTTACAGAGTGTTTTCTTTAACCTGTTAACAACCGCTCTTTCAACATGTATGTGAAGAGTGTGCTTAAGAAAGAAAGCAACTATAAAAGGACTCGTGGAACTACCAGTTCGTTGCACTGTCTTTCCTATTCTTCATCAGGGCAGACTTCAAACTCTGACAGACGTTACAACACACAGACAGGGGCTGGATAATATGTTTTGCTTTTAAAACTGTGTTTTAATGCGAGTATAGGCCTACACAAATATAAGTAAACACTTTGCAGACTGAACTCATGACTCCACTGTTTGATCGCACTAGGGCTGCACGATTAATCGAAAAAATCGCGATCTCTATATTTTAAACACAAATGCGAATCTCATTTCTTAATGATGGCGATTCACTTCCGTGTATTTCCCTGCATTCAGATCATGCTGCATTCACGCGTTATATTGGTCACACTCACAAAAACAAAACAATAATTCACAAATCAATCATGAGGACGTTTCATCAGGGAATGTCTAAATTAAAGGTGTTGCACGTGAGCAGCGCATATTTTTTTTGGGCTTGGCATGTTTAATCAAAGTTTCCACCAGGAGCAGGGGCAGCGCGTGAGCAGCAGCTGAAAGCTGTGCGCTCAATTAAAGTCAAAGCACACTTTTGAGGGACAAAATAAATATGATTTCACTCAAAAAGTAGTTTCACCACAAAATAAGCATGTCTAGTCAGTTTTAACAAGAGACTCAAGTACCTCAAAACTTATATAAAATAATAGCCGAGTCCCATAGCCGCCTGTATCTTTTACACGCCTGTGTGGCTGCAGGTTTGGGTAAATAGAGCTCGTCTCAGAATAGGCGGGTCTGTTTTTTAGTTTCGTGTTGTAATCTTCTAAAACTGTCAGATCGTCGCTTTTCGCAGGCCGCTTAAGCACATATTAGTCCCGCCAAAGCCTAGTTTGCATCGGTGGAGTGATGATGTAGTAGAAGCTGCCGCGCTTACAGGGGACGAGGGAGAGAGAGAGAGAGAGAGAGAGAGAGAGAGAGAGACGATCTTCAAACAACATGAAAGTTGGGAAGACGCAGTTTCAACGTAGAGCATTTTGGAGATTTTTACATATGAAGACTCAAATATTTATAGAAGATTTCAGGCTACCCATTTAAACTTGTTTGTAATTATTCAGTTTGGGTGAAATGTGATGTCTGATTAAAAAAAAGCTAAAGTAAAAACTAGCCAGAAAATATTAAATATAGCCTACACTTTATTTTAGTTTATGTAATACACAGACAGCTATACATAGGCTGAGCCCCAAAGAACCAGCTTAAACAATTAGATTTTTTAATTTATTTTTTGTTACTGCACTTTCGGTCTCTGTGTTTTTTTTTGTTTTTTCTTGAGTGCAATACATTTTGGATGAAAAAAAAAAAAAGAGAATCGTGACTCTCAATTCCCATGGAGAAAAATCGTGATTCACATTTTAGCAAGAATCGTGCAGCCTGAGATCGCACCACTGTTTGTTTCACACACAGGTTACCGTTACCTTGTAGAAAATATTCGACCTGGCTTTGTCTTTAAGACAATTTAATACTTTTTAAGGTCTTATTTTTAGGAAATTGATTTAAGACTTTTTAATACTTTTTAATGACCCACGGCCACCCTGTCTAAAAAGACAGGTTGTCTTGTAATGCTCTTTTGTTTGAAAAAAGTTGTTAAAAAAATGTTACGCGCATGTATTATTAATAAAAGAACTGGATGACCATATCCAATGTGATGCATCTATTCGTTGCTCCTGAATAGCAATCAATTTATGAGGAAAGATATGATTCACACACCTAGTGTGTTCATAACCTGTTTTTCATCATTACGGACAAATAAAATGTCCACTGATTGATTAGATTGTGAAAAGTGGTCTCGATAACAAATGTTGCAAAATACAAAAATACAAAAAGAAAAGCCATTCCAGAGCCAAAGCAAGTCTTCACAACAGCGGGCTCTAATGGAAAATAAGATCATTCTCGAGTTCATATTGACTTCTAAAGCTAAATCAAAGAGCAAATTTGCCATTGCGTTACAAACAAAGGAACAAAAGACTCCAAACGTTTGAAACATGAGCTGCAAAACGTCTGAAACGCAAGAGAACAGACAAAACAATTTAACAAACCCTAAACTGTTATCTAACAATTCGGATGAGAGTACGGCACCCAGGCTGACATGTTTATTGTACTCTCCACATTTGATGTTTCCAAATATAGCTCTTCTACTGAAGTGTAAACAGATGAACTGACTCTTTCAAATGTGAGGGATTGTGAAACTATTCTTTTTTTGACAACCAGACAAGTTGAAAGGATCTCCCACCTCTTCCTCCTCCGTCCCTCGGTGGCAGGCCCGTTATGTGTTTCATGGAAGAGGATCTTCTTCATTTTTCGGTATTGCAGGTTATCTAACTCCCTCACAGCGTCTTTAGTGCGTGCTATCAGATCCATCACCGCCGTCACTGGACGCTCACGGCACAGGAAGTGATGCTGGAGAAACAAAGCAGATAGGTTTATAGAGAGCCCAAGTACCTCCCCTCCGCTTCCGGCTCATGGGACCTTAAAAATATGTATGGGAGTCAACTTAAGTTTTTATTCCATCTGAACTGTGCTCTGAATTACATACATGATTTGTCAATTTAAAAGACAACTCTGAAAGTCAAAGAAAGTCACAGTTCGTCATGAAACAGAAGAGTAACATTTTGTTTTATGTGAAAATCGCTCAATGAACTACATCTCCCAGGAAGCGAAACGACAAGAAAGATCCGCTGCTTGTGTGTGTGCAGTCTAGTACAAAACACATGTAAAGTTACGATTATAACGCAAAACTATAGAACAAAATGATAGACGTTAGCTTCAGGAAAGTTAGCATCATTCATTGAGAGAAAATGTGTGCCTTTGGGGTTTGTAGTCTTTGCAATTAAGTATTTTCACAGTCTTATACCTCAACAGTTTCACATCAAACTGCCACTTTCTCAACTTAAAAGAGGTGGTTGATTATAAGTTTCGCTTTTTTAACTTTAGTTAGTGTGTAACGTTGCTATTAGAGCATAAACAACATCTGCAAAGTTGCAATGCTCAAAGTTCAAAGCAATGGAAGATATATGCTTTTAAATAAATCATTTTTTAAGGACTACAACAAAGGGCTGGCAGGAACTACACAAGCTTCCATGTTAGTGACATCACTAACCCTAAAATGTACATAAACCCAGCTCCCAGGAACATGCAGTCCATGTTGAGAGAGAGGAAGAGCTGTTGTAGTCACTCTGTGTGCATCTCACAACAATTCCTATACAAGCGATTTATAGATTATCCTGACAGAATATGCTAATTGAAGTTTTTTAACTCCACATCAGTTAACAAACATAAATTCATCAACTGAGACGTCCTGTTGAATTCTGACATTTTGTCACTTCTTAAGTCTCTCCATCTTTGTCTGACTCTGGTTTAAACATGTAACAGTTTCTGACATTTTAGCATGTGTCTGCGTGAGGTAATCTGAGCTGCTAACAACACTCTTGAAGCTCCGCCCACTGTAAAGGGAGCTGCAGCCCATTTGCATTTAAAGGGCCAGACACAAAACGGTGCGTTTTTGCCAACCCTCAAAAAGTGACAATGCTATATAAAAAATCTGTGGGGTATTTTAAGCTAAAACTTCCCATACACACTCTGGGGACATCGAATATTTATTTTACATCTTGTGAAAAGAGCATTAAACCACCCCTTTAAAATGTATCTTTTAAATTGACAAACATCACGTGTAATTCAGGCACAATTCAAACAAGATCAAAATATTTGTTGCCATTGACTACTATACAAGACTTTTCCGAAATAAGGTCCCATGGTGGTCGACCTGGAAAGGGGAAGGGGCTTGGGCTCTATTTCCAAACAGCAATTACTGGGATGCATCGTGTTCAGAAAGTGTAACAATAAGAGGCTTAAAGCTCCTCAAAAGACGTTTACTTTAAGCAGCACATCAGAGGTAGGTCTGTCCTGGGGCAATCTTCTGCAGACATCGAGTTTACGAAGTTACGGAAATAATCTGACCTGAGAGATTGGGAAATAAAAATGCAAATTAGTAAGTGGAATGTAGTGTAATTCAAAAGGCACATCCTCTTAGAGCTACTTGGTACAAAGTGAACAGTGTTAACACTTTAGGCATCAAGTTGATACTCAATTGGGTACGATTCAATTCAGTATTATTCATATTTACGTGCCTGTTCTCTGCAGAGCTTTGCACATCACACAGATACAGCTACACATGTAAAATATTTTTATTAGGGATGTACACGAATATTCAAATTTTCGAATATTCGATCTGTAATTATTATTCAAAAAATAAAATAGTATTCGAATTTTACTACGTTGTTTTGCTGGTCGTAAATGCAGTGAGTCGATGATAAATCCTAAGCACTAACTCGCAGTTATAATTAAATGCACTGGATGGCGCTGTGGAGTGTGATAACAAGTTGTCTGTATTTGATCACATAATGTTGTCTTCTGCCTCGCTAAGTTTGGAATTACTTGAAATGATCTTGCTAAACGGAATTACTTTTGATCAAATTAATTAATTGTAATTATAATATCACCACAATGAGAAATCACATGAAATCCAAAAAGTCGAAGGAGAAAAGATAGCGGTCCATCACTGCATCACGACTGCAGGTAAGCACAGCTGGACCACGCGTGAGCCGAAATGTTAACTTATCTAATAGCAAAATGAGCTTGAGACATATACTTCCTTTAAGTTTCGTTGAGGGAGACGGGTGTAAGAACAGAAAACATGAAGTGCTGTTAGAAACTTAGAACGCGTTCTCTGTGTCTCTGAAACGTCTGTCAGCAAACCACCTTTTCTCACTCGAGCATAAAGTGCTGGCGGCACCCTGCATGTAGATATTATTGTTTTCTCAACATAAACGTCAAACAATATAAACACGATAATCATACGCTGACTTCGTTTGTGTACGTTCTGTACGATATCTGGCGCAATCTGCTTTATTAGGCTTTTTTTCGCTCGCGCGGCTTGAGCATGCTTTTAATAATGCTTTTGTTTTTTTATATTTTTTGTTTACACATACTGTTTAATGTTTTCAACTAAAAGAAAACTTTAATATATATTGTAAGCTTGTTGTATATTGCCTAATTGTAAACATGTTCAGTAATGTTGACAAAAAAATTTTTACTTAAAAATAATGTCTTTTTCATTAAACATCATTTAAATAAACGAATATTTGAATATTCAATTTTTACGTAGTTTGAATATTCGAATGCAATATTTTTTGAAAAATGGTCATCCCTAATTTTTATATAATTTGGGTTATTCTTTAGATTAGGGTTCAATTTTCACTATTAATCTCTAGTTTTTGCCTCAAACGTCTAATTGCTGTTTACTAATAGTTAGCAAGGTAGTTGTTAAAGTTGCAATAAGCGATTTCTAGTAAACACTGTTGATATTTGAAATCCCCAAAACAAAAACAACATTTATTTGCTTTAGTATGGCAAATGGTTAAGCTTTTCTGCAATCCCTAAAATCAGCTAAATCATATCAGATTAATCGAACAAGTCACTCTCGATTACGATTATTGAACGATTTTTTTTCTTTCTCATACGTCACTGGCAAGGCTTATTCTGTAAATATGTATGTATTTTTTTAGTGCATAATCTTTGAGATTCTAAAATAAGGAAACACACAGATAGCTTTTAATGCTTATTAAATATTTTAAAATAATAAAAAATGTAGAAAATAGTTATTTTTGTAAATAAAATAAATTATTGTAAATATTGCCATCTAAAAAGTAAAATATAACTTGTATAAAACTAAAAAACTAATCCTTTTCATATTGTATGGCATCTGTAAATGCCTGTGTTATCGTGAGCTGCTTTGTGGAGTGGAGGCACTTGTTGCTGGGCGTTTGTCTGTCTCTCTCTCTCTCTTTTTTTTGCGTGTTTCTTTGGTAAAAGCAGCTCCTGTTGCTGAGTTGACTCAGTATTCTAGGAATCAGAGAGTGCGTTCACACACAAGTTACCCACAAAGACACTTGACATGTCTCAGCAGCGTCTATAGTTTGCTTATGAGTTGCGATTTTCTTTTTCGAAAAACCACGCTTGCGCATTTGTTTTCTCTGATTCTAGATATAAACTAGCGATTACGACCGTTCACGCTGGCGAACGACTCCGGCTTAAACGGCATCATTAGGCTGCAACGCGACATTGATTACATTACGGCTTTTGTTCTCGCAGCGCGCGCTCCGTGACTGAACCATGGACTGAACACAGCAATTGTTACTCTGTCCCCAACCTGGCGGCACCAATCCCGGGCCGTGTTTGCGCTGACACAGGTGTTTGTTCTGGCATTTCCTGGGATCAACGCGCTGTGTGAAAGGGCTCATGTTGTTTCAATGTCGCTGACTGGACGGGGTGGAGTGACGTGACTACTATGTTTAAGGGGAAAGTACGTTAACACACAGTGGGCGGATATATTAATAGTATTCAAAAGTCCAAATAACCGACATGGTAAAATCACGTCGGTTATAGGCTCTGAATTTCGGTTTCCACTATTTTCCGGTTAATCGTCGAGCCCTAGTTCAGAATGTTTCAGGTATATCAATACAGAGCTGCTGAAAACACATAAAAAGCAAGAAGATCTTTGACAGTGTGAATGAAGCTTTTTTGGTTCCCTACCAGTGATTGGACTGCAGGACTGGGCTCTCGCTCTGGGCGATGTGGTATAAGGCACTCATAGCATTCATGTTAAACAAGGGAGGCTTTCTCTCTGCTACAATAGAGTAAAAAGAAACAAGCAAGCAGTTAGTTGCAAGGCTTTTATTTTATGCTTTAATATGCATTTTTTTTTTTACATATGCTTTTTTACATATTCATCTTCCTTTAGTGTGTAATGTTGCTGCTAGATCTGCAAAGTCACAAAGACCCTCCAGCGGGAATTATTCTCTATATCAGTGTCAGTGTTTCTGAACTCCCTGAAACTCCGGGAATGAACACGTCAAAACATTCCTCATTTAATTATTTCCCAAACTCGAAAGCACCATGAGCCAAGTTGATCGGAAAGACCATTGGTGGCAGATCTACTTTTGGGAAACGCAGCCCAGAGTGTGACTGAAGCACTGGGAAGAGAAATGCTGCCACAATATAAAATAATGTTGTTGATTTTTTTACATTAAAGCATAAAAACATGTTATAGTAGACCCCAAAAAGCAAAACCAAGACTTTGTAAAATAACATAATATGGCCTCTATAATATTTTTCTGTGGTAAGCAACAGTAAGCCACAAATGTGAAGTATGTCTAGCATAGAAATGGTGCATCTGATCCTATGTTCCCTTTCAAACACACAACACATGGGCGTTCTCTTGCACATCACATGACTTACCAAGCTCTATGCAGGTAATGCCGAGTGACCACACGTCAACCTTGCCATCATATTGTCCTTCATCCATAGCGAGGATTACCTCTGGAGCCATCCTGCAAACAGAGCACAGTATTTGTCATAACTCTCCTAACAGTAATTGACCAGATCATCTCATTCTTTGAAACAATCAAATGACCATTTAAAATGACGTTGAACTCATGTGTAAAGGTATATTTCTGCCTAATATGTTGATAAAAGGTGTAACTAATGGGAAGGGCTACAGTACCAGTAAGGTGTGCCCACAAAGGAGTTGGCAGGAGCAACAATGGAGGCAGAGCCAAAGTCTCCCAGTTTGACTTGGCCAGGCTCAGTCAGTAAGATGTTACCTGCTTTCACATCCCTATAAAAGGAAGAAACATTAAAGAGTTTATTTGATTTGGATCATAAATAAAATACATCAGAATGTGTTTGCATTAGGGGTGTGCGATATTGGCAAATTTTATCAAGATATTTTTTGGGATTTTGTCAAACATCGATGTACAATATTCAGCTGAATGTGTTTTTGTGCCGGTACCTTGGTTAGTTTAGACCTGCCAACGCTTTTCATAGTCTTCATATTCTGTGTGGTGTTCAGTTCACTAGCCTGACTTCGTCATACTCATATTCTAATGAGAATGTGAGTCTGAAACTGCTTCACAGGGCTTTGATTATGAGGCGGGTCTTAACCGAACCAGAAAAAACAATCAAACTCTTCACTCAAATGGATACACCTACAACCAATCAGAGCAACACAGTAAGTCAACTACTTTGCATAGCACAGTTGTCAACTACAGAACTTACTTATTTTAGAAGTTAAATAACAAGTGTTGCTTCTTTTACTTGGTCCTTCATAAGTGCAACCAAAGGAGAAACCACAACGACCACAGGCTTTTCATTACATCCCATCTTCGTAGAGACCGTCAGAGCCAGCTGATAAGTTACACTTTTCCCGAATCATGTAGAAAGGACGGCAAAAATATCTTTCCGATCAACAAATGCCTTGATTGCAGTTTTCTGTTCGTCTATTAAAATGAATGCACTGTCGATTTATTTTTCAACAGCGGAATCTATACATCTCAATTCTCCAGCTGCAGTCATCTCTGAAGGAAACCAGTTAAGCGCTCTTTGATAACGTGATGATTACGTCCCTGCAGATCATCTGTCCATCATCGTATAAAGCCCGCCCTGGCAATTTGATTGGCCCGATCATTTTTTGACTGATCATAATTACTCCTCAAATGGTATTCAAGTCTCAGACTGAACTTCCCAACCAAAAAAATGTTGTGGGCGGAGTTCGGGCTGGCATCCAGGCTACATTTCACAGTACTGACTGATATTTGCCACCTTAAATTGACTTCCAGGGGCATTTTTACCTTTACAAAGGTATTTTTCTAACATGCATGTGAGCTGGGCGATATGGCCAAAAAAAATTATCATGATAATTTTTTTTTATATCAGTCGATATCGAATAATTATCACGATATATGTAAAATCTTTATTTCTTTCAAGTTTAAAGGCAGATTTTTGCTCCTAAGTATAAGTTAAGGGTGCTCCGATTCATCGGTCGCCGATCACAATCGGCCGATAAATGCTTTGGGATGTGTGATCGGCGGTCTCTATAAAGGCCGATCCAGAAAAGCCGATCAGATGACACAAAACTCGCGAGACAATTTTTTTATGCCTTGGTAAAAATGGCTTCAGCTGTCTGGCAATTGGACAAGGTGTGTGAAAAAGCATTTCACTAGCAATCCATCTGCAATGTGTGTACCACGCCGCTGTCTGCTTGTCAAACTGTGATCAACATGTAAAGAAAGAATAGAGTCTGTCCCGCAACGGAAGCGCGTGTCCGAGTGAAGACTGCGCGAGAACATTCATTGTGTCCACTGATGACCGCGGCAACGAGCGCTCAGGTTGAGTTTAAAAAACTCATAATATATATGAAGCCATACTGTAGTATAATGTGAGATAGAAATTAATGTTTAAGTCATTAAATGCAAGTTCACGTAAACTTTTCCCTCCGCTGTCAGTCATTCTCCATTCACGTTCAAACCGCGCCTCGTCAGTCATTCTCCATTCAGCATTAAAACAGCACAGCGCGTCGCGTTCGGCAACGATGAAAACTCTCTCCAAGATGAACAAATGTTAATATTATTATACTTGATCTGTAGATAAAGCTCTGGTTTTGCATAAATTGACTCTCTTGCTGTACCTCAATCATGTTCCTTTCTGTATCACAACACTGGAGAGCACTATCATTGTTCTTCACGCGCACAGAAACTGAAATGTAAAACTGTTAAAAGAAAAGGCTCAATAAACTATTGCATAGATAGATACTGTATAATACACTATGCATCGATGTATTTCCTTAGAACTTTTCCAAACGGACTCAAAGAGCTGCGTGCTGTGACTCATGTTGCCTCAAGCGCATCATTCAGCGCTCGTGATGCGCATAAGCGCTGTGTGCCGCACTCTATTCACAAACTTTCATAAATCTTTTCATAAGAGTCTTTCATAATCATATCATAATAATTTTGCGCAATGAAAGATTATTAATTGCATTTTTGTTCTGTCCTAGCTATCATAAGTTGCTGCCTCATTAAACAGCTGTGCTATACATTTGTGCTATAGCCTATTTATTTTCTTAATTTTATAGTAGACTATAAAATAATTGCCCCCCCAGACCCCCCTAGAGGGTAATATCTTTCTCACCTTTTTCACCCCTGACCCGTTTTCATGTCTGATAAATACACAGGTGTAAATTCATGATACATTGTCTTCTCTTAATTGTAATACTTAATGTACATTGTTGTTAAATATAGTTTAATAATAATGGTACATGATAAATAGAAGGCTTCAAATAGACTCTATAATCGGTGATTCGGTATCGGGTGATACAGCTTCCAGTAATCGGTGATCGGCCCCAAAAAACCTGATCGGAGCACCCCTAGTAAAAGTTGTATAAACCAGAGCGTTAATTGTGTTTTTAAACTACTCTTTAAATTTATGTTCATTAACAAAAGCAGTAACATCTGTTTTTTTTTTTTTTTTTTAAATGTAACGACCATATTTTTATTTGGTAAAAGTAATATTCTGACTGTTTGACTTGTATTAATTACCATTGGCCATCCAGTATCATGCATTTAGATCATGCTAAAATATCATATCACGATTTTTTTTTTTTTTCACGATTCTTTTTAAAGTTGGTTTTACTATTTTATAAGTGGCTGTTCATTACAGCCAAACTAATGTTAAAAAAAAACCAATGTTAAAAAACAAAGAAAAAAGAAAGGCATACATTTAGGCCAGTGGCGAAAATAAAACTCTGTCATTATTTTCTTTGTTATTAAAAAATTAAGACAAGATACACATTACACAAATACACTTTTTTCAGATACAATAGGTGTATTTAGCAGTAGCATTGAAGAAAGTAATTAATAAACAAATATGAAATTAAAACACTACATAGACTTCACTGTATAAATTATTGATTCTTAAAGCTACTATTAAAGTTCTCAGTCAGTGAGTTATTTTCTCCTTGTGTTTTTTTTGTTTGTTTTATTAACACTAAAGGGATAGTTCCCTCAAAAATGAAAATTGTCTTAATTTACTCTCTCAAGATGTTTTAAACCCCAATAAATTTCTTTCTTCTGTTGAAAATAAAAGTTATTTTTGAATAATGTGGGTAACCGAACAGTTGCGGCAACTGTTACCCACCTAAAAAAAAAATTAATACAGGTTTGGAACAACATTAGAGTGAGTAAATAATGACAGATTCATTTATTTATTTATTTTTTGTAAACTATCCCTTTAAAGTACAAGCAGCAGTAAAGCAGTATTTACTCCTGTAGCTTTTAGACCAGCATGTGACCGCGTTTAATGTTTGCTTTCACTTTAGACTAGCCAATTCTGTTTATATAAACACTGTGTGTATTTAACAGTATTAGCATAGTAAGACTCGAAAGATAACTTCCAGTATTCAGGCGCTGTTTGACAGGCTTCTAGTGCCTGTGAGCGTCGGGGTATGCGCTTAGGAAAGCGCACGTTAGAACAGCGCATCAGCACGTGAATTAAATGTTTATAAATTGCAAATAATGAACTTTTATGAATTGCAGTGTCCCGTACCTATTCATTAACGTGTGATGTGTAGGCTATATCGCATTGTACAGTTCAGACAGAGGTGCCAGAACTGAACTGATAGAATGCACTGTAACACGATACTACAATATTTCTTCAAAAGTGGATCGTGGACACATTTTAATAGTCCACAATCAAAAATCGTGATATCGCTAGGGCTGCAACGATTAGTCGACATTGTCGACAATAAAAAATTGTCGACAAATATCTTTGTTGTCGAGTAGTCATTTGATCTCACGTGACCTAATGTAAGGGCGTGCAATAACGCGATTTGACCGCTACGGTGCTTTGGCCCTAGAGTGTAATGCAGCCCTTTATAAATGCAAGTGCAGTAAAAGAAAAAACAGTGCGAATTATGACGGAGTGTAAACGAATCCGAACTAGCAAGGTTTGGCAAAGTTTTACAAAACTTAAAATCAACAATGCTGTCATGTGCAATACATGCAAGGCAGAACTTGCTTTTTACAGGAGCACATCATGCATGTTGGAGCACTTAAAGAGGAAACATCCCTGACACAAGAGGAGCCGGTGAATCGAGTGTTCTCCAGCTGGAGCTAACTAAACTAGTGGTAATATCTCTTTATTAGATCATGCAATACTTCTAATAGTAATAATATCATCAATAATAATATAATTACAGTAATGTGATGATTTATTTTGCATAGAATAAAGCTTGATTGCGCTTAGGAGTCAGAGCTGATTTTATTATTGTAACACTATTAGTTATTAGTCTTATTACTTGCCTGTATTTTGTTCCATAATCATGAAGACTTACAAAAGGAGATGTTAGGAATAATATCATGGCAGTTACGTTTTCTTTTTCATTCTGTAAATTAAAAGGTGAATGAGAACATCTCTGTCAGCTCAATTCTCATGTAAAAAAAACTATTGTAATTTTATATCTTATAATGGTTTGCAGATTAATATTTGACCCTTTTTGTGTCCTGAAGTAATGACCCTTTTTCTCTTTCAGTTCTATGAAAAGCAGTGGGCTTATTAAACAATGCTTAGAGAGCATTTGTGAGTGATTTGAGTTAAACTTAAAGAGAATGACCTGTTTAATTGGCTCCAAGTTCAATAAAACCACTATTTCAAAAGCTGAACTGATTTTCTTTTTTATATTATAGTAAGAATATGTATAACTCAATGTTTTAACTAATGGAAAAAGCTGAATAATCATTCCAAACTTAATGATTAGCTGGCAAAATAATCGATGATTAGTCGATTAATCGTTCTAATAATCGTTAGATTAATCGATTATCAAAATAATTGTTTGTTGCAGCCCTAGATATCGCACACCCCTATTTGGAGCTAAACGCTGCAGGACAGTGGTCCTCCAGGAAAAGTACTGGACTTTTGTAGACAAGACACATCACACACCCCTGATTTGCGTGATGCTCTTGAAAATGAAGACTCAAGCTGCTTTGTACCTGTGAATCATGTTGTGCGAGTGGAGGTACACCAAGCCCTGCAATGCACCGTGAGTAATTGCTGCTATCTCCACTTCCTGTAGTGGTTTCTTGTGCACTGGGAAAGGGGAAGAAAAAAGTGGGATCCTGTTTTTAGTTTCTGCAAACTTCTTGACCAGTGACGTTTTACACTTCCGCATCCGACCGAACAGCTGTAAACATCCACATCCACTCACCTTCCAGCAGATCCGAGGCAGAGCCCAAACAGTACTCCATCACCAGCTACAAGAAAAGTGGCACAGGAAGATCAATGAGAAGTACACACAGAAAAGAGAACGGTTTTAGTGCTGTTAGCAAACGAAAAGTGTTGCATGTAGGGTTGCTATTGTAGCAACTGGAAACAGTGTTAGCGGGTCAGTACATTCTCTTCCCCTGAACAAGGCTTTTAAAAAGCGTTCAGCCTCCCTCCCACACACAGAAACACTCACCCATGCTGTGTGTTCTCGCAGGTAGCAGCCTCTGTACTCCACCGTGTTGGGGTGCCGCAGCTTTTGAAGGAACTTCACCTCTTTGATCGATATCCTGCCATTTCTACAGCAGGAACAAGAGAACAATGAAACCATGAAGGGACTATTCAGCGTCGACTTCTGCTCTCCTTCAGTTCAAATTTCTGGTCTATGTGATTGTGCAAAACAGCCGAAAGTGTGTTCTTGCAAATGTTGTGTGGCATTGCGGCGAGATTGCAAATGAGGCGTATCGTGGCACTTGGTGTTCAAGTGTTCTGCAGCACAGTGAAGGGAGTAGTTTCCGCTGTTTAAATGGCACAACGGTCTATTTCGGCCAGGGAGATGCTGTGTGATTTGCATAAATTGAATGCAATGCTGGGGCTCGCAAAGAGCAGAACGTGGTACCAGCCAATACAAAAAACACTATGAACTGCCTTCCTGTCTAGAGCCTACACAAGCAACATCCTGGAACTATATAAGAGAACGATTTAAAAATGTCCAATATGGGAACCAACTTGAGGAGACTCAACTCAGAGGTCAAAGGTGGCCACCCACTTTTTTTCTGGCCTCGTTTCCGGAAATATTTTTCCCCATAGAGGTTATTCTAGAGTCTTCGTTTAATAGTTATAAGCCATGAACCAAACCAACCAGCCACGAGGAGGATCACAACATTACAAACTTAACAAAAAAAGTACAAGTATAAAGAGTACAAGGAAAGAAACACAATCCCATGAAGCATTGAAAGACAATTAAATTGAAAACATAGGAGAAATATAAAAAGAGTGGGCAACACTTTCAGTTTAGGGTCCAATTCTAACTATTAAAGGGGTCATGAACTGGCTTTTTATTTTTTATTATATTGTTGTCTGAGGTCAACTTATGACGTTCGCTTGGTTTTTACATTCAAAAACATCAAAATGAATAAGTAATAGGCTATTTTCAACCCTAGTTTTGAGCCTTGGTAAAACGCTCGGTTTTTATGGGCGTCTCGCACTGAAGACTTGAAAGTAAACGCCCACTGCTGTGAGTGGATAATATTTTTGCATATTATAATGAGTTTCAACTCACCCGTCGATGCACTTGGGGAAATTGTTTTGAAAATGTCCAATGTTGTAAAATGGCGACTGAAATGATTCGCCCATACATATTTGACCAAGAGTCCGTGTGTTGCACCATTCCAGTCAGATCCAATTTACAAAACAATCCTCAGTGAAATGAAGCGAACAGACTAGGGGTGGCTCAATACCACTTTTTCATGTCCGATACTAATACCGATACCACAAATTTGAGTATCTGCCGATACCGATACTGATACAATACCATATCAAATTTTTCTCCCTCTTAATTAAGCTGTTAATAACACGTTTGTCAGGAGGATGCACTGTGATTAACCTAGCCATCTAAAAAGCATCATGCTCAAATAGTGCAATAAATGTTCTACTCCCCTGAAGGAAGAAATATGCGTAGCCCACAACAACTACTGCTGCTTAATTTTTATTAAAATAATTTTTAAATAGAACTTGTAGCAGCATTTTTAATTATTCAGCACCATTCAATTAATTAAATTTAAAGTCCAACTGTGCAAATAAAAAATTCCAGTGCCAAATACTGGATGTAACACAAAACTCTATGTAGTCATAACTTAAATAAGTATAATCTACCATAAAAATAATGGTATCTCCATTATAAAATGTACAATAGAACAGAATAGTACAATAAGGCACTCACAAATTAAACTCTACTTGGCCATTACTCCTGATAAAGGGGAAACACATTTTGGGTAGACAGTCCAAGCTCTAAAGTTTTCACATGTAACATCTGGGGATCATATGTGTAATTTGAGGGTGCGACATGTCCCAGCCCCTTTTTCTCAGGATCAATATTGCCCCCCAACACTTTTGAAACATTATGAGGCACAGATGTAATACAAATAAATAAAACAGCTCCATTTAACAGAGCATTAAAGGTTCAATACCTAAGATTGCATATCACAAGAGGGCGCTACATTCAAAACAACAACAACGGCTTTGCTTGATGACAACGTGGAGGAACGCGGAATGATGGGAACTGTTGTTTTCAACTCCACCGTGGATAAATCAGTCAGACGGGAATCGAAAATTAGTTGTCATGGATGAGGTAAAGTTCTATTTCTATAAATGTTGCGTTTAATGACATGCTTGTTTTTCATTAAACTGAAATAGCCGCAAGAAAAGTCAGGTTTAAAAGTAAATTAGTTATCACAGATGTTACTGTACGAGTCACTGGACGAAGCTATGGTGGAGAGGGTTTGAAGTCAAATCGTTGCTAATGTATCCTGACTTCGCCCTATGCTGCAATATGCATTTAGTTTTGTATTCATTTACAGAAATCAGCTGCTTGACAATTACTGATGTTATTAGATTTTTCAGGTGATATTATCAATTCAGTGAACAGATGTTCTGATGTAAAATTTTCAGACTGCAGACTCAGCAACGATTGTATTTAATTGTACAGTACAATCATAACATAGAACAGACATTATCTTCCTTTCATGATGAGAAAGTGCGCGTCGCGGTGTGCGATACTGGACTTTGTCCTAGACGTGGCGTGGCTCTCTCGTCCGGTGTGCGATACTGGACTTTGTCCTAGACGTGGCGCGGCTCTTCTCGTCCGGTGAGCGATACTGGACTTTGTCCTAGACGTGGCGCGGCTCTTCTGTCCCGGTGTGCGATACTGGACTTTGTCCTAGACGTGGCGCGGCTCTCTCGTCCGGTGTGCGATACTGGACTTTGTCCTAGACGTGGCGCGGCTCTTCTCGTCCGGTGAGCGATACTGGACTTTGTCCTGAGACGTGGCGCGGCTCCGTCCGGTGTGCGATACCTGGACTTTGTCCTAGACGTGGCGCGGCTCCGTCCGGTGTGCGATACTGGACTTTGTCCTGAGACGTGGCGCGGCTCTTCTCGTCCGGTGAGCGATACTGGACTTTGTCCTAGACGTGGCGCGGCTCTTCTCGTCCGGTGTGCGATACTGGACTTTGTCCTGAGACGTGGCGCGGCTCTTCTCGTCCGGTGTGCGAGACTGGACTTTGTCCTGAGACGTGGCGCGGCTCTTCTCGTCCGGTGTGCGATACTGGACTTTGTCCTAGACGTGGCGCGGCTCTTCTCGTCCGGTGTGCGATACTGGACTTTGTCCTAGACGTGGCGCGGCTCTCTCGTCCGGTGTGCGATACTGGACTTTGTCCTGAGACGTGGCGCGGCTCTTCCGTCCGGTGTGCGATACTGGACTTTGTCCTAGACGTGGCGCGGCTCTTCTCGTCCGGTGTGCGATACTGGACTTTGTCCTGAGACGTGGCGTGGCTTCTCGTCCGGTGTGCGATACTGGACTTTGTCCTAGACGTGGCGCGGCTCTCTCGTCCGGTGTGCGATACTGGACTTTGTCCTAGACGTGGCGCGGCTCTTCTCGTCCGGTGTGCGATACTGGACTTTGTCCTAGACGTGGCGCGGCTCTTCTCGTCCGGTGTGCGATACTGGACTTTGTCCTAGACGTGACGCGGCTCCTCGTCCGGTGTGCGATACTGGACTTTGTCCTGAGACGTGGCCGCGGCTCTCGTCCCGGTGCGATACTGGACTTTGTCCTGAGACGTGGCGCGGCTCTCTTCGTCCGGTGTGCGATACTGGACTTTGTCCTAGACGGTGGCGCGGCTCTCTGTCCTGGTGTGCGATACTGGACTTTGTCCTAGACGTGGCGCGGCTCTTCTCGTCCGGTGTGCGATACTGGACTTTGTCCTAGACGTGGCGCGGCTCTCCGTCCGGTGCGATACTGGACTTTGTCCTAGACGTGGCGCGGCTCTTCTCGTCCGGTGTGCGATACTGGGACTTTGTCCTAGACGTGGCGCGGCTCTGTCTCGTCGGTGCGATACTGGACTTTGTCCTGAGCGTGGCGCGGCTTTCTCGTCCGTGTGCGACCCCCTTTACAGCCAACAGTTCACATTCCGAGAACAATTGAAAAAGAATAATGCACCAGAATGTGCACCATTCCATTACAAATGCGCGAAACAAGTTGACGTTTGTTGCTTGATAGACGCAGACGCACAACTACAACTTCCACATTTATCCAGGACTACACGTAGTACGAGCGGAAATGAGGTAACGCGGATATGACGCGATTGACTGGTGACTCCCAGCTCACCCCTGCTCACACGCCCCGTTTCCTTGGTTAAAATCTCAATTTACTCGACTTAAACATAGCTTGAAACATTTGGAATATTGTAAGTTATCATCTTAACTAAATATATAACACTGGCCTTGTGATTTTGGGACATTTTAATGCAAAAATCTTAGGTATTGTACCTTTAATTAACATAGTTGAGACCTAGCGCTAAAATGTGTTTGTTTTTTTTAAATCAAGCTGAGCGCTCGTTGCCGCTGCTATCAGTTGCACGGATACAGTGTTCTCTTGTGGCGCGCGCACAATCTTCACTCGGACCGCGCTCCAATCTATCGCCATTGCGGAGACTCACAAAACAAAATGCACACTTTTTAAAATATAACTCCACACAGCTGACATGATAATTGCTGACAGGTCTCACCTTAAGGTGCGTTCCATTCGACCGTAAAAGGACTGCGAAGTGGACTTCACAGGGTATTTCACCATCTTAAGTGAGATTCCTATTCGAAGGGAACGAACATGTTCAGTTCGAAGGGCACTGCAAACGGCATAGGGAATAAGGGAACATCAATACATCACTTCACAGGAAGTCAGTGAAGTCCACTTCAACTGATATACCATGTTCAGGGAGTAGGGAGCAGTGAACACTGCGTAGGGATGCCTGTCGAATGGAACGCACCTTTACTCAGTCTCATTCTAGCTACTGTTCACATGACGCCAGTGTTGCCAAGTCCGCGCTCCCTCTCACACCCGGAAGCGTGATTGGCTACGTTTTAAAATGCAATTAGGCGGGTTTTGTTGTGAAAATCTGGCGACCCTGCGTGCAGCTGCAGCGTGACGCATGTTGCTCATCTCTCTTTACGGCATGTCTCTCAGGTGTTGTTAAGCATTTGTTTGACAGTTTAGGACTAGGTCCGTGGTTCGTATTCGGATCGGAATATACTCCCGCGACTTCATACAATATCCGATCCAGTGATTTTGGCCAGTATTCGGACTAATACCGATACCGAATATCGGATCGGCGCACCCTAGAACAGACGGACGATGTTTTACCTCATCAGCTGCAACATCATTAAAAATAAAGTTTATCCATGCAGTCCTATTGGAATCCACAGGAAGCTTATGCAGCGAACTGTCTTCTTCCACAACCAGGCACTGCACAATATTCTTTATTGTTGGTAGCTCCAATCCGGTTTGTCATCATCGAGGTAGGTATGAATGTTATTCAGCTATGCGTGTAATGGGCGAATCGATGGGCGGGGCTAAACCGGCCGCGTTGAAGTAGGCGTTGATCTTCTTCTGCGGGGGTGGTGTTTTATCCTCTTTGACATCATAGTTCCCCACTTTGAAAAACGAGTCGTTTGCTGAGCCTGGTGTCAATAAAAGCTTTTATTGGACTAACGAGGACGTTTTCAGTTTTGAAACTTACAGGATATTTTTATAATATGATGACCTCTTAGATGTCAAAAGCTCAAGGAAACTTTGATTTCTCAGTTCATCACCCCTTTACCTAGTTGCTTATTGGCATGCATATTCCTAGGATATTGGCTGTTTATTAGTGCTTATAAATATTATAAACTTTCTACACCTCTTAATCACCTAACACCTAAATTTAAAGCTACACCGTGTAACTCTTAGTTTATTCTTAGCTAAAAAACACTTAGTTCTTTCAGAAATATATGTGCTCATTATGTTCTAATGCTCATTATGTTCTAATTCTAATGGTTCTAATGTCGGTCGCCATGTTGACCCTCCATCTTGAAAGTACATTAGCCAAAGAGGGACATATTTGTTAATTCAAGCTTCGCCTTCGCGTTTACATTTGAGTTAACACTCATGGACGAGGTTGAACTGGAAGCCATGTTAATCTTGGACTACATTGGCCACCGTAGGAGATAAAACGAAATTGGAATTGAGAGGAACAGAAACTAATATTCACTGGATGGTCATATACCTTTTCACTGCTAGATGGGAGTAAAAAAAAATAAAAAAAAATAAAAACACACAGTGTAGCTTTAACAACTACCTTACTAAGTATTTAATAAGCAGTAATTAGGAGTTAACTGAAGCAATAGTCAGTTAATAGTGTTAATTGGACCCTAATCTAAAGTGTGACCAAAGAGTTCTTTTGGCACAATTTGCTTGTTTCGATTCTCTGATTGGTAGAGATTTTTGCAGAATTATGGGTAATGTAGTTTTTCACCAGGAATTCCATTGTTAAATAATCTGTTGAAATAATGCAGACTCGCGGCTTCAACAGAAGCATGTAACATCAATTAACCACCGCACAGATCAAAATAGTTCTCTTTTTAAAGTTTATAAAGATACCATTAAGAAATTATTTTCCTATGGAGAAAAAAAATTATTTCTGGAACAGATTGATTGAAATCTATTGACTTTATTTTTGAGCTACTGAGTAGCTAAGCTAACAACGCAACACTCCAATAAGCTCATTTGTCAACCATCTTTAACAGATTTTTCCACTGCATAAGTGCATATGCTGCAATGCATCATGGGATTGGCAGATTTGGCATAAAGTGGTGTAAATTTTCATTATCAGCATGACTTATTTTTAACATCGCCATTTTTCAGTCAAATTACTAGAGAACTTCTGGAGAAAAACAGTGCAGACACTGGACAAGGATGAAACCTAGTGCGTATGCTTCGACCCACACTACGCGTTCAGCTGTGAACATACACAAGGCGTTCACCTCAAAACTGAAGGAAGTATAATGACTCTGCAACCATTTTAAAACATCCTTTGAGTGAGAAGTCTGCCTCTGATGCCTTAAAATGCTTCCCAGGGAGGCAGCTCAATAGGTTTTGGAATAGAGCCATCATCGTGCTCTTACATAAAGCCACCTGCATGATGTTGGAGATTTCTTTGCAGACTGATTCTAGCCATGTCGCACTGCTTTGCACAACCAAAAATACAGAAACGCTGCGTGTTGCGGTGTTTGTGTTCACCTCATTAGACTGCTTGCCACTGTAGGACATCTTCTTGATGGCCACCACCTCATTGGTGCGGATGTCATGGGCCTATAGGAAGTGGACAAATAAAAGCAGAAGCGCATGAGGAAGAGAGGCACAAATAGTCACTTCATCTCTGTTCACTGAACTGTGCTACAGCTCTGAACGTCCTAATGGCCACTTACAAAGTACACGGCTCCGAAGCTGCCATGGCCGATCTCACGCAGGTCTGTGAAGAGTTTCTCAGGATCCTCCTTGTAAAAAAGTTCCGCCACCTCCGGGTCCTTGAGACTCCCAGCCCGCACACTCGATGGCATGGCCAGCGCCTTCACACACACACACACACAAAGGAAATTTGCACATTAACATCAGGGCAACAACATCAGCACTGGATTGACTGGAAAAACCCTTAAGATAAACTAAACCGGACAGATCAGCTATAAAGCATCTACCCTACATACAACAAAACACCTCCCGAATCTAGGATACAGCTCAGGGTTAGCGCTGATAAAAAGGGGCCAGTCCTATATTTCTACAACAAATTATGAATAATTCATTCCAACAACCAGAAATAGAAACATTCAACATATCAAAAGTGCCATTCCCAACTATTGACCAGAACGGTCATCTGATCAAATTTAAACAAAGCTAGAAAACCCCTTTTTTTGTCCATCATTCATCGTTTTTCCAGGTCCTATAACAATCTTAATTCTGATGAACATATATATTTTGTATTTAGATTTATCTGCCAATATATCAGTTTTCAAAATTAAGAATTATCATGCATTATCATGCAAAATTTTGATACAAATGAAAATCCAAGCTAATGATAAAGTCTGATAAATTAATGGGAATAATTGAAAACTAATGAGAAATACTAAACCAAAGTTTAGCAGCCCTGCCTTTACTGAAAGGACATAAACCCAGATCTTCTCTATCTCATTTTCAAAAATCCATTGTGAAAGAATTGTGCGTCCGATCTAAGGAGTGTAAAAATGGATAAGATCAGTCCAGGAGCAAATTAAAGGGTAACTAAGCCCCTGGTAAGAGCCTGACTCCACCCACTGGCAATATTTGAAAAAGCTGAAAAGTGGGCTGACGAAAATAGATGCTAAAACACTCTATCCTGATCGTTTTCAATACTCGCAATTCCAACTCCTGACTCCCTACAGTGGTTGACGACACAAGATGGTTTTTATACTGCCAAGGGCGTAGCTCGCATGGCGATCTGAAACCTGCGTACGTCACGAAGTGCGGAACATCCAATAGGAAAATTCAACTGCAGTAGCAACCATTCAACCTGAAGAGGGCAGCACTAAGACGTTTTTACACCATATATTGTAGAAATAAAACACTTTATAAACAAATGTCAAAAAAGTTACTCGAATCAATGACTGGTATTAATAAAGATCCATTCTTACAGATCATTAACTAAAAAAGTTGGTTAAGTGTTTAGTTACTCTTTAAAAGAGTAGTACACTTTAAAAAAAAAAACGTATGCTGATAATTTACTCACCCGAATGTCATTCAAGATGTCCATGTCACTCTTTCGTCAGTCGAAAAGAAATTAAGGTTTTTGATGAAAATTTTGATTTTGGTCTTATCAAGCGAAACGATCGCTCATTTAATAAATAAATAACAATGTTAAGTTTTATAAGCTTAAATGCTCGCCTTGCTCTGTTCTGTGATGCGTGTTCGTGACTCTCCTGTTCGAACTCGTTCATCAAAATGAACAAATCTTTTTTTCCGAGTCTTTTGGTTCATTCAACGAACGAAACGAACAAAATTACTCAGAAAAACAGAGCAAGGCGAGCATTTGTGCTTATAAAACGTAAACTTCGTTATTTATTTTTTAAATGAGTGATCGTTTTGCTTGATAAGACCCTTATTCATCGTCTGGAATCATTTAAAGCCGTTTAAACAGTTTGCACTAAAACTGTCTTAAGGACCTTGAACCGTTTGGTTCCCATTGAAGTCCATTATATGGAGAAACATCCTGGAATGTTTTCATCAAAAACCTTAATTTCTTTTCGACTGAAGAATGACATGGATATATTGGATGACATGATGGGGGTAAATTAACAGTAAAAAAAATTTAAGTGAACTACTCCTTTAATATCCCAGGAGGTCACAAAAAAGCATCATGGGTGTGCATTGCAGGATAGAAAGAATCAAAACCACAGCGCCCCAAGAACATTGTTGCCAGTCTAAAGTTTGCTGACAGACACATTTTGGACAGGTTTGAGTCCAAAATAGAACTTTTTGTTTTATATGTAAAACCAGGGCGGATTTGGCAGGTCTTCTGCAGTAAAACGTCAAGGTGTCGTGTCGGTCTGAGAACTGAAGTCCTGCGAGACAACGCAGAAGAAATATAACGTTTTGGAATAGACAAGGCAAAGTTTTGATCTTCACCCAATGGAAATGTTGAAATCATTTCTTGCATGTAAATCAAAATCAGAGTTGTGCAGGACTGGGTTGGGTTCACACCAAAGGAACTTCTCCCAATTTAAGTGAAAATAATACAGAGTTTTTGTGCTGACTATGTACAGTTATACAGCTAGGATGATCTTGTCTCAATGCATAAACTCTCTTAAGGGTTCACCAACAGTCAAGCGCCACTATAATGAGATGCATGCAACTGAGTGCATTATATAAGAACAACTAAATGGGGCGATGATCTGAAGCATCCACAATTGCAATGATTGTTTGAGAATAATTGTGCTTGATTATGCATCACATAAGAGCATTCAAAAGCAGGATGCTGGACCAGACACCTGACTCACAATTCAGATTCACACCTCGCAATGACGCTCTGAGTCATGTTCATGTTAAGCTTAAACATGCATGCAAAAAAGATTCACCTGGAAAGAGAAACAGCAGATGAAATCTGACAGTATACAATCCGTGAGCAGAGGGAACTCTCACATACATAACAGGATTCTTTGTCAAACTTGTGTGACACTTTAATGCATGCCAGCATATTTCATAAATTAATTTCCAATGCCTCTAAATCAAAACTTTGCTGATAAATAGTTGTATACGATCTACTACATGCCTTCTGTCATCTGATGTCCTCCTTTAGGATGTGGTTACTGTGAAATCCACACAGAGCTCATAAACATGCATATTTGAGTAATATTTTAAGACTTATCATTGGAAGATAAAGAGTGACAGATGATATTTATATGCATTTTATGCAAGTAATGTGTTATACTGTATAAGACCTCCTTGATTTACTGAATAACTTGAGCTCCATATGTACGGCTCTTTGTGTATCAAATATGACAAAATATGCACACTTTTTTTAGATTGTCTAATATATTTTATTTAAAGCTTTAATAAATGGTTCCATTTTAGAATGATTTGTAACTTATGTCAGGCTTTTCAGGTTAAATAATAGATTATGTTGCACAATCAGTGTGCAGATGAAACGATGCGAATGTACGTTATGTTGTGCAAGCCTATGAATGCAATTACCCAAACCACATCAAATGCATTGCATAAAAAAACAGCTGCATATAATGTTTAGTCAACAAAAAAAACAACAGTTTAGCGAAATTCCACGCCATGCATGTCATCCAGCCCTGCATTTAATGATTTCCACGAGCCTGTCCTACCGTGGTTTATGGGATCCACTGTAGCTAGCTAGAGTCAGCTAGCTCCCGGCCTGCAGGGGAAAATCTGGCCTCTTCTGCTCCTTTCACTTCACAAAAAGCGATCGATTTGAATAGCGATCCATCTACTTCTAACGTAAAGATCGCGATCAGCGGCCGGTAATCTGTCCGTTCATAATATAACTGAATGGGCGATACTGTTGTTAACCGTTAACGGACTCGATCAGCTGATTGCCAAACACAACGGATGAGCACTTTACACCACAGGCCGATATTCCGCCTCTGCCGCGCGTATTTTTATCATTTTTTGACGACGTCGGCGTCACGCAGTTAATTCGCCTCTTTCTGTCATCGACAGGTCCGTCCCTGTTTTTCTTTTCCTGCCTCATTCGCTTTTTGTTCAGGACTTCATGATGGCGGAGCGGGGCGGAAGCCGACCGGAAACCGGAAGTGCGGGTGAAGTCAAATTAAGGGTTTCTAATGTTTTCTAAATACGCATTTCATTACAACACGAAATCAACACACACACAGCCTGATTTTTTTTAGTGGCTTGTTGAAGAGTGAAATGAGAAGCCAAAGTCGCTGTACATGTTTGAGTCTATTAGTCAACATAAATTCATAGATGAAATTCATAGCTTTTATCTAAAAACAGGAAAACAACACTATAATAATCTGTGTTTATATTAATTGAGCTGTTTTAAACCCGTCACATCAAAATATTGCTTCAAAATTTCTTCAAAATAATTAATATTAAAGTACAATAGTAAAACAACATAAATTCAAAGATAAAATGCAAATAGAACAGCTTTTATCTAAAACAGAAAAACAACACTATAATATTTTGTGTTTATATTAATCGAGCTGTTTTAAACCAGTCACATCAAAATATTGTTTCAAAATTTCTTCAAAATAATTAATATTAAAGTACAATAGTAAAACAACATAAATTCATAGATAAAATTCATATATAAAAGCTTTTATCTAAAAACAGGAAAACAACACTATAATATTCTGTGTTTATATAAATTGAACTGTTTTAAACCTGTCACATCAAAATATTGCTTCAAAATTTCTTCAAAATAATTAATATTAAAGTACAATAGTAAAACAACATAAATTCATAGATAAAATGCATATATAACAGCTTTTATCTAAAAACTGGAAAACAACACTATAATATTGTGTGTGTTTATATTAATCAAGCTGTTTTAAACCAGTCACATCAAAATATTGCTTCAAAATTGCTTCGAAATAATTAATATTAAAGTACAATAGTAAAACAACATAAATTCATAGATGAAATGTGTGTAATATATTATAATATATAACAGCTTTTATCTAAAAACAGAAAAACAACACTATAATATTTTGCGTGTTTATATTAATTGAGCTGTTTTAAACCCGTCACATCAAAATGTTGCTTCAAAATTTCTTCAAAATAATTAATATTAAAGTACAATAGTAAAACAACATAAATTCATAGATGAAATGTGTGTAATATATTATAATATAACAGCTTTTATCTAAAAACAGGAAAACAACACTATAATATTTTGTGTGTTTATATTAATCAAGCTGTTTTAAACCCGTCACATCAAAATATTGCTTCAAAATTTCTTCAAAATAATTAATATTAAAGTACAATAGTAAAACAACATAAATTCATAGATAAAATTCATAAATAACAGCTTTTATCTAAAAACAGGGAAACAACACTATAATATTCTGTGTTTATATTAATCGAGCTGTTTTAAACCCTTGTCACATCAAAATGTTGCTTCAAAATTTCTTCAAAATAATTAATATTACAGTACAATAGTAAAACAACATAAATTCATAGATGAAATGTGTGTAATATATTATAATATATAACAGCTTTTATCTAAAAACAGGAAAACAACACTATAATATTCTGTGTTTATATTAATCGAGCTGTTTTAAACCCATGTCGCATCAAAGCATTGCTTCAAAATAATTAATATTAAAGTACAATAGTAAAACAACATAAATTCATTGATGAAATGCATATACAGCTTTTAGCTATTTTAAACCCTGTCACATCAAAATATTGCCACAAAATTGCTTCATAATAAATAGTCCAGAATCATATGCCACACTACTTATATTTGTTACTCATCTGGTATAATTATCAGTGACAGCGCTTGTATTTATTTCTGAGAGTGAATAAACAAAATGAAAACTATACACCAGTAAATGCATGTCCATCCAGGCTTTACTGGTCATAAAAATGCCCACTGTAAACCAAAAATTTAAATGAACTATGGTTTTACTATAGTAAAAGTGTTTTTTGGGTGGATTGATTTATTTTAACCACAGTTTTACTACAAATACCATTGCCAAAAAAAGTCACTGTTTTTTAAATAGGCTATTGATTTAAAGGGTTAGCTCACCCAAAAATGAAAATGAGCTCATGATTTACTCACCCTTAAGCCATCCTAGGTGTATATGACTTACTTTCAAACGAATGCAATCAGAGTTAAATTAAAATAAGTCCTGCTCTTCCATGCTTCCATAATGGCAGCGAATTGATTTCCATAAGTCCATAAAAGTGCATCTATCCATGATAAAAGTTCTGCACAGGCTCCGAGGGGTTAATAAAGGCCTTCTGAAGTGAAGCGGTGCGTTTGTGTAAGAAAAATAGCCATATTTAAAACTTTATAAAGTAAAATTACTAGCTTTCAGCCAAACAAACATACGAATTCCACAAGTCTAAAGAGCAACTTATGCAAGTGATCCGACGTACTGCTGATATTAACTCAGAGTCATGATGCATGTACGCTACTTTCGACGTCACAAGCTGTGTAAGTTGCGCATTAGGCGTAAGTAGACTGCGTTTGGCTGGTAGTTTATGTAATGTTATGCCTTTTATCCTTCTTATCCTCCCTTTTAGATATTCTCATCTCCTCCACTTCTCTTTGCAACGTCATCCTGGGTCACCATGACACCTAAATATACTCTTGCTCCTTAGTTTCTCCTTGATGCTGTCCATTACGTAACCTTTTCTGACATCACAATAAAAAAACATACAGAGGAAAATAAATAAATAATAATAAAATCTGTATTGAGTTGACCAAGGCCGAAACTTTAGACCCTTATGCAACAGATTTGTGGATTTGGGTACGATTTGGATGAAACCATACATTATGTAACAGCAATGAGATAAATAGTTAAATGCAATACATCTGTGGAATAACAATGATGGTTGCCTTCTGACACTCGCATGTGCACTAGCGTCTCTAGTCTTTTATATATTAGCACATGATCAGCATTGTGTATGAATTATTCTGATAACTAATGTTACTGTAGACAATAGTGTGATGTGGTGAAAAGGGACATTTTCGGAGAAAACAGTTACAGCGGAAAGGATTTATCATTTATCACGATGACATGAATTAACGCCCTCTGTAGAAACAGCAGGGGTGTTTCATTTAATCTCTATTTGTCTATTGAAAAGCACAGATTATGCTTAATATTTAACTACAAAAAAGTACATAAATAAATAATAAAAATAATACATGTTTATTTAGGATTAGGATTATGTCAAATTTATAATGTGCATAAAATCTAAACAACCTGTTCATGGGTTACCAAATAAATATGATATTAAATTTAATATTGTAAAAAGTGTTTTATTAGTCATACATTTTTAATCTTATAATTTTTTATAAATTTATATCAGCTTTAAAAAATGCTAAAGCACTATATCTCAGTGTGATACATTATATTTGATTCTATTTCATTTGAATAATTATATTTCTTATGATTTTTTTTATTTTGAGTAGTTAATATTTACTTCATTATTTTAGTGTCATCCACACAAAGAAGTACTGCTTCCACCAAAAATATGTTATATACAAAATGCCACTCCATGTTGTACAGTGAATTTCTGGCATTGCTGCAATTTTCAAGACTGTAAAAACATGACAATAAAAACCTGTTAGTTAATTAATAGTAAATATTGTAATAACCTGGAGAAAAGCTGTGTAGATCTCATCTTACTTTTCGTATATTTTCACTCTAAAATACTGTTAAATATACAATTTATATCTTACAGTTTACTGTGAAAAGCCGTCAGCGCTGACATTTTTCATTGAATTTTTCTATGTTTCTTCTTAGTTTTCTGTGCACCACTACATGAAACAAGAGTATCTTTCCACGAATTTTAAGCAAAAGTTGCAATAGTTTTAGTTTTCAGTGCACTTTTAAAGGTTAAAGATTACTTTAAAAATGCATAGATGTACCCTGTAATTTTTACAGTTTCAATATTTCAAAAAGGTATGTTCTTGCTAAAATGCTCCCAAATGTAAGATTGTTATATCATAATAGTAGAATAAGTACCTTACAGTTCTATAATAATTACAGTATAAATGTTTTTTTTTATTCTTCTGGTTGTTACCCCTTTATTCACAAAACTTAAAATGTTATGATTTTGTTAAAGGAATGTGTAATGCATTATTTTAGTGTCACGTGTGTTATGATGGTGCTGTGTGCATGTCACTGTGCGCCTTACATTATTATCGTGAAACTGATGAGCTTTGATTCATTATGGATTCATGGCAGATGTCAGTATATGTAAAAAGTATAAATCAGATTTTTGTGGCAATATGCCCTTGCAAGTTGATCAGAAAAGGGCTGTTTAATTTACCAATTCATTTTTTTTTTTTTGTAAAATGTACAGGTTGTTCTATAAGTACTTTTTTTTAGCTATTCTGCAATCATTCTTTCGGCAGATATTTTGACAGTGTACTTTATTTATTGAATTTATTATACAGGATTTTTATTTTTATTTCCTGAGTCTGATTGATGAGCATGATGTCAGAGTGACCCCTCCCCGGTCACTTTCAGACACCATACAAAAGCCCTCATGAGCCGAGCCCGTCAATCAGACGAAGATCAACTCAGCAACACTGAGACGAGAGGTCTCACCTCTGTACGGACTGCAGTACAGGGTAAGCATACTATATTAATATTGTCATTCACTGTTCAAAACTTTAATGCATGTCACATATGCATGTCACATATGGTAAATGTACTTATGCCTTGGTTATATTCGCAGTTTTGGACACACATCTATCGCAGCTTCATCCTTACACGCACAGTTATGACTGCATGCATCTTCTTTATCGAGGGGCCAAAGTTGTAAGTATGCTGAATAATTACAGCTACAAATTACAGGAGATGTCAGATTGTTCAAATTTCTTAAAAGTTTTTATTATTTTTTATCATCATCCTATCTTATGGAACACAGTTCAGACTATTTATAGAAAATTTTAGTTTTATTGCACTGTCAAAAATGTTTCACTGAAACTTAAGTTCAGTTGCTGCCTTAAAATTTTAAGTATATCGACTTGATTTTACAACTTGAATTATGTTCAACTGATTAAAAAAGTCGAGTTGAATATATTAATTTTGATGAGTTGATGATATAAAGATGATATCATTTTTATTATTATATTTTTTTTACGTATTTCTATTCATTTTATGGCTAGAACACTTTATAATAAAAGTTTCATTTGTCAACCAACTACATACATTAGCTGAACCTCCTAATCATTTATTAATCTTTAATGTTAATTTCAGTATGTATTAATATTATTAAAATCAAAAGTTGACCTAAGCTAACACCTAACCTATTTTTCTATAATTAACAAAGATTAGTATATCATGTAACAAATGTATTGTATTGTTAGTTAATGCATAAACTAACTTTATAATGGAACCTTAATGTAAACTTTTTTAGTATGAATATGAGGGAATAAAACATAACTGTACAATGCAATAATACATTTGTGTTGAAATACTTTATGTTCAATATAATATTATTTTTTTATTACTTTTATTTAATTTGTTATCACTTTATAATAAAGTCGCATTTAATGCATTAACTTACAATGAGCTCCGGTATATATTTGAAACAGTATTTATGTATCTTTGTTAATGTTTGTTAATTGTTTAAAGTGTAATTGTTCATTGTTAGTTCAGGTTCAATAAATAATATTAACTGATACAACTTTTGGTTTTAATAATGTAGGTAAAGGTTGAATTTAACATTAAATTAACATTAAGTTGAATTTAACATTTAACATTAACTGAGATTAAAACATGCTTTCAGAATTTTTGTTCATGTAAACTAATGTGGTTAACTATTAATTAACAAATTTGTTAAGTGTTTTCTTTAAAAATAATGTTTTATTATGTTAAATAGTTTTAGAATGAAACATGAAATCTCTAAATAAGAGAAAAATGGAAATGCTGTGCAATCAAAAAATTGTCATTAATGGATTTGTGTTGTATTATTGTCTGTTTGGGCTGAATTCAGCAGACACATAATCATATTTATCCCCACTGAAATCAGCCAGGTTATTAATCTGTCATCACACTAAACCCTTAGTCACATTCGAGTGATAAACCCTCTAATTCTTATGAAAATGTTGAGTAATTGTGCCATTGAGTGTGTCTTCTTAATGAGATATATTACAGTGCACTGCACTTTAAAAAGCTCTTTTTCCATTATCAAACTGGGGTTTAAAATAAGCCTTTTAGATTAATCTGGGAAGAAAATATCCAAATAGAGACCGGGACGTGCCAGATGACGTTTGAGAGGATTAACTACCTGTCATTTTGGTTTTGCAGGACAGAGAATTGGCAGATGATGAAATTGAAGGTAAACACACCTGTCATATATTCTACTACTGTCAATGCAACAGATGATAGATAGTAATACAGATTATTATTAACTTCATTTTATTAAGACCTTATTTTATGGACACATTTTTGGGACTATTTCAAATGAGATGAAATATTGGAAGAGAAACATTGAGTTTTTTTATTATTTAAGTATTTACTTATTTATTAATTCTAACTTTTATTACTGGAATATAACATGTGCTGTTTATACACTAAAAAAGGTTTCAAACTGAGGATCTTGCAGTGATGCCATGAAACATTTTTGGCTCCCTAAAGAACCTTTTAAGTAACCAGTTGTGAAAAGGACATGTTTTCCTCCTGTGGTCACACTAGACTTTGAGCACACGCAATTTCTACATCAGAGTTTTACCGAGACTGAGCCCTGCACAAGACATGTGGACATAAATCGTGCATTCACATTTCGTAATAATTCATTCCCATGACTTAACTAATTCCCTTCATTTTACTAAATCATGGCAACATTCTAATCATTTCGAAGTTCAACGTGACTTTACAAAACTTTAAATCTCGTGAAGATTTACTAAAACAAGCGAACGATTTAAAGGCAGGGTAGGCTATACGCTGATTTCACGCAGCCGCCATTTCTCGAAATCAAAAGCGAGGACTCCGGTGGGAAGAACTCCGGAAGTACGGATAAACAACTCATTCTCATTCACAAGGCGCCATATTTTAACACTTTTGAAAAAACGTCAAATATCCAACGCACATGGCACCCTTTAGCGCCAAATGAGACGGTTAAGTTTAGGTATGGGGTAGGGGTAGGGTTAGACGCATCTAGGAGGCGCCTTCTGCCCGATTTATTTCTACGTCTCATTTGGCGCTGAAGGGTGCCATGTGCGTTGGATATTTACGCTTTTGCAGAAGCGTTGTATATGGCACTTTGGGATGAGAACGGGCTGGGATAGACAACAATGTCTAGAAGCTGCTACCGCGATTTACACTATTGGATGTTAATATCCAATATAGGATATGTATATAGTTTGTTCCTGCTTCCTTTTTTCCGTTCTGAATTATTTATTAAAAAAATATTTTATTTATAAATGAATTTTACCGTATAGAGTCTAAAGTATGAAAGAAATGTATGTACTAATTTCTACATTAAACACGACAATACACCATCAAATTCCTGACTCTCCTATGATTAAAGTGACATTGGAAGTGATTTCATGTTATGCTGGTTGAAAGACTTGCTATCACATCCTGATAGCAATCGTTAAAGGGATACTCTCACTTTTTTTGAGATGGTCCTCACTGCAGAACATGAAATCTACAGGGAGGATTCAGGATCCAGATCCAACTCCTCCCACCTTACATAAACCTATACCCAGCTCCACCCCCTGATCCCTAACCCCACCCCTAAACCTACCCATCTCCACCCCTCAGATCTGTATCCGACTCCGCCCCCTGGATCTCGTGTACTGCAATGAGGTGCTACTGCTTTTTTTGGAAATAGGCAAATTTCTTACAACTCCCCCCTGAGTTTTACCGTTTTTGAATCCATTCAGCCGATCTCCTGTTCTGGCGGTACCACTTTTAGCATAGCTTAGCATACAACATTGACGTGGACAAGACCATTAGCATTTCTCAAAACAAAAAAAATTACCAAAGAGTTTCGATATTTTTCCTATTTAAAACTTGACTCTTTATATCGTGCACTAAGACTTAACGGAAAATGTAAAGTTGCGATTTTCTAGGCTGATATTGTTAGGAACTATACTCTCATTCCTGCGTAATAATCAAGAAACTTTACTACTGTACCATGAGTGCAGCAGGCGTAAAATCAGTCCCCAGCTCATTATTAGCATAGTCATTTTAGCTAATGTCACTCGGCTGCCATTTGGCATTACGGGTTTTGCCAATGTATTTATATTGAAGATTTAGGAAGTGACATCTCTATAGAAATTATCTCTGGTATTAGCCTATTTTTAGGCGCTGCATCATATCATTACGCCTGCTGCATTCATGTTGATCTACCATAAAGTGGTCTAAATATATTCATATAAAACATATATCTTCTATGGGAGCCTCAGGACTAAAACAAAAGTTGTCCAATTCAGTTCGTATGATGTCCTACACGCCTGTCAATATACCTTTTTCCTCCAAAAAAACTTCTTTCCTTTTCCTTTAAATCTTCACTTGTCTGGCTTATGCTACTCTGAGCAATGTCTGAACTTTGTATTTTGAGCACTTCTTGCGTTGTTTTTGCCTCTTCACGATGACTCGCTTGGTTTAGTCCTCAGATGTAAGTCAATTTGGATAAAAGCGTAAATGACTAAATGTAAATGTACCTCGGCACACCTGCTCGCGCAGACATCACACCTCCTCAGCGTGTTTTATATACACACACAGCAAAATCCCCAGTGTTAAATTAACACTCCAAAGTGTTTATATGAGTCCACACTGAGAGAGTGTTAAATGAACAATGAAGCGGTGTTAAACTTAATGAGATAATTAAGTGAATAATTGAGTGATGATTGAGCATTATCAAAGACACCTGATGTTAACAAGCAGAATCTCTGAAGGAGAAAATCGTAATTGGTATGTTACCATTATGGAGATCAGTGTTTGCTTTAGTTGGTCTCTTGACCCTTAAGTTATTAACTATAGATTTCTGTTCAGCTGCTGTATGTGACTTAGAACAGCCAGATGAACAAACAGAAAAGTAATCTGTTGGTGTTGATTGTGTTTTAACGTAATCAATACTTGTTCTGAATCACTGAACTCATTGAGAGCATAATTTTAGAGTTAGATTCACCTTATGGATTATAGCAGCACTGTTATTGTAGAGAATGCATTTTTATTAGCGTTTTCAATTCAATCTGAATGATCAAATCCATTAAAAAAAAACCTTCCAAAAAGTATTCCAGGTAGGCACATACAGACATCAAGAATTAGCGTATTACTCTCAACAGTGGTGACAAACTCATTATTTATTCATGCAGCAATGCATGATGGGAGCCATGAATGAGTTTTGATTGGTGGCTTCCAGAATATGCTGCAAAATGCTTTAAAATTTTCACCATTGTCAGAGATAAACAGGCTGATTCTTAATGTCTGTTTTTTTTGTTTTTTTTTACCAGTTTTGTATGTGATTTAGTTTTGAGATATTATTTGGATTACATTATAAAAGTTGCAAATATCATGATTTTCAAGGTCAGTGCTGCTATAATCAATAAAGTAAATGTAACTTAAAAATCAGGCTCTTTGATTGTGAAATAATGATAATGTTAAAACACAATCAACACTATCAAATCACCTTTTCTATTTGTTCATCTGGCTGTTATAAGTCACATTCAGCAGCCAAACAAACTATAAAGTTAATGATTTAAGGGTCAAGACACCAACTAAAGCAAACACTGATCTCCATAATGGTAACATGGTTACGATTGGTTACGATCATAATGGTTAGGATTTTCTCCTTCAGAGATTCTGCTTGTTAACATCAGGTGCCTTTGATAATGCTCAATCATCACTCAATTATTCACTTAATTATCTCATTAAGTTTAACACTGCTTCAGTGTTCATTTAACACTCTCTCAGTGTGGACTCATATAAACACTTTGGAGTGTTAATTTAACACTGGGGATTTTGCTGTGCAGAGTTCAGACAGACGTCAGTCACCGAGCACCACAAACGAAACAGCAGCCGCCTTTTACAGTTCCTCCTGTTCCAAAACAACACGCTTATGGTGCGGTCACCTGAACTACCGTAATTAAGAAATGGCGTGACATGTGACGTTCTACTTAGAGCTGTTCATGTCCTCAGACTCGCATTTATGCCTTTCTATGTCAACACGATCAACTCCGTAATTAATCTGCAGCAGTCGGGGTCTACAAGTCAGGGCTCTTTAAATAGTTTACGGTCATTATTATTGTAATGTTATGTGCTTTGAGACAATAAACACGTCTTTACTGTGCGCAATCATGTGTTTTGAAGGAGGCGTGGCTTTGGAAGACGATTTAAAGCTCGCTATTGCTAGCCTGTCTGAAATTACCTAATACCTGAGAACAAATTCTTAATTCGTGGCCACAATTTAACTAAAACAAGTGAACAAATTGTGGCCAAAATCTATTTAAAAGTGCAATATATATATTTTTATCTGCATGTCATGTGCGGGGCTCCTTACTGTATCTCACCAAAATGTGAAACTTCCTCACACAAACTTGCGTTTCCAGTCTTCAGCATTTGTTTGTGTATGAATGGAAGTCAATGGAATGAAAAGTCTAGTGTGACGCACATAGTGTGAAGAACATTTTATTAATAATCCAAAGAACCTTTTTCCACCATAAAGAACCTTTTGTGGAATGGAAAGGTTCCATGGATGTCAAAGGTTCTTTATGCAACCATCAATGCCAATTAAAAGACCTTTATTTTTAAGAGTGAACTTGATGACTCTTTCTTTGTTCTCAGAGCTGAGAGAGGCATTCAATGAATTTGATAAAGATAAAGATGGTCTTATTAGCTGTAAGGACCTGGGAAACCTGATGAGGACGATGGGTTATATGCCAACCGAGATGGAGCTGATCGAGTTGGGCCAGAACATTAACATGAATTGTAAGTAGCATAAAGAGTGTCTTTGTCTATCAGGCATCCCAGACAGCAATATAGTCTCGGCCCAGATTCGGTGGATTGTGGATTCCACATGCAACAGATCTGGGCCGACACTATGTTGCTGTCTGGCTTAAATTCAAAGTACTGGCATAATATGGAAGATTGTTTCCACCACAGAATGAAAAATAAAAAAGGTTATTGCAACTCTTTATCTATTTCTCAGAATTCCGATATGTAAAGTCAGAATTGCGTGATATAAAGTCACAATTGCGAGATATATAAAGTCACAATTGTGTGAGATAAAGTTGCAATTGCGTGTTATAAAGTCAGAATTGTGAGATATAAAGTCAGAATTGCGAGATATAAAAGTCAGAATTGTGAGATATAAAGTCAGAATTGTGAGATATAGTCAGAATTGTGAGATATAAAGTCAGAATTGCGTGATATAAAGTCACAATTGCGAGATATAAAGTCACAATTGCGAGATATATAAAGTCACAATTGCATGATATAAAGTCACAATTGCATGATATAAAGTCGCAATTGTGTGATATAAAGTCAGAATTGCGATAAGTCAGAATAGCGAGATATAAAGTCAGAAATTGCGAGATATAAAGTCAGAATTGTGAGATATAAAGTCAGAATTGCGAGATGTATAATGCCAGAATTGCGAGATATATAATGTCAGAATTGTGTGATATAAAGTCAGAATTGCGAGATATAAAGTCAGAATTGCGTGATATAAAGTCAGAATTGCGAGATATAAAAGTCAGAATTACGTGATATAAAGTCAGAATTGTGAGATATAAAGTCAGAATTGCGAGATATAAAGTCAGAATTGCGTGAATATAAAGTCAGAATTGTGATATATAAAGTCAGAACTGCGAAAATAAAGTCAGAAATTACGAAATATAAAGTCAGGAAATTGCAGAGATATAAAGTCAGAATTGCGAGATATAAAGTCAGAATTGCGAAATATAAAATTGCAAAATTGCGAAGATATAAAGTCAAAATTGCGAGATATAAAGTCAGAATTGCGATATATAAAGTAGAATTATAAAATTATAAAAGTCGAGATATAAAGTCAGAATTGCGAATATAAAGTCAGAATTGCGAAATATAATGCCAGAATTTAAAAGAATATATAATGTCAGAATTGTGTAGATATAAAGTCAGAATTGTGTGATATAAAGTCAGAAAATTGCAGAATATATAAAGTCAGAATTGCAAGATATATAATGTCAGAATTACGTGATATAAAGTCAGAATTGCAAGATATAAAGTTAAGAATTCCGAAATATAAAAAGTCAGAATTGCCGAGATATAAAGTCAAAATTACGAATATAAAAGTCAGGAAATTGCGAAGAATATAAAGTTCAGAATTGTAAAATATAAAAGTCACAATTGCGAGATATATAATGCCAAGAATTGTCAAGATATAAAGTCAGAATTGCGAGAATATAAAGTCAGAAATTGCGAAATATAAAGTCAGAATTGCGAGAATATAAAGTCACAATTGCGAGATATATAATGTCAGTATTACGTGATATAAAGTCAGAATTGCGAGATATAAAGTCAGAATTGCGAGATATAAAGTCAGAACTGCGAGATATAAAGTCAGAATTGCGAGATATAAAGTCAGAATTACGAGATATATAATGTCAGAATTGCGTGATATAAAGTCAGAATTGCAAGATATAGTCACAATTGTGAGATATATAAAGTCGAATTGCGATGATATAAAGTCAGAATTGCGAGATATAAAGTCAGAATTGCGATAAGTCAGAATTAGCGAGATATAAAGTCAGAATTGCGATATTTAAAGTCAGAATAGCGAGATATAAAGTCAGAATAGCGAGATATAAAGTCAGAATTGCGAGATATATAAGTCAGAATTAGCGAGATATAAAGTCAGAATTGCGATAAGTCAGAATAGCGAGTATATAAAGTCAGAATTGTCGATATTCTAAAGTCAGAATAGCGAGATATAAAGTCAGAATTGCGATATTTAAAGTCAGAATAGCGACGATATAAAGTCAGAATAGCGAGATATAAAGTCAGAATTGCGAGATATAAAGTCAGAATAGCGTGATATAAAGTCAGAATTGCGTGTTATAAAGTCAGAATTGCGTGTTATAAAGTCAGAATTGCGAGATATAAAGTCAGAATTGCAAGATATAAAGTCACAATTGTGAGATATATAAAGTCGCAATTGCGTGTTCTAAAGTCAGAATTGCGAGATATTAAGTCAGATTTGCGAGATATATATAGTCACAATTGAGTGATATAAAGTCACAATTGCAGTGTTATAAAGTCAAAATTGCATGTCATAAATTCAGAATTGCGAGATATAAAGTCAGAAATGCGTGTTATAAAGTCAGAATTGCAAGAATATAAAGTCAGAATTGCGATGATATAAAGTCAGAATTGCGAGATATAAAGTCAGAATTGCGAGATATAAAGTCAGAATTGCATGAGAAAATCAGAAATTGCAGAAATTGTGAGATTTAAACTATTCTGAGGGGAAAAAGTTAGTCTTTTTTTCCTCTTAAGAATTGGCCTGATAACTCACAATTGCAAGTTTATATCACAATTCTGTGAAAAGATGTCAGAATTTCGACATAAAAACTCACAATTACCGGTATGTTATAAAGTCAGAATTTCAAGATGTAAACTCGCAATTGTGAGAAAAAAAGTCGCACTTCTGTCTTTTTCTCAAAATTGCGACTTGAGGCTATACTTTATGTATCCCAATTCTGACTTTATAACACGCAATTGCAACTTTATTTCTCACAATTCTGACTTCATATTTTGCAATTCATTGTGAGATAAAAACTCGCAATTATTTTTTACATTTTTTTTATTCAGTGGCGGAAACAAGCTTCCATAGTTTTGTATATTACAATATTATACACCTGCAAAAGAAAGTAAAGGGAAATCTATTTGTGATCTGTTTTCACTTTTTGTCTCAGTGGGAGGGAAGGTAGACTTTGAAGACTTTGTGGAGTTAATGACCCCAAAGCTTTTGGCAGAGACAGCAGGCATGATTGGTGTGAAGGAACTGCGAGATGCTTTCAAAGAGGTGAGAAGACAAACTAAAGAGAAACATGTGTCTGCTGATGCACAATGACAAACAATTAAGGTATTTTGTGGATTCACCCAAACAGAAGGCGTCGAAACTCTCACTTGGCTTTAGCAAACTCCATTTGATCCGTTACCATAATGTTATTCTCTCATCTTAGCGGGTGAGAGGAGGCTGAAGTCCTTAGTTAATGAACTCAATTTGCTCTGGAATGAAAAGCAGATCAGTGGTTCTCAGTTGGTGGGTTGTGAACCTAGCCTGGGAAAACCCAGACAACTTCCGGCAATTTAGATTTGCTCTTAAAGTTAGTCTGGCGAAGAGCTCATTCAAGCCCATTTCCAATCCGTCGAAATTGCGGCACCAATCAGAAACGTTGCGCGGGCTTTACATGACGTCAGCGCTAGGATTTTGAAGCAGTTTTTGTCATAGATATGTATATAAAGGCTAGATGTGTTACGGCGGAGTTTCCATCGTCATCAACGGCGGCCATCTTGTCACAGGTAAGCTGATGTAAGATGAGTGGTCAACACGAACACAAATACTCTTATCTCGTTGAAATCTTGACGGATTTACAAACGGTTTGGTTTCTTACAAACGTTATTAACGAGGCTATAATTATCTGGATGATTATTTATTTTTACACTTATTTTTCATACGTATGCTGTGTCATAGCTACATCTCTGACGTTTATAACAAACCAAACCGTTTGAAAATTGGTCGAAAATTGAGCAAGTTATGGTTATTTAAATAGTACATGTACCATTAACACAATGTTACGAGTGAGCGAGCTGCCTGTGACAAGATGGCCGCCAGGTGCAGACGTCGATCTCCATTGAACAGCAGCGCGGACGACACATCTAGCCTTTATATACATATCTATGGTTTTTGTAGCCTACATTACAAAGATGGATGCCGCCGTCGAACATCACTCGTTCGAATCAGCTATCGCGTCTGTTTTAAGCGATTTGAACGTTTCCTTCTTGTTAAAAACAGAGCAAAGAACAACACTCGGAGATGTTCTCTCGCGGCCGCTGCTCTGCATACGTCATCTCCTTCATCGCTCTTGCCTCTGATTGGTTTTAGGTCTTTTAATTTTACTAGGTAAATTCCATATTCACAAAGCTAAATTCTCTAAATCAAAGCCATGTTTGAATTTTTTTTAATTGAAACTGATATATATTTTTAAGTCTCTTAAACGGGTTAGAAATAAGAAAGCTATGTCAGCAACTGAACTATACTCTAAAATGTTCAAGTGAAAATTAGGAAAATATTCTCTTTTTATAGATAATGAAGTTTTGTAAGTCTGTCTATGTATTATTACTTTGATTTATTTTTTATTTTATTTTTTTATTTATTTTTTCAATTAATTTTATTTAGGGCTGTACAAAAGTTAATTGCGATTATAATCGCATCCAAAATAAAAGTCTGTGCTTACATAATATATTTGTGTGTGCTGTATATAATTATTTTGTATATATAAATACCTATGCATGCATGTATATATTTAAGAATTATTTGTGCTTAAATTATATATATATATATATATATATATATATATATATATATATATATATATATACATAATCTATATTATATAAATATTTTATATATGAATAACACATTTTTATAAATATATACATGCATGTGTGTGTATTTATAAATACAAAATAATTATATACAGCACACACAAATATATTATGTAAGCACAGACTTTTATTTTGGATGCGATTAATCGCAATTAACTTTTAGCCCTAATTTTATTCTGATGTTTATTTATTTTTGCTGTAAAATATTTGTTTACGAACTGTGATGCTTGTATGTTTGTAACTTGCATTCTGAAATAATAATAAAAAAGATTGGTTTTAGGTCTACCCGCGTACGTCCGTTGGTGTACGCCCCTCTGGAAATGATTTGTCCATGACGCTTTGCCAGATCATAACTCACTTACAACTGAGAATGGTCTAGTTTTAACCAGGCTATTGTGACCCAAATATGTGTGTTCTTTAGAGGTTACGGCCAGCGTAAATGCAAATATCATTGAGAACCACTGTGCCAAATCTGTCTTCACATGAATTCTGTTCTGTTTTTCCCCGTCTACAGTTTGACATGGATGGCGATGGCTCGATCACAACTGAGGAACTGAGATCTGCTATGAGTAAATTACTGGGAGAACACATGAACCACAAAGAGATCGACGCTGTCGTCCGAGAGGCCGACAATAACGGCGACGGTACAGTAGATTTTGAAGGTGAGAAATGACACATTTTCAGTGCACGGCATGCTAGACAAATCAAGCATTTATAGACTCCTCACACTTCCTACACATTTACGTGTGCAATGCTTTTCTGCTTGTTTTTGCAGAATTTGTGAAGATGTTGTCAAGCTGCTGAGAAAACCATCGTCTGGATGCTGCAGATACATAAAACACACATGACTGCACACAAGACTGTACAGAAAGACCCCACACACGCACAAACTATGCAAAAATCTCAAGCTTTCAATGCAATACTAAGTTATTGATCTTAGAACTATATTCACATTATTTATCTGAAATTATATGTACAATAATATCATCTTTACATAGTTTTAAATGATATTTCCTCAATAAAATACAAAATGAAGAAATAAATGACATGGAGTGATGTTTCTCTTTTTGTGAATGTCAATGTGAGTTTCCATAGAAAGAAAGAAATGGCATCCATCCCCACTAATGGGTGAAATGTGACAAGAGTATTAAATATTAAATTCACAAGGGTTATAAAAGGGTATCCGGAGAACCTATTTATCTGGTTGCATGGTTCTGAAGTGTGCATACGATGGACACTTTACTATCCCATGAGGCCATTGGGGAGGATCTATGAATGGCTGTGAAGAAATGACTCACGTGACAACATGGCGAATGCAGTACGTCCATTACATTCATTCTACGCACAATCATACTATATAGAACATAGTTTTAGCAGTCGCAAAGTAAACACTTATTCAAAATTAGAGGCTTTTTAAGAGAGCATGTGATTTGGGATGCAGCGTCTGTCATTAGTTCATGCTAATCTTAATGCCTGAGACCTTCAGATTAAGTGCTTCTCAACTGGACTCTGCTCTTCAACCCGCTGTCGTCACCCTCGACGACATCATTTCTATGAATGATGCAAGATCCTGTAGGCTTCCTGTAACCAAATATCTCCATTAATCTGTCGTTTCTCAGAAAAAAAAGAAAAAACTGAAACAAGCCATGTAATCTGGGCCGCTGCCGAGAGCAGATGGTGAAGATTAGAAATCACTTTTAAGAGAAACTTTCTTTGGAAGATTAGAGGGGATGATGGAAGGAAGATCTGATGAGAGGCGCTGAAATATTGTGGACTAAATTAATAACTATAATTATGTCAGGACCACTATCGTCAAATAGGATTGACAATTACCATACAGTTTGGATTGGCGCATCCATGAGGCCCAGTATGGATAAGATCAGTGAAAACGGCCACGTGTCCACCAAAGCGTTTTTCCACGCACCTGGCGCATGTTTTCAATTATCTTCAATGGGAGTGCCGCGTTTTTTAAATGCCATGAACGCAACGCGGCGCTGAGCGTTTTTTTTTTTTCTCACACTAAAGCGGCAAGCATTTTTTCACTGGTCGCGAAGTTGCAAAAATTTTCAACTTTGGATAAAGCGCAGCGCTCATCACTGTCACTTTTTACCCAACTGTCCAATCAGGGAGGAGGGGCGGAGCTAATACCACACTGACCAACTGTCACAACATTCTTTCTGTACAACGACATCAACCAGCAGAGCTAACCAAACAAAATAGATGAAAAATAAATTTTTATACTGAACCAAATTATCTGCGAAATCAGTTACTAGTAAACTGTGCTGCAGATATTCTGTCATAGCATCATAGCAACGAAACGACTCAACAGAAAAACAACGCTGCGCTGCCAAAACGCTCTCAAGCGCCCAAAGCATGGCGCTCTTTAGCAGAGCGTCTAGCATTTTCAGCTGGCTAAAAAACGCTTTGGTGGACACACGTCCTTAGGGAGAACAGAACAGAACCAACATGAATGTACTGCAGATATCATTATGTCAATATTTTAATGTACAACATAATTTGAGAATTTAATCTGATTTAAAGGGGAATGCCAAATCCTGACTGAGACAGGAGGAGCAGGGGATGGAGGAGGGTTATTAGCTCCTGAGAAACACAATTGCTGCTGATAATACTGCAGGAGATTATATATGTGTACAGAGATAGGCGTCGTAATCCTATAGAGGGAATGCGCGTGACGTCACCTCCGGCCGGAGTGCTGCAGTTTCTTACAGTGAGTGGCAAAAAGACTGAGCGGCTGTATATGTGTTCAGCGTGAATGCCGCGAAAAACAAACACAATATAAAGTGGGAAAGAGCTTTGCGATTGACTGTACAACTAGATTTGACAAAAAATCGGAGGTATATTTTTACAGACTGCGATAGAAAGAGGAGCAAATGGATCGCTGCAATTCACAGAAACAACTGGACTCCAGTCAGCGAAAGGTGGATTTGCAGTTATCATTGTGTGTCAATATGCTGAATTTAGCTGTAAAACCATACCCATATATTTTGTATTGTTGTATATATTAACAACTCATCAATTAAATATGTATCATTCGATATTCTGCATTATTGGATGTTTTTTTTAATAAACACTGACTAAAAAAACTATGAAGTTTTATGGCTGGATGATATGATGATATATATAGGCTATATATAACACTGATATAAGTAATCACCCAGATTTAAACTTATATTGTATTTATATAAAACATTCACAGGCAAATTTGCTTTATGTTTAGGTCTATATTGCTTCTATTTCTCCGGTGTCAAAATCAGGCAAACATAAATGTTAGGCAACACGATTCCTGGCTGCATGTCAATATCCATGGATCACGATCTTTAGTAAGTTGTAAGGAACACTATATTGAGTCCAACATTTAATTTAAATTGATAAAATTGTTCGTTTTAGTCGCATTTTCGCAGTTTCCCCTATTAAATCCAGTCACGCAGCAGATCTTTTGCCACTCGGTGAGGCTGAGAGGGGGTTGTTCCGGCGGGAAAGTCACGTGAATGCATTCCCTCATAGGTAGACGTGGCTCAGCTGACTAACGTGACCTGACGCCTTAAAAGAAAGTGTAATTCAATTTAGTTATCTTTTATTAATAAATAGTACCGGTTCTAGATTCATTCAAATCTAGAATCTAGATTCAAAAATAAAAGAAAAGGTGCTACAATACTCTATTTGGAGTCAAAAAATACAAACTGTAGGACACCTAGAACATTAAACTTGTAACAGTTATGGCAGATATAGATTTTTTTTATTGATTTGTGTGTGTGCTGTTATTAATCTTAGTTAATGTTAATTTCAAAATGTACTATTACATTATTAAAATCAAATGTTGTATTTGTTAACATTATGTAATGCACTGCAAACTAACAGGAACAACTGTATTTTTTATAAACATTAACAAAGATTAAAAAGTGTTGTAACAAATGTTTTTGCTAAATGTTAGTTAATAGTTAAAGGTGTCATGAACTGGCTTTTTAAATGTTTTTATTTTGTTGTCTGAGGTCAACTTATGACGTTCGCTTGGTTTTTACATTCAAAAACATAAAAAAGTATAAGTTATGGGCTATTTTCTTCCCTAGTTTTCAGCCTACTTGAAAAATGCTCGGATTTTATGGGCGTATCGCATTGAAGACTAGGAAGTAAACGCCCACTGCTGTGAGTGGATAACAGTTTTGCATATTATAATTTGCTTCAACTCTGTCGTTGGTTTCTGGTCGGTGCACGTGGGGGAATTTGTTTTGAAAACCACTGTTGTAAAATGGCAACCGGAATGATTCGCCCATACATGTTTGACCCAGAGTCCGATCCCGAATCGCAGGACATTGAACCAACAGCACCTTGAATACAACGGATACTTGTAGACACATACACATAATTATTAGATATCAAACGATCTAAAATAAAAATATTACTCACATAAGTGTGTTGCACCACTCCTGTTGGATCCAATATATAAGGTACAGTGCCTTTTTTAATCTTAAAGGGGTGATGAACTGAGAAATAAAATTTTCCTTGAGCTTTTGACATCTAAGAGGTCATCATATTATAAGAATATCGTGTAAGTTTCAGAACTGAAAACGCCCTTGTTAGTCTAATAAAAGCTTTTATTGACACCAGGCTCAGCAAACGACTCGTTTTTCAAAGTGGGGAACTATGACATCAAAGAGGATAAAACACCACCCCCACAGGAGAAGATCAACGCCTACTTCAACACGGCCGGTTTAGCCCCGCCCACCGATTCGTGCAATACATGGACTCTGGGTCGAACATGTATGGGCGAATCATTCCGGTCACCATTTTACAACATTGGACGTTTTCAAAACAATTTCCCCAAGTGCATCGACGGGTGAGTTGAAACTCATTATAATATGCAAAACTGTTCTCCACTCACAGCAGTGGGCGTTTACTTCAGTGCAAGTCTTCAGTGCAAGACGCCCATAAAAACCTGAGCGTTTTTCAGCTAGGCTCAAAACTAGGGTACAAAATAGCCTATTAATTTTGATGTTTTTGAATGTAAAAACCAAGTGAACGTCATAAATTGACCTCAGACAACAATATAGTAAAATTTAAAAAGTCAGTATATAATCGCATCAATATAATTGCAGCAGGATTTATGAACTCCTTCAACATCCTTCAAAAACACTGGACCAAAACAACCAATTATAAACTGACGAGAACCGACAAAAGACTTAAGGGGACACACTTAACGACTAGCTGAAACATCCAACTGAACTGAACACACTTACAGTGTTTGTGTTGCAGATGTTTCCAATGCAGATTTTAACACGACTGTGAACACAGATTTAAGCGACTCTGATGCGTTTAGGCATGATCAGTTGTAAGTATCAAATTACAATCTCAATAGGCAACAGTCGCTAGATCGTTTACACGACACCGGTTTCAAATAAAACAGGAAAACTTTTATCAGTGCCGTTCATTTACACACGACACTGTCACACTGATGTTTTGGGGGCCTGAAAATGCAAACTTTTGAAAACGGGTTTCAAAGTGCACGTTTTTTGATATCATTATGGTATCCGTGTTCACTACAAACACATATGAACACGTGACAACGATGACATCATGTTCATGTTCATCTGAAGGTGAATGGTGTTTTGTTATTTTTGTAATGTATACGAAGAAGACTTGTCTCATTTGTTTTATGAATGTGATTTATCTCAAAAATTTTGGTCTGATGTTAGTCATTTTCTTTTTGCCCCAAGAAAAATTAATTATAAATTATCTCTAAAAGATGTGATTTGTTCTTATACACACAACAGCAAACTGTTTGAATATGTGGTGAATTTCTACATTTTGCATGGTAAATATTATATCCATAAACAAAAATTTGCTAAATGCATTCCAAAATGTAATCTATATTTAATAGAGATTGAATCACTGAGGAAGTCACTTAAATTAGTTAAACATAAAAAGAATGAAATGTTGTTAAACTTTATGGAGGAATTCTTCGTATTGTAATTAATGCCCCCACTCAGTTTACCAAATTATATGAACATTAGAAGTGTCTATAGGAAAAGAAAGAAATATTGGAGTTTTTTTTTTTATTTATTTAGTTTTTACTTGTATTTTTTTTCTTTCTCTTTCTTCTTCGTACCTTCATTGTTGTTCTTGTTTATTTTGTTTGAAATTGTTTCAATATATATGATATCTGTCATGTGAAGCATTCCTGTTATATAATGTATTTTGTATTTGGATTTATTTCTCAATTAAAAAAAAGAAAAAAAAGGTGTTTCTTTACAAAGTGACGTCGCCAACTGACGTCGTTTTAGTTGTTTGCGGATCTATGTGAATGGAATCGTTTTGACAATGGTAAACACAAGAGAAAAACTTTTCAGTTTTTAAAACATCGTCAATGTGCCCTGAATCAAAACCAAGGCCTTAAACACACATCCCTCTGATTTACGAAACATAGAACAGGTGTGCAACTAAATCAGTTTCCAAGACAACGAACTCAAAGCACACAGACAGACGGGCCGGCAGGTACATCCAAAACTAGAACAAACAGAACATAACCCCGAGTCCCCGACACAGAGCTTATGAAAATCAGACAACAGAAGAGAGGATGCTGCGTGATTAGCAAATGCTTTAAAATCCCAAAACATCCTGGATCAGCCAAAGAGACAGAGAGAGAGAGAGAACAGGGAGGAGGAAAGACATTAAGAAAGGGGTCAAAGAGAGTTGTCAACTCAAACTGAAAGATGAAAACGTACCGGTTGTGCTGTGATTCTTCCATGTGCGACACAACAGAACAAAACGTTGACACTGTTGCATATTGAAGCAGCTGAACTGCTTGAGATTGCAGATTTAAGGGTGAAGAAAATCCTGGAAAGAAAACCAATAAATCTAAGAAATTAAATATAGATGCTACACAGACTAAAAATAAAAAAATTGTGGTCATCTCAAGTTGTTGTGTTTGCAAAGTCACTTGCTGCGTCCAATTCGCCTACTTATACTACGCCTGAAAGTATGTACTCTTTTTGTGAAGAAAAAGTATATACTTTTGAGTGCGCAGCAAAAAGAGTAGGCAAGCTTTGGGACATACTATCACGTCATCTTTAACGGACGGCTCTGTCGCGTGCTGCGTGAATCCTGTCACCGTAAACTGCCCTGTCAATCATCTTGTCACAGTTAAAATCCCCCATTCTATCTGAATTTGATTTCCTACCGTTTCAGAGCACGTTCATCTGCCAGTCGTGGGTCTTTCATGCAGATACTCTCCTCGTGTTTGCAATTTGAATATAATGATGCATTTAAAAAGTAATGGCTAAACGTGTCTTTACAAACGTTCACAATGCTGCTACATATGCAATATAATGTGGACAACATTGAATAAATTCATTTTCGTCCGGTTAGATAGTGAATAATTAATCACTCAAACCTGTTTATCTAAACCTCTCTACACAGCCGCGGGACCAGCGCTGGGACTCGTGCGCCCTCCGTGTCTGTAGTTTTTTAACACTTTTTACTCGTGTTTGTAGTTCTAACCGAATCCTCGTCCACCGCGCAATGGTTTGTGGGCAATATCAGCCGTTAGAGTGTGCACCGATCTACACTTCGGATTCTGACCGGAAATAGTAGACCATCCGGGTATCTTCGAAACACTCATTTCAACATACTACGGTTTGGGACGTACTAATTCTATTTTCGAATACTATTTAGGACGGATAGTATGCGAATTGGGATTGCAGCAATTGTTCGCTGTTGTTACCATAGATGTATATACATAGATTCTTCATTAGTTGGAGGATCTTTTATTTAAGTAGTTTTTATTTAATTAAAAGTAGCTTTTATAAATGCTGCTTAGAAAAAAACATTACTTGCATTTTGAGACAAAATAATGGCACTGACATATTTTAAGATTTGTCAGTGCAAGTCACTTTCAAACATGTATTTTAGTTTGGAACTAGACTTAAAGGAGTAGTTCACTTTAAAAAAAAAAACTTTTGCTGATAATTTACTCACCCCCATGTCATCCAAGATATCCATGTCTTTCTTTCTTCAGTCGAAAAGAAATTAAGGTTTTTGATGAAAACATTTCAGGATTTTTCTCCATATAATGGACTTCAATGGGAACCAAATGGTTCAAGGTCCAAAAGACAGTTTCAGTGCAGCTTCAAAGGGCTTTAAATGACACCAGACGATGAATAAGGGTCTTATCAAGTGAAATGATCACTCATTTAAAAAATAATAATAACAAAGTTTAAGGTTTATAAGCACAACGCTCGCGCTTGCTCTGTTCTGTGATGTGCGTTCGCGACTCTCCTGTTCAAACTCATTCATCAAAATGAACAAATCTTTTTTAGAATCATTTGGTTCATTCAATGAATGAAATGAACAAATTAACTCGTACTCTGATAAACGAGTTCGAGTCACGATCGTAACAGGAGAGTCGCGAACGCACATCACAGAACAGAACAAGGCTAACATTATGAGTAACTCATTAATTCATAAAAACAGAGTGAAAAAAAATGTTTTTCAAGAAAAATATATCTCATAATTCTAAGATAATTAACTCATTAATTCAGAAAAACAGAGCGAAAATCTTTTCTTCCATGAAAAATGATGTCGTAATTCTGAGACAATTAACTCGTTAATTAAGAAAAACAGTGTTTTCTTCTTCAAGTGTATGCAATACGCTTTCGTATAAAATAGCTGTTTTCATTTGAATACATATAATGTAAGATATTCATAATTTCAGCAGCCATTATTGCTTATTATTTTTGTGGAAACTGTGATACATTTTTTTTCTGCATTCTTTGATGAATAGAAAGTAAAAAATATAAAACATGCAATCATTTGAAATATATGTTTTTGTAGGTGGTTATTGCCCAGATTATCTCGATCTGACCAAAAACACATCCAGAAACCTCTGTTGCAGTCGCATGACAAAAGTCGCTGTTGTATTTGCTTGACAGCTGGGACTGAAAGGCTTAGGCCACAAATTACCCAAAGTAAACGAACACCCCTTTCCCTCACACACAATATTACAGAGCACATCTGTCCCGCACAACTGCACTCCGGCACACGCTGTCCAGTGCCAAGGCCAAGATTCATGCCCCAAAAGTACTAGATTAAAAACTTATATAACACGTATTGGTTTCAGTGTCTGGGATCCAAAAATGATTTGACTAGCAAAGAACAAAATTAGACATGTGGTTGTAGAGAATAGAGAATAGGCATGCATAAGATGACTCCAGTACACTGAAATAAGAGTATGATCGGAGAATGAACCACCGGAAGGACAGAGGATGGATCTTTCATACAAAAAAAAAAAGCTGTAAAAAGGATGCACGATGGGAAATGATGTACGGCCTCTGGCCCATTATTTCAGTTTTATCCCTGAAACATCGCATGACAGGGTGTGTTATCCGCATAAATCTCTCTCTCTCTCTCATTCATGATACTGCGGCTTCAGCACAGCGGGTCAGACTGCAGCATTATTGGTTGATCGGGATCATGACCTCTCATATAATCAGCTTTTTCATAACACCATGTTTTTTTAAAGTCACAAATCCCCAGAGACATGAATTTCCTGTAATTACTGTAGCACTTATATATGAGAAAAGAATCACTTTAACAGCATAATACGTGAACCAGGAAGTATTTTCATTTAATTTATTTTTTCACAATTGTGTTGCTACTATGCTAATTGTTATGCTACTATGCTACATGTTTAAAAAAATATATTAAATAATCAAATTGAATAAAAGTCTTTCTATCTGCATCCTTCTATAAGTTTATTTCGGAGGTTTTCCTTTTCTTTATTGCATTATTTTAAAAACCAAGGTGGATAAGATGCTCTTGGCGTTCATTAAAAAAACTACAAGAACCAGAATAACAAACGCGGATGAACGGATATGACGTGACTACGGTTTCACGTTCTATCGACTGACAGCTGCCGCTTTCATTCGCTTCAGGAAGTGACATTTCCAGTGAGTTCTATATTTAATATAACGTTATTTAGTTTGTTTAGCATAATCTCAATCTGCATAGCGCTGACTATCCTTCTGACTTGTGTTTTATACAGTTTATTGCAGCGCAGTTAATCTGACAATCTTTTTTCCACGCTGTATAGCAAGTCAAGTATGAAGTCAAGTTAACATTACCAGATGATGGCAGTGCAGACTACAAATATATGTGGAAAAATGACTTATTATTTAATAAATTATCGAGATCAGGATACGTTCAATGAACAAATGGCAAACATCTTGATCACATTATATCACATGCATTATATCGATATATGTGCTGAGTAAATATTTTCCTTTTTTAAAGTTGCAATCGTGATTTTGTCCGCATGAAAACACTGTTAGAGATGAAACATTTTGAATAAAGGCTCCTTAAAAGTCCTGTACTTGAATTGCATGTTTGATATTAGACATAAGTTTCTAAATGTGACATTTATATTCTTTCACAGGTTCCTCATGTTCACCAGATGTAGGGAATTTTCTGGAAAACTTCTCCATTTAAGCTGTAGCATCTCCTTCAAAAAGCTTTCCACATTACACTCATCCTCACATTCATTTCTCACTTCACCTTTTGCATATTCCCCTGGCCCACGTTTGTCTTTTCGACACCCGCTCCCCTCAAGGTCTAGTTTTCCTGTACTCCTCCAGTCTGATAAAGTTATTCGTTATCTTTCTGGTTTCCCCAATTCTGCTGGACACATGGATTTACAGGGAGTGCTCGAGGTCCTCCAACAGCTTGCTCCGCTGTCATTGGCCGAATCGTGCAGAACGTCTGGCCTGTTGGTGGAGCCCAGCAAACCACGTCCAGTCAAAACAATCCTGCTAACCAATGACCTGACAACAACCGTCATGGATGAAGCAGTGGCGATGAACTGCGACCTCATCGTCTCGTACCACCCGCCACTCTTTCGACCTTTCAAAAGTCTTCTTCAGAAGGACTGGAAGGAGAGGTTGGCCATCAGAGCAATAGAGGGCGGCATTGCCATTTTCTCCCCACACACTTCATGGGACAGTGTCGATGGAGGCGTTAATGATTGGCTGGTTGGAGGAATGGGTAAGAACATTTTTTCTGTAGTCTGGGTCAAACAGACAATTTGACTTGTGCCTCTATTCACAGGCAGCGGACAAGTGTCAGTATTAAGTCAAGCCCACTCTAGCGGCCCTCAGAAACACAGGCTTGAGTTCTCATCCATGAATGAAGAGGAATTAAACAGGCTTTTGGAGCAGATAAGACGCATAGAAGGCTGTGAAACTTTTCAGTGCTCTACAATAAGGTACGTATACATTTGCAAGTAGTTTTGCTCATGAAATGCACATACATTGATATTTATTCAAATACTGCACCACATTCAGAAGTGAAAGTGGAGGACAGCAGGTGAATCTGACTTGTAATAGTTCAGCACTAACTGCTGCTGTGCAGATTCTGGTTTCAAATCCTCATGCCAGCCAATCCCTGAACATCACACAAGTCCAGCAGGTGAGGAAACAAGAACACATGTAGCTATACAATTTTTTTTTGGTATCCGTCATCTTTGATTTGTCAGAAAGATATTTTTAATATAGATATATATAGATATATAGATATATATTTTTTATTCAGAAAAGATGACTTTAAATTGATTAAAAGCGACAGTAAAGACATTTATATTGTTAAAAAATATTTATATTGCAAATAAATGTTGGTCTTTTGAACTTAATATTCATCAAAGAATCCTAAAATGTTGCAGGCGTTCTCTAACTCTAAAAATGCTAACATTGATAAAAATAAGAAATGTTTCTCAAGCAGAAAATCTGCATATTAAAATTATTTCTGAAGGATCATGTGACACTAAAGACTGGCAGTAATGATGCTGAAAATTCAGCTTTGTTCACAGAAATAAATTATATATTTCAAAATGTATCCAAATAGACAAGTCAATTTAAATTGTAATAATATTTCACAATATTATTTACTGTATTATTGATCAAATAATACTTCACAGTCAAATGGCACAAACATAACTGTGAATAGAAAATGCTAAAAACAGCCAGAAAAAAGCTAATATTATATATTACCGTACATTATAATTGCACAGAACAGGTGATGATTCTTGTCCACTGATAATTATATGTATATTTCTAAAACCATATGATATCAACGCTTTTAATTGAATTTGATAAATAACATTGCGATATATAATTTTAATTTGACCGGTCTCTGTTTTGTCCTTTTGTTTCTCTTCTCTAGCCCCCCTTGTTGGGTTGTGGTCAAGGACGAGTCAGTGTTCTGGATAATCCAGTGTCTGTTTCCACAGCGGTGCAGAAAATGAAGACTCACTTGGGTTTGCCTCATTTGAGACTCGCCCTGGGGACAAGCGAACATTAGGTGGGGAATGAGAGATATCCACCTTATCTGTGTTTGAGTTTCAGGTCTGAGAAAGAATATTATGTAACATTGATGATAACATTGTTCGACATTACAGAGAAATATTAAACCATAGCAATAAGCCTTTAAGCGCTCAAGTGCACGCATAAATGAACGTGAACCAATGCCAGCGCTGTTTGTGTATATAGCCAGTTAGTTCGATGCTATTTTGTGTAAGACAAACGTGTATAAAGTTAAAAAAAACTGTGCGATTATTATCACCTAACGTCATTTATATGTTGTGCTAGACTCTATGGTGAAGACGGTTGCAGTGTGTGCCGGTTCAGGAGCGTCTGTCATACAGGGAGTAAAAGCAGACCTCTACATCACTGGTACGACACACACGGCACAGAAACCAACAAAAAGCTGATGGTCATCAATTTATTGTCCCAGAGTACAAATAATAACAGTACAAAAATGTGCAATTAACCCAAGCTTATTTCTCACATGTTCAGGTGAGATGTCCCATCATGAGGTTCTAGATGCGGTTTCTAAAGGCACGAGTGTGATTCTCAGCGAGCACAGCAACAGCGAGAGAGGCTTCCTGACCGTGTTCAGAGACAGACTGGCTGCACGACTGGGTCGACACCGTTACCGTATCGGTTTCTCAAAGAGACCGAGATCCGCTACAGGTGATCTGACTCAATCGATCACACAGCCATTTTGTCAAATTGGACTGTATATATGGATATCATAAGGAATATTCAGTGTCTGTCCTTTAGTTTGTAAATGCAAATGTAACGTTGTCCTATAAACAAGCAAAATAAAGTGTCCTATCCAGCCTACTGTATCATATTTGATACGCACATTTCTATTGCTTTTGTTTTTCTACTGAAGAACTATTGCACAGAGTACTACATGTCGTCTGAGTGATAGTTTATGTGTTTTTAAAGTAAAAGGCCTTCAGGTCATGGTTCATGTGTGTTTGATGTGGAATCTTAAATGATTTTATAAGTAAACTTAAAAATTAGGGGTGGGGTTAGGGATCAGGGGGTGGAGAGGGGTAGGATTAGGGGTGGGGTTAGAGATCAGGGGGCAGAGATGGGTAGGATTAGGAGTGGGGTTATGGATCAGGGGCGGGGATGGGTAGGATTAGGGGTGGGGGTTAGAGATCAGGGGCGGAGATTGGTAGGATTGGGGGTGGGGTTAGGGATCAGGGGCGGAGATGGGTGGGATTAGGGGTGGGGTTAGGGATCAGGGGGCAGAGATGGGTGAGGGATCAGGGCAGAGATAGGTAGGATTAGGGGTGGGGTTAGGGATCTGAGGGTGGAGATGACTAGGATTAGGGGTGGGGTTAGGGATCAGGGGCAGGGATGGGTAGGATTATGGGTGGGGTTAGGAATCGGGCGGAGATGGGTAGGATTATGGGTGGGGTTAGGAATCAGGGGCGGAGATGGGTAGGATTAGGGGTGGGGTTAGGAATCAGGGGCGGGCGATGGGTAGGATTAGGGGTGGGGTTAGGGATCAGGGGGCGGAGATGGGTAGGATTAGGGGTGGGGTTAGGGATCAGGGGTGGAGATAGGTAGGATTAGGGGTGGGGTTAGGGATCAGGGGCAGGGATGGGTAGGATTATGGGTGGGGTTAGGAATCAGGGGCGGAGATGGGTAGGATTAGGGGTGGGGTTAGGAATCAGGGGCGGAGATGGGTAGGATTAGGGGTGGGGTTAGGAATCAGGGGGCGGAGATGGGTAGGATTAGGGGTGGGGTTAGGAATCAGGGGCGGAGATGGGTAGGATTAGGGGTGGGGTTAGGAATCAGGGGCGGAGATGGGTAGGATTAGGGGTGGGGTCAGGGATCAGGGGCGGAGATGGGTAGGATTAGGGGTGGGGTTAGGGATCAGGGGGCGGAGATGGGTAGGATTAGGGGTGGGGTTAGGGATCAGGGGGTGGAGATAGGTAGGATTAGGGGTGGGGTTAGGGATCAGGGGGCGGAGATGAGGTGGGATTATGGGTGGGGTTAGGGATCAGGGGGTGGAGATAGGTAGGATTAGGGGTGGGGTTCTCCTTGAATGAGCTCTTTGCAAGTCTAACTTTCAGAGCAATTCTAAATTAAATCACTAAACTGATCTACAGATTTAATAGTAAATCCAAACTAAATACAGTTTTCCCAGACTATACCAGTAGTGTTTTCTAGAATGTTTTTATAGAAAATAAATACAAATTGTAAATGACAGAAAGTGCATTAATCCCATAATTCACGCAAAGCTTCAAGGGGTGCAGGAAGAAGTTGGATAAAATTCTTATTACAAGGTACATTTCATTATCTGTTGGTAAGGCACTGTTTTGAAATAACTAATAGAAAGCAGGAGGTAGAGGTTGTTTTTTGAGATAGTTTGACAGGAGGGTCGGGTAGTCTGTCAATACGCCTGTGGCTCCGGCTGCAAATGCAGCTTCTACATCGCTCTTCCTCATTGCACACAAACAGCTGCACCTGAGATGCCAAAATCAGATGAAATAAGTGATTTTGCTTTGGGTTAGAACTGTTTTTAGATTTACACAACTGAGAAAAGCCACATATTCACCTGCAAGCCCCTCTTGATCAAGTGGTCGAACAATGATTTCCGCATGGTCAACCTAAGCAAAGCATCGATAAACACAGTCACGCATCACAAGACTGAGTGAAAAGCTAATTGACTCGTCTATGTCAGATGAACCTCACTTACTTCTGAAGAAGATACACAACAAATCTGTTCTTCAGATAGGCTTCCTCTGGAATATAAGTCCTGAGAGATCACAACTGCTGCATTAGTATTAATCAAATGCAATATATGGGAAAATGCATTTATTGCATTTGCATTTATTGAAAATGCATTTATAATAAACACACATCTTTGTTACTTCATGTTAGCTCAGGTACATTAAATAATATTAACAAACTTTTGATTTTAATAATGCGCTGTATGAAATGAACAGTAAGATTACTAAATGTTTTAGAAGTATTTTTCTCATTTTTCAGCTTATGTAGTTAACTTGCGTTTACAAATGGAAACTTATTGTCAAGTAGTACCAAGAGTAGGCCTCATTTTTATCAATAATTTTGGGTATTAAATTATGCTTATAATGAATCTCTTTAAGATTAATAAATGTTTTAGATGTAGCTCAGTTAACTCCTTCCCCACCGCTGATGGAATTTTAGGTGATTTATGAGACAACTAAATAAAATTATTTTTGATCTCAGACTTGCGTGATATAAAATCACAAGTTATAAAGTCAGAATTGTGTGATCTATAAATCTATAGATCACTTTTAGAAGAAAAGGTTCTATATAGAACCTTAAATGGTTCTAAAGCACTACGTATTTGGAACCCCTAAAATGCAATGCATGAATGATGACAAAATTCAATATATGGGGGTTTAAAAATGTAATTAATCAATATCACACAAGAGTGCCATTTCTGTTTTTATCCTTCAAAAATCAGCATGATTAAAATGGGATAAAGTTACTACAACTGTTTGATACAATTAATACTACAACAGTTTTTACAACAGTTTAAAAAACAATAATTTAATTACAACAACAAAATGTTGCAGAATAATGTAAAATATGAATGAATAATAGCCTATAAAGAAACTTTGTGCCAAAAGGGTTCTTTCTTGTCATTATCATCATTTTTTTGCATTAAAGGTCCTTTGCAGTTGAGTAACGAACCCTAGAACCCTTTTTTCTAAGAGTGTGATGATGCCGGCAGGGAAAGTGTTAAATATTATTAATTGATACAACTTTTGATATTATTATTGGATTGGTAAATGCTACACATGGACATTAATGAAGATAAATAAATGCTTTAGTTAATGTTAATTAATGTAGTTAACTAAAGTTATAAATTGAACCTTATTGTAAAAGCATACAGGAAGATTTCACTTTTAAAAAACAAGGTTATAGACTGACCTGTTGATGACCCTGGGCAGGTAGAAGAGCAGGACACTTTCACCCAGAGGCACGAAGGGAAGGAGTCCAGTGTAAAAGAGCAATAAAAGCAGGATTCCTCGCCTCATACTGAACAAATAGGGTATGGATGGGTTCTGCACACACACACACACAGAACAAAAAAATAAGATAAGTCAAAGATCTTTTATAAAATGTTTGTATATTTGTATGAAGACATCTCTGGTTACTGAACACATTACTGTACCTGCTTCTGACATTTAGACATGATCTCAGAGTCCTCAGAACCCCAAACTGTAATACTCTCTCTGCCGTATTGCTTCACAAGACAAGAGACCTACAGTCACAAAAAAGGGATCCCAAGTTATTATGAATTTCATTAGGTCAGTTTTGATTTAGACAAGTAGAAGAACTAAATAAATCAAATAAATAAATATCACCGAAAGAACTTGCAAGTGAGTCAGATGTTGATTCAGTAAAAGATTCATCACTGATTACTCTGATACACGTGAATTTCAAAGCGTTTTTGAAGGTTTCATTAAAATGTCCAGCTTCTCACATGATTCTGTGCACATACGATGGACACTTTACTATCCCATGAGGCCACAGGAGAGGATATGAGATAGGTGGTGATAATAAGTGATGCTGGTCATATATGATAATGGCAACATGGGGAATTTAGTAACTCTGGATTACATTCATACTCCATTCACTCTATATTTCCTTGAAACCTTGGTTTCTGAAAAGTTTTCGAGGACCAGAGGGAGTTTGGTTTCTTGCCACTGTTGCCTTGGCTTTTGGCTTGCTTAGTTGGGGACGTTTAATATTCAATATTATTGATCTGCCTTACATAAGGTGGATGTTGACGCAATTTTCTTCTAGATAAACAAACTTTGTTGTATTATTTTTTCATGTTATCACTGTGAAGCTGCTTTGATACAATATGTATTGTAAAAAGCACTATACACTCACCTAAAGGATTATTAGGAACACATACTAATACTGCGTTTGACCCCCTTTCACCTTCAGAATTGCCTTAATTTACATTACCTTAAATCAACAAGGTGCTAAAAGCATTCTTCCGAAATGTTGGCCCATATTGATAGGATAGCATCTTGCAGTTGATGGAGATTTGTGGGATGCACATCCGGGCACGAAGCTCCCGTTCCACCACATCCCAAAGATGCTCTATTGGGTTGAGATCTGGTGACTGTGGGGGCCATTTTAGTACAGTGAACTCATTGTCATGTTCAAGAAACCAATTTGAAATGATTCGAGCTTTGTGACATGGTGCATTATCCTGCTGGAAGTAGCCATCAGAGGATGGGTACATGGTGGCCATAAAGGGATGGACATGGTCAGAAACAATGCTCAGGTAGGCCGTGGCATTTAAACGATGTCCAATTGGCACTAAGGGGCCTAAAGTGTGCCAAGAAAACATCCTGCACACCATTACACCACCACCACCAGCCTGCACAGTGGTAACAAGGCATGATGGATCCATGTTCTCATTCTGTTTATGCCAAATTCTGACTCTACAATCTGAATGTCTCAACAGAGATCGAGACTCATCAGACCAGGCGACATTTTCCAGTCTTCAACTGTCCAATTTTGGTGAGCTCTTGCAAATTGTCACCTCTTTTTCCGATTTGTAGTGGAGATGAGTGGTACCCGGTGGGGTCTTCTGCTGTTGTAGCCCATCCGCCTCAAGGTTGTGTGTGTTGTGGCTTCACAAATGCTTTGCTGCATACCTCGGTTGTAACGAGTGGTTATTTCAGTCAAAGTTGCTCTTCTATATGCTTGAATCAGTCGGCCCATTCTCCTCTGACCTCTAGCATCAACAAGGCATTTTCGCCCACAGGACTGACACATACTGGATGTTTTTCCCTTTTCACACCATTCTTTGTAAACCCTAGAAATGGTTGTGTGTGAAAATCCCAGTAACTGAGCAATACTCTGGCACCAACTCTGGCACCAACAACCATGCCACGCTCAAAATTGCTTAAATCACCTTTCTTTCCCATTCTGACATTCAGTTTGGAGTTCAGGAGATTGTCTTGACCAGGACCACACCCATAAATGCATTGAAGCAACTGCCCTGTGATTGGTTGACTAGATAATTGCATTAATGAGAAATTTAACAGTTGTTCCTAATAATCCTTTCCCTATAGAGAGTGTATAATTAAAGGAGACTTGACTATATAGAATGTCCCTTTTTTAGTGGTCTCGAATTAACTATTTATTCAAAATCAGTATCTAATAAAGAGAGTGATTAATGTGATTTCTGACACAGCTATTGTCTCCGAACTTGTGAGTTTGAGAGACCGTTTCAACAAATCATTAAAAATACAAGTCATTTATTCGTGATGGATTATCTGTAAACGTGGTTTATCTGCAATATGAGTTAAATGACACTGAATATTGCAGAAATCGATCTCACCTTTTTAATGAGCAAGTCGTTGTTTTCTTTGATCTCAATCATCATTGGCATTTTGGGAAATTTCTTGAAAACGTCTTCCAGCAACACAAACTCTCTGTCTTTCCCTGTACTGTAGTGTCCTAGTGTATTACAGATTCCACATATTATTAATTACTGTAAAGCACTTCATATTGTTCAAGTGGACCGTGTAGAATCGTATCTATAATCGACTTACCAACATAAAATGTGACCTCGAGCCGCTCTTTATAGCGAGGCAAATCCTGTAAGATACAAAGTAGGGTTAAAAATCCATCACAAATCATAGTGAGAAGAAAATATAAAGTTTAATGTTAAAATGACAACCTGGAATCTAAGAGACGATATTGTTTTGTCACATCCTGTTTGTCTCAAAAGGTTTTTATCATGTGAGACCACAACGCAGCCATCCAGTGTGAGGTGACAGTCCATCTCCAGCATGTCAGTGCACACAGACACAGCACTATCACATGATCAACGACATGGTTAAAGTGGAGAAAAGGAGGAACAGAAGAAAAGTAGACATTGGCAGAGAGAAACTCACTGTGTAAACGCTTCCATTGTGTTTTCTATCTTCTCTCCAGACCCTATCGGCAAAAAGCATCAGTTTAATTAGTGTTAAATTAATCACACTTGTATTACGTCTGGGTCAGTTTGACTAACACATTTCTGAGTTACTCCTGAGGGTGTTTGCATTTATGCATTTGAGAGACGCTTTTATTTGAAGAAATGTACATGCATTGAAGGCCTATACATTTGTAAGGCTGTGAAATGATTAATGTATTAACGTCAAAATAAAAGTTTGTGTTTACATAATATATATGTGTGTGGTGTGTATAATAATTTTTTTATATATATATAAATACACACACATGCATGTATATAAGAAATATTTGCATGCATATACTTTATATATATTTATACAAAATTAATATTAAACATAAATATAAATATTTTATATATTAATAACACATTTTTCTTAAATATATACATGCATATGTGTGTATTTAAATATATAAAAAATAATATACTACACACATATATTATGTAAACCCAAACTTTTATTTTGGATGCATGATTTGTAATCGTTTCACAGCCCTAATTTGTCAGTTTGAACCCATGATCTTGGCATTGCTAATGCCATGCTATACTGTTTGAGCTTCAGGAAAACACACACACACACACACACAAATCTAAATTTAAAGGAGACGTATGTAAGATTGTGGCTAAAACTGGTACTGCAAAGGTGTAAAAGTATTTGAAATGAATTAATTCTTAAGAAATTTCTTAATGTCTAGTGACATATCAGGGAAAATGTATGATTAATTGAAATAAATTTCTTGCATACAGCTCCTTTAAAATAAAAAATATATTTTAAACACACTGAATTTTAACATACTATTTACTTTTAAGAAAAATAAATGTTTTAAAAATAGTTAAATATTGTTTTAAAAATCATGTTCACATCATCAATTTTAAATGGGTATTAATGTTAAGGTTATGTTTTGTTATTTACGCTTTACAATAAGGTTTCAATAGTTAAAATCAACTATTAATGAACTGCACTTCATTTCAACATTTACTAATACTTCATTAAAATCAAAAGTTGATTTTAATGAACTGTAAACATGAACAAACAATGAACAGCTGTATTTTTATAACTAACCTTAAAAAGATGACCAAATACTGTAACAAATGTATTGCTCATGAATCCAATTAGGGTCAATTTGACTTAAAACATAACGATGGTACACATCATTGTAACAACACACAGGTTAAAGGGATAGTTCACTTTAAAATTAATTTTTGGTATGTTTTAACTTACCTCAAGGGCATCCAAGATTGTTTCCGCAGTAGTTTTAATTTTGATATTTTTAGTATTTTATGTCTATGGTCACCACCTCAAAGAGCATGCAAAGAGAAGTCCAAATTAAACATGATTTAATGACTCGTAAATGTAAGTACACATTGATGGCCTAAGACACGAAACGAGCGGTTTGTGTGAGAAAACTAACAGTATTTATATCGTTTTTATCGCCCACATCCTCATATCACTTGGACGTGGCTGTGGTTACAAGAGGTAAAAACGATAAATACCGTTCGTTTTCTCACACAAACCTTTCGTTTTGTGTCTTAGTCCATCAATATTTACTTACATTTACGAGTCATTAAATCATGTTTAATTTGAACTTCTGTGCATGCTCTTTGAGGTGGTGACCATAGACCTCCATTATATGACTGACAGACAAGAACGGTTTGACCTAAAAATATCAAAATTGAAACTACTGCGAAAACAAAGACACCTACATCTTGGAATGCCCTTGATAAGCTAAAACAGAACTAAAATTAATCTTAAAGTGAACCTTTCAGTGTTATAATTTATTCAAAAAAGTTCAAATCAATTAAACTTAAATTGAGAAGAAACTCCACTTGCCTCCTCTGTGTGAAATGTGTCTGCAGTGGAAGTCCAGCTTTTTCCTCTTATGAAGGATACACGGGTTGTGTAGCAGGTACAGAGAACACACAACATACACTGCGACCACCAAGCAGAAGAGAAGAATCAAACACACTGCGTCCATTCTCAAACTACAGCCAATCCTTCACTATAACTGCACTTTGACTCTGAGAACCGCATATTATGAAGTTTGAGTATCTAAAGCAGATTGCAGCAGCTCTTCTTCACCTGTTTTATTGCGGCTCACGCTTGCTCTGTGTTTTATAGCACTCATTCTGTCTCTGAACATGTGATCATGCATGAGTATTGGGTGTGTGGTCAAGCTCAATGCTGATATCATACAGCACGGATTACTCAAAAAATGAAAGAAATGGGATTTAACAGAGAACTAAGAAATCAAATCTCATATCTTATACTTCCGTTGAGATTGTGAAAGTATTGAAAACCTTTTGTGTGATCCCATTAAAAGGCGCATGTTTTATCCCTTATCTGAACTGGAGTGGTTTTTGTGGTCCGAGTTTCTGATAGTTTTTAAGACGCTACATGAATTGAACCTTCTGACTTGACAAACACACTTCTGCTTAGTAATACAGGGCTGTTGGAGTGACACATGACAGACGTTTTCTAAGAACTTCATGAGAAACATGAAGACATACAAAACCTCATCACATTTTTGTTTATGTCATGATGGCTGGAAAATTCCCAGTGTCATAATGTTCAGTTATGGCCTGTCCCTTGTGAAAAATAACTTTTGGATATATATTTTGAAAGAATATTTCAGTGCTTTACTTGTCGGACACTTAATTCCAAGTTATTTGTAATTAAATTAAAATGTATTGTAGTTTAAAATGATATTAAATGAATAAGAATATGTTTATTTGTAATTCCATATCTACTGTCTTAAAGGAGTAGTTCACTTTTCAAAACAATTATGCTGATAATTTACTCACCCCATGTCATCCAAGATGTCCATGTCTTTCTTTCTTCAGTTGAAAAGAAATTAAGGTTTTTGATGAAAACATTCCAGGATTTTCTCCATATAATGGACTTCAATGGACCAAACAATTCAAAGGTCCAAAAGACAGTTTCAGTGCAAACTGTTCAAAGGGCTTTAAACGATTCCAGACGATGAATAAGGGTCTTATCAAGTGAATCAATCGTTCATTTAAAAAAAATATATATATTTTTTTCAAGTTTTATAAGCTCAAATGCTCGCCTTGCTCTGTTCTGTGATGCACGTTTGTGCCTCTCCTGTTTGAACTCGTTTATCAAAATGAACGAATCTTTTTCCGAGTCCTTTGGTTCATTCAACGAACAAAACGAACAAATTTACTCGAAAAAAGATTCATTCATTTTGATGAACAAGTTCGAATAGGTCACAAACGTGCATCACAGAACAGAGCAAGGCAAGCATTTGAGCTTTTAAAACTTAAACTTTGTTCTTTTTTTTAAATGAGCCGATCGTTTCGCTTGATAAGACCCTTATTCATCGTCTGGAATCGTTTAAAGCCCTTTGTACAGTTTGCACTGAAACTCTCATTTGGACCTTGAACCGTTTGGTTCCCATTGAAGTCCATTATATGGAGAAAAATCCTGGAATGTTTTCATCAAAAACCTTAATTTCTTTTCGATCTGAAGAAAGAATGGACATGGACATATTAGATGACATGGGGGTGTAAATGGTGACATGGGGGTGTAAATTATCAGCAAAAGTTTTTTCAAAAGTGAACTACTTTAAACATATGGTTCAAGTGTATAATTTTAACTAGTGTTGCTTTTAATATTAATATTACATTAACCAAATTTCGAGGACAAATCTGTCTTTAACTAACATGCTAAATCACATAAGTCATTGATTATAATTGTCACTGTAGTGTGTTTGATATTACAATTGAAGTATTTTAAATTTCATTACAAATATTGAATTATTGTTTAAATAACAAACTACAGTTGAAATTGAAAGCAAGTACTCTTCATGTGCGTTAATATTTTAGTCAACACTTCAAAATAATTGTACTTTAAAGTGCAACAAAAGATATTTAAACATGACTATTTCATAGCAACTACGCAGAACAACTATGCTAAGAAAACTCACAAAAGTGTCATGTTTTTCATTGTGTTGGCATTAAAGAAGTTACCAGGTCACATGACCAGATATTATACATTGCAGCTCGATATACTGTTAAATGTACGGTAAAAACCTGGCAACCAGTTTAAAAAACGTAAATGTAATCATATGCGTCATGCAGGGACTTCTGGAAATGTGTTTTTAATGTTTTTCACTGTAAATTATATGTTATGTTCATAGTTTTTCTTAAAAGAGTACATTATTTTAGAGTAAAACGATATATCATGTGATGTTTAATCAGTTGTGACTGTATAGAGTAACAGGTTTTTGCTGTTTACATTTCTACATTTTCTATCTGTAATTTAGTTTTTTACAGTGTATTTTTTTAAACATAATTTCCACCAGGAATTGATTATAAATCCAGTTAATATTATGTCCTATACTTCACTCATTCTACAGTATATTCAAAACAAGAACATCACAAGTCATTTCATTTCAAACATTCATTTCAAACATTTTCATCAAAACTCAGTTTAAGTTTGTTACACTCTAAAAAATGCTGGGTTGTTTAAACCCAACTTTGGGTCAAATATGGACAAACCCAAACATTGGGTTAAAATATCATTAAAAAATGTAACCCAATGGCTGGGTTTGTACATATTTGACCCAAAGTTGGGTTAAAACAACCCAGCAATTTTTAGAGTGTAGGCAAATATTATTCATATTTGAAAACACTTTAGTTCAAAGTACACTCTAAAAAAGCCTGGGTTGTTTCAACCCAAATTTGGGTCAGATATGGACCAACCCAAATGTTGGGTTAAAAATGTAATGAAAAAGAAAGTGAAAGTTAAGTGAAAGTTTGAAATTACATTTTTAACCCAACATTTGGGTTTGTCCATATTTGACCTAAATCTGGGTTCAAACAACCCATCATTGTTTAGAGTGTAACAAATTAATCACTCTTAAAAACAAAGAAAATACAGTTTTTCGTTGTAATACCAACTTGGTAACAGTTTACCATTTAACAGTTTTTAACTTAAGCATTTGGTTACACTTTATTTTAAGGTGCCATTGTTAAAGTGTGATTATTGAAGTATGAGTAATATTAATTAACAACATGTACTTACTATAGGATTAGGGTAAGATTAGGGTTTGGTTTAGGGTTAGTTGCATGTAATTATGCATAACTTACTGTTATTTCTATGGTAAGTACACTGTAAAAATATTGTTGGTTTAACTTTAAAAAAATTAAGTAACCTGGTTGCCATAAAATTTTAAGTTGATTGAACTGGAAAAAGTGAGTTAATACAACGAAGGAGATTGATTTAATCATCAGAAAACTCAAAATAATAAGTTATCTGAACTAAATAAATGATTTAAGTTTATTTGACAAAAGAAAAAATGTTGTGATAACAAATTTTGAAAATATTTTTTTTACAGTGTACATGTAACATATCTTACCCATTTTTTTTTCAAATTAACAAACGTTTTTACAGTGTAATTTCAACATCATTTCCACCAGTAATTGATTATAATCATCTTAATACTAGTGCATTCTCTCTCACTGTCCTTACAGGTTGATTGAACTTAAAAAATGTATGGAAACTCGTTGCCCTAAAAAATTAAATTTTGTATTGATGAAAAAACAGCATATTTTAAGTTTAACGTACTTAAGATTTCAAACGCATTTAATTGAAAACGTTTAGTTAATTGAACGAACAGTTTTTAATGCAGTGCAATTGAAACTTTAGATACTTTAAACTTAAAATATGTTGTTTTTTCAACAATACAAAATTAACTTTTTTAGGGCAATGAGTTTCCATAAATTTTTTAAGTTCAATCAACCTGTAAGGGCTTACAGTTATGCACAGACAACATGTGAAACAAGTCAAACGTTACTTACCATAATCAACAATGGCCTATTTTACCCCTTTATTTCTTATATTTGTCAGTCCGTCATTTCAAATATTTTCATAAACACTGAATTTCTAACAAATTAACACAATGAAAAGAGTTTGTGACTTTGAAGTTAGACTAAGGGACTTGAACAACACACGGATAACAGGATGTTTACAATTGTGAACTTTCAGTCTTTATATGAATTGTGAAGCTGCATATGTCAAATTGATCTCTTGAAATCTATTGTAGGAATTAACAGGCACAGAAGCTTTTTAATAACGCGGTTAGCCGATTTAAACATGATACAACTCACTATCCTTACACTCAAACGGCCTCGTTACGGCGAGTCTAGTTGTGCTACTGTTGCTTAAAGACACACACCTGGGCACTCATAAACACATTAGCTGCCATTAGGCCTTACAGTCCCTGTAACTCTGAAACGGACACACACTGTGGACCGTAATGACATCCACCCCCCTCTGAGACACACACCTCCACTTCCCCTCGCTATCACAGCCCTGCTTTATCACTGTGCCTGCGAACGGACAACAAAAACAACAACTATAACAACAACGCTAAGGTGAAGTTATGCTGAGGCGGTCTGATCTGTCAGAGTTTAGTACTGGCTGTTAGATATTAAGACTTAGAATATGCCTTACACTCGGAAAAATGGATCTAAAGATCACCAGATTAGGGTTCTTTGGCTTGTATCAATAGCAGAACTATTGTGAATATTCAGTACAATCTTAAAAATAAGGGCGTTTTCCACAGTGATGCAATAAGAACCATTTTGGGTTCCCCAAAGAACTTTTTAGTTTTTTTCAATGTGAAGAACATTTTAATAATGTAAAGAACCTTTCGTATGCTAAACATTCTTCGTAGAACCATTGATTCCAATAACAAACCTTTATTTTTAGGGTTATTTGAGCCTTTTCACAATGTTAAATAGATTTAATATTTTTATGAATCATGTTTGTTCATAAACCCAAGTAATAATTGCGAACTCTAACAATATGGATCATAAATTCACTATCTCTGGTCATTTACGTGCTTAGTGGAGAGAAGTATATCCTCATCTTAACAGAGCGACTCACAGTTCAAATTTGAAAAAAATACTAAATTTGAAAGCTTGAAACCAAACCCACAATATGGAAATTAAATGTGTGGACATTTCAAGAAAGAATCAAGTATACCTGTTGAGAGTGTGTTGACAGTCGGTAAATTAGAAAGGTTGAGCTCCAGAAAATCAGTAATGAGTTGCTTTGAGTAGGATTAGTTAGAGATTTAAAAACAAAAGGGTGGGAATTAAAGTAGTTCCATTTTAAAAAAAACTTTTGCTGATAATTTACTCACCCCCATCCAAGATGTCCATGTCTTTCTTTCTTCAGTCGAAAGAAATTAAGGTTTTTGATGAAAACATTCCAGGATTTTCTCCATATAATGCACTTCAATGGGAACCAAACGGTTCAAGGTCCAAAAGACAGTTTCAGTGCAAACTGTTCAAAGGGCTTTAAACGTCTCTCAGACGATGAATAAGGGCCTTACCAAGCGAAACGATCGTTCATTTTTAAAAAAATTAACAGAGTTTAAGTTTTTATAAGCTTATAATTCGTTCATTTTGAATAACGAGTTTGAACAGGAGATTCACGACGTGCGTCACAGAACAGAACAATGCAACCATCTGAGCTTATAAAACTTAAACTTTTTTTTTTTTTTTTAAATGAGCGATCGTTTCGCTATATAAGACCCTTATTCATCTGTCTGGAATTCGTTTAAAGGCCTTTGAACAGTTTGCACTGAAACTCTCATTTGGACCTTGAAACGTTTGGTTCCCATTGAAGTCCATTATATGAAGAAAATCCTGGAATGTTTTCATTAAAAACCTTAATTTCTTTTCAACTGAAGAAAGAATGGACATCTTGGATGACATGGGGGTGAGTAAATTATCAGCAAAAGTTTTTTTTTAAAGTGAACTATTCCTTTAAGAACTGTAAACTCAACACAAAAACATTTCTTTCAGGATGAAATGGTTTTAAATAAAACCATTATTATGTGTAAAGAACTATATCTTCTAAAAGTGGCAATTTAGTGAAAATGTTTTCTTTAAAGAGTGTCGTCCAAGGCTGTTGTTTCTTTTTAAAGGACATTTGGATGGAGTGTCTGAACCCCAAGTGTTTACTTTAGAGACCAAACTGTAGCAGGAAGACCAAACTGTGTCGTACGCCTCCACCTGCAACCCACCCCTCACCACCAACTGAGCTGAGGTCAAAGGCCAACCTTAAACTGGACATCAGATTCTATTAGTATAACATAACAATAAACCCAGTACTCCTCATCCGGTCAATGTTAAACCCATATATGGATAGCGGTAGTGGTTGTGCCATTACATCATACATCATACAGTTTTGGCATTCATTTTCATTATGAGCTTCCTCTTTCCTTGTGGGACAAAATCAGCTCAGTCAGCAGTTTAAAGTCTTAGTTCTTCAAGAAAGGCCAAATTCTGTTGTGAGCGCCTTACTCATGTGCACTTTTAACCAAAAAATATAATATAATATAAAACATAACATATTATAGTAATATGATGTTTTTCAAATTATACACTCTAAAAAATGCTGGGTTGTTTTAATCTAATTTTGGGTAAAATATGGACAAACCCAGCCATTGGGTTAAATCTTTAAATGACATTTTTAACCCTAATGGCTGGGTTTGTCCATATTTCACCCAAGATTGGGTTAAAACAACCCAGCATTTTTTAGAGTGTATATTACATATACACTCTAAAAATGCTGGGTTGTTTTATCCCAGCTTTGGGTCAAATATGGACAAACCCAAACGTTGGGTTAAAAATGTAATTAAAAAATGTAACCCAATGGCTGGGTTTGTTGATATTTGACCCAAAGTTGGGTTAAAACAACCCAGCAATTTTTAGAGTATATATTATACAAATATATTATGTACACTGTAAAAATTAATATGCTTTATCTTATCAATAAAATTGTGGCAACAGATTACAAGCAATACCCTGTAAAAATGTTTGTGATTTTAACAGTAAAAGACTGTAAAAATGCTACAGTGAAAAACTGTTAATTGGTTAACAGAAAGTTTCCTTACGATATACGGTAAATAACTGTGATATATATAAAATGGTACATTTATTGTAATTTTACTGTAAAATACTGTTAAATTTACAGTTTTATATATATCACAGTTATTTACCGTATATCGTAAGGAAACTTTCTGTTAACCAATTAACAGTTTTTCACTGTAGCATTTTTACAGTCTTTTACTGTTAATTGGTTAACAGAAAGTTTCCTTACGCTATACGGTAAATAACTGTGATGTATATAAAATGGTACATTTAATGTAATTTTACTGTAAAATACTGTTAAATTTACAGTTTTTGGAAGTGAAAAAGAAATAAACATTATATAAACAGTAAATTAACATTATATCAGATAATGAAATACGTTTTATTGCTGTAAAATTAAACATGGTTGAAAGTCTGTAAATCATAAAATGTTGCTACTGTATTTTTAACAGGAACCAGGTTTTTCCTGTAAATTTGACAGATTTTTTTTACAGTGTATTATTCATTAAATTTAACAAATTAGAATCGAGTAATAATTAATCAAATTAATTCCTTAAAAGTTAACCATTTAAAATGAGTATAACTATTTATATTTTATTGCAACATTGAAGACACCTGATGTAAACAAGCAGAATCACTGAAGGAGAAAACCGTAATTTTAAAACAAACACCGATCACCATAATGGTGACTTAAATGTACGTTTTTGTTTGTTTGTTTGTTGTTGTAAGTTTTACTTATTTTAAATGGTTAACTTTTAAGGAATTAATTTGATTAATTATTACTCAATTCTAATTTGTTAAATTTAATGAATAATATTGCTTGTAATCAGTTGCCACAATTTTTTTTATTAGATAATGCGTAATCGTTTTTACAGTGTATATTTACAGTATAGAATGTAATAGTTAACATTAAATAAAATAAACAACATTATATGAGGATGTATTAGGTTTATGTTAGTTCTATAAATGAACATTAGTTTGCATAATATGAATGAACATAAATTTAAAGTGAACAATAGTTTATTCATAAATTAACATCAGCCTAGATTACAAACAGTTTACATGCGTAGCATGACAGATGCTGCATAATTAATCTGAATTAATTGAAAACAAATTTACTATAAAGTGTACCATGACTGAATACAAAACTCTACTAACTCACTATTGTTTTTAATCATACTTTACTATCTCTGTTATAGCTCATATTTTTACACGCAATTTTAGAAAAAAGTGGTTCGAATATATCCTTGACACAATTAGTTTTTCTCTGGAGCAACATCTAAGTATTGCAAGACTTCAATGATCATCTAAATTTAATCCCTTTACTGTCTAGCAGAACTAGAAATATTATTTATGACTTTTCTTTGCTGTGGGCCAGTACAACATGATGCAGAATCACAGATACCAGTCAAGTCAGACAACTCAATGTCTAGAAACTTTGAATGATGAATACATTGATGTTTTAGGTTAGATGTGCTAAGCAATGTGTGTGTGTGACTAGTGTTTATTTAGCCATTGTGTTAAGACCAGAAGTGCTGGGCCCAAAAGATGGACCCTGAAGAAACAGAAGTGGGATGAAGTGTGAAGACCTCACCACCATTTGGTAAATGTGTGAAGGTTTGCTCACCTATATAATCCACGAGGAGACAAACGCAGAGGCATTAGAAGAGAAGACACAGAAAGGAAAAGTCATCGGCGGCTTGAACGAAGACGGCAGAAGACTTTGAAACAGTATTTCTGCATTATGAAAGCTCACTGAGCGAGGTGTTGATTAGATACTGATAAACTGAAGAGTAAAGCAAGGACAAAAGGACGTCTAGAAACATGCTGGGTGTGGAAATGTACCCAAGTTTGGCCCTGGGACCTCAGAGACTAAGCGACTGCTATTATAGAGGTAAGAGAGTTCACATCTTCCAATGCAATGGAAAAAATCATAGAAGAAAGCAGAAATGTGTGTGCATTTAAATTAGTATGTGAGTGTTTGCAGAGATTTAAAGGGAGAAAGTGAGTGGATTATTCAGTTCAAGTGACAATCCTTCCAAATGGGGTTTTAAAGCGAATCCATAGAAGAACTGTTAAAAGAGACATTTTTTCTTAGTGTAAGAAATATAAAGAACCTTTTGTGCAAAGGAAAGGTATAAGGATGTTAACATACCAAAGATGCCAATAAATAACCTTTATTTTTGGTGCTTAGAATAATTAAGTCTCAAATATGTATCCCGTTTTCACAGAAGGCTTAAGCCTAGTCCCAGACTAAAATGCATGTTTGAGCTTTAACTGAAAGAAACTTGCACTGACATATTTTAAAATCAAGATGCACACCAGTGAGGTTTTTTTCTAAGGCACATTTATAAAAGCTATAAATGTCCTAATTGCACTAAGGCCTAAACCTGGCTTAATCTAAACACTAGTGTCTGCCCAGATCCTGCCCACATCTGGTACATCTGGATTCCACTGGGTACCACACTATGGTACTGTCGTATGCACTGTAGTAGTGCATTCGAAGACTTTTAAGAAATTTGCAGTATGTTTCAATGATAAAACAATCATCAAGCCATAATCCAACATGTGTCTTGACATTTAAAACAGGTTCCAAAATAGGAAATGAACCATTTTTGGATCCCAAAAAGACTTTTAGAGAACAGTTTCTAAAATAACATTAAATTTTAAAAATACATTTTGAAGGAGTAGTTAACTTGAAAAAAAAAACTTTAGCTGATAATTTGCTCACCCCATGTCATCCAAGATGTCCATGTCTTTCTTTCTTCAGTTGAAAAGAAATTAAGGTTTTTGATGAAAACATTCCAGAATTTTTCTCCATATAATGGACTTTAATGGGAACCAAACGGTTTAAGGTCCAAAAGACAGTTTCAGTACAACTGCAAACTGTTCAAAGGGCTTTAAAATTATTCCAGACGATCAACAAGAACTCATCAAGCTGAAACAATTGCGAATTTAATAAAAAATAACAAAGTTTACGTTTTATAAGCTCAAATGCTCGCCTTGCTCTGTTCTGTGATAAGCGTTTGTGACTCTCCTGTTCAAACTTGTTTATCAAAATGAACAAATCTTTTCCAGAGTCAACTCGTAATTTCGTTCGTTGAATGAACCAAATACCACGAAAAAGATTCATTCATTTTGATAAATGAGTTTGAACATCACAGAACAGAGCAAGGCGACCATTTGAGCTTATAAAACTATTAAAATAGTATTTATTTATTAAATGAGTGATTGTTTCGCTTGATAAGACCATTATTCATCGTCTCGAAATCGTTTAAAGCCCTTTAAACAGTTTGTTGTTTGCACTGAAACTGTCTTTGGACCTTGAACCGTTTGGTTCCCATTGAAGTCCATTATATGGAGAAAAATCCTGAAATGTTTTCATCAAAAACCTTAATTTCTTTTCAACTGAGGAAAGAAAGACATGGACATATTGGATGACATGGGGGTGAGTAAATTATCAGCAATTTTTAGATTTTAAAGTGAACTACTCCTTTAATAATCTAAAGAAACCCTTTCCACTATAAATAATACAATGAATATTAAAAGTTAAATTCTAACATACAGATATCACCAACCATGTCTCTCTCTAGATCGTGAACCCGCAGCACATGTGCCGTTGTATCCCACCACATGTGACATGGCGGCCCAGGGCTTCCCGCTCGACTGCTGCCTCCTCCTGCCACCGCAGACACTCCTGGGACGACACAGGCATAACGTCAAAATGGAGCTGGAGAACGCGTCCTGTGGAAGCAGTTCAGCACAGCTGGCACTGAGATGATTGTCACTAAGAAGGGCAGGTGAGCACATTTTGAGTAAATCCACCAGCAAACACTATGACACATTTGGTCAGTTTGGTAAAATGCCATAACCTTTCTCATCCTTCTCTGTTCCTCAGGAGAATGTTTTCCACAGCTGTCGAATAAAGCTGTCAGGGCTGAACCCAACTCTGCGTTACATTCTTCTTTTAGACATCGTACCTGTTGATTCCTCTCGCATCGTTTCCAAGACAACAGCTGGCAGGTGGTTGGCGGCGCTGAGGCTCGGCTGCCGGACCGCGTCTTCATCCATCCAGACTCTCCTGCAACTGGAGAACACTGGCAGAATCGAAGCATCTCCTTCCATCGGGCCAAACTCACCAACAACACTCTGGACGCACAAGGATATGTGAGTAAAAAGGCATCTTTCAATACCGTTTTAAAACTCCCTATAAAGTTATCGATTCTATTATACTACTATTTAAAATTTTTGGTAAAACTGACTTTTCATATATGTTTTACCTTCAAATGGTCTTCGCTTCCTGTTTACACTTCTGGGTCTATACGACCCCAACAATTGATTGAGTAATTGTACAAAAAAATATAAATTTTTAATCATACAAATAATATATCATTTTTTTTGTTTACTTCTCATCTATTCATTAATGCTGTGTTTTTGGAGATATAAAGTACTTTTGTATCCATATACCACACAATTCCTGAACTACACCATTAGCTTGCATAGAAATAAAAAAATTTTTATGATACATTGCATTTATGCTCTAGTACTAGGCCTTCACTTCTGTGTAAAAATTGTCAGATTTATGCTGGATTTTTTTTTTTTTACATTTCCCATTCATTTCAATGTGGGGTCATATTAACCCCGAAGACTGAACATTCACCCAGAAGTGTAAACATTTTTTAACATACCTTTCAGAACAACTGAATCAAGCCCAGTTTTGAAGGGTTATGAAGGATTGTATAGACCCATGACCCGATTGAGGGCTACAAATGTAATATGTCAATATGTCAGCAAAAGAATACTCGTTACAATACTTTAGAACTTACTATAATATACAGTGGCTACAAAAACGTTTATTTGCATGGATAATACGATAATAAACATAGATATCAGAGCAGGTTTGTGAGAAGAAACAAATGATGCAAGACTTAACCCAAATCTAACTTCCCTTTTCTGAGTGACATTCACTTATGTTTTTAAACTAAATGTGCCACTAACATTTGGCAACCGCTGAGTTTTCTAATGTCTGTATTCATTATTGAACTACTTATCCATTTTAACATTTTAATAAAATGCCATTTGGTGGTTTAATATTGTGTGACTTTAGTGCCCAAATTCTTATTGAGCCACTGAATATTAACATAAAGCACTTTAAAATGTTAGTTATAATTATAAAGTGTAATTTATGCTTTGTTTTGGGCATTGTGACATCAGCAATACCACAACTCTAACCATGATTTCCCACACTCTTTCTCCTAAAGATCATTCTCCATTCCCTACATCGATACCAGCCACGAGTGCATGTGATCGAGGCCCGTGATGTGCTGATGTGGGGAAGAGCCCAGCACTCTTTCACCTTCCCAGAAACACAGTTTATCACGGTCACTGCATACCAGAACAGCAAGGTGAAAGCAAAAATACATTTCTCTGATAAATATCAAATACTTTTAACATAATAAAAAAGCCACATATTGACTGTTTATGAAAAACACTTTTTTCGTATTTTCTCCTAGATCACTGAACTGAAAATAAACTCAAATCCTTTTGCGAAAGGCTTTAGAGAGAATGGCATGAACTGCAAGAAGTAGGTTAAATACCAATTATGCACCAATATTAAATAATAATTCCCTAATAGTACACATTTCTTATTAAGACATCTGGACTGAGATCGGAATATTTTTCTGTTTTCCTCAGACAAAGAGATGCAAGGCTGAAGAGAAAAATTACATGCAATCAAGAGGAATCTTTGGATATTGGTGAGGATATAAATGTATTTACTTCAGAATCTAAAATCTTTCAAAAACGATGAGATTGAGATTCTGAGATTTATTCTGTTCTCTTCACACACAAAAAAAATACTTGGTAACGCTTCCTTTTACAGTCCAGTACTTACAGTGTACTTACCTAGAAAGTACTGCTAATATAAAGGTAAGTACATGGAACAGGGTTAGGTTTAGGGGTAGGTTCAGGGTTAGTACAAGTTATTACCCAGTAATTGTAGTCACTAAAATAAATACATAGTATTTACATGGGTAACTGGACTGTAAAAGGAAGCGTTACCAAATACTTTATAAAAAGTGAGAAAAGTTCTTGGTTTCTCAAATATTGCTTTCCTTCTTTCAGAGTCATGTGACCCATGTGATTCCACTGAGCTCCTCCCACAATCAGTGGAACTCCCAAGCTCCGCCCTCTCCATTATAAACTCCGCCCTCCCAATTGCAGACTCAGGTTTTCACAGAGAAGTACCATCCCTCACAGATCAGACAGTCTCGGACCAACCACTTGTCCTAGGACAATCATTCTTGACCTCTGAGATTCCCTCTTCAATGGAAAGTCATCCACAGACAACCCCTGAAAATAATGTGAACAACACACTGATGGATGGGTAAGTCTATATGCTTATGTCGATCAAACACCTTTCCAATGTTTTTTGAGCAGGGTTAAGGATAGTCTACTTTTTGTTGCAGGTCTGGTCAAATGATGGACCTTCCTGGATACACATCAACTTTCCCAACGGCTCATCTCAGCTCCTCATCACATGCCTCTGTGCCTTTGCATCAGTCACCTTCCATCTATTCCATGGTGTCCTCTTCACAGAACTCTGGGCTTGAGCTCCCCCAGCCCTCCACAATTGCATCGACACCCTCTATGTCCACATATTCCTCATCAGACTATCCTGGTCTAAATTCCTCTACGACTATGCCCTCGTCTACGACCTCTCCCCCAGGCTCTTCAGTACCCTCCCATCTCTCACTCCACCTCTCCACACCTTCTCTCCTCGTCATCCTACCACTCTATTCTTCCAACAGACCAATCCCAAGACAACCTAAGTCCTCATACACCTACAAATCCACCTTTCCAAACTATCCCCGGCTCTTGTCAAGGTTCTGGCTTAACTATTGACCCTGGCCAAAATCAGGTGGACGACGGTGGATTGAGTTCATCCAATGAAACAACTCCTGCTATCCAAAACCCAACCCAAACAGCCTTTCCCTTCCCACCAGTGCAGTCCTCAAATGACCCAGATCCAACATCCCCTCAATGTCAAAGTTTACCCCAATCTGCCCTACCCTTCCAACCGGTGTCGCAGTGCAACGCCAATCAAATTCCCACCCCTTCTGACTCAAATATGACGCCAACTGCATTCCCCTTCCCTCCAGCAGCACAGTCCACCCCTAACTCAATGGCAAACCCATCAGCCTTCCCATTTCCCCATTTTCAACAGATCCCTAACCTCAACATGAGTACCCCTGGATCTGCTCAGACTCCAACAACTTGTTCTCTTCCAGTTTCCCAATCCTCAGGTCTGTGTACCATTTCAGCAATTCCAAACACAATTTATTCAACTGGATCCTTCTCCTTTCCTTCCACCAATGTTATCCATCAAGGCCCTATGCAGTCGGTTTCCACAGCATACCCGGTCCCCTCATTCCCTGCATCTTTGCCAAAACACACTACTCATGGCCCTCTCCAAAATCCTGCACCAACATCATCTCACACCTCTTACCCCTTCCCAACTTCTGCTCAACATCCTCTTCAGAGTCTGACTCTACCCTCATCTAACTCGATCTATAGTGTCCCTGCGATCCCAAACCCAACCCAAATTCAATCTACCTTTACCCAGTCATACCCTAATCCCTCCTTCCCTCATATTCAACCCCAAGTTGGAAACCCCACTCAAATCACCACCCAGTCCTTTCACTCAAATACCCCTCAATTAAATCCCCCACTTCCAATCTCAAACCATCCACAATGTCCCACCTCATCAAACGCCTACCCTTCTGTAGCTCCTACTGAGATTGGCACCTTCTCACAGCTCAATTCTGCTGCCCCCTACCTGCCAGATATGGTACTGCACCCTTCCTTGCTCCCTCCTTTTGATCCCTCACTTCCTGCCCCTGCTCCCCCGTCCCTTTATAACGCTTTTCCTTCCTACTCACTCCGTCTTTGCCAGGATCCTCGAGCCTCCCTGCATTTACCCCTCAGGCATATTTATAGACAGCCACAGCATTCTCATGGTCAGGGGCCCTACTTTGACATTGGTGGAAGAGCCGTTTTCTGAAGATAAACAGAGGTTTGCAAGGATACTGCATCAGTCAGTTACTTTGCTCTGAAGATGATGGAAGCACTGCACATTATAGAACTGCATAATGGGAGATAAAAAGAGACAATCCCAAATATTGCAGTAGTTTAAAATGTAAAACTTATTGGTGCTTATGGTTGAAAAAGAAAATCTTAATTATGCTGCTCCTAGTTAGAAGTACATTTTATCCTAACAAATGCTTGATGAAGTTTTATAAACCTGTATATTTCTAGTTTTAATTTCTCTTTGTATTTTTAAATGACAAAATAAATAAAGTTTGAATGAGTTTAACTGTATTTTTTATTATTATTTGTTTTTAAAATGTGTGTATACATCAAATACATATTCTATGATGGTCAGGTTTATGTTTTAAACACTTGTTTGAAACTCGCCAACCACCTTTAAACAAAATGTTTGAATGTCATTGAGTTAAAGGAGTAGTTCACTTTAAAAATAAACTTTTGCTGATAATTTACTCACCCCATGTCATCCAAGATGTCCATGTCTTTCTTTCTTCAGTGGAAAAGAAATTAAGGTTTTGGATGAAAACATTTCAGGATTTTTCTCCCTATAATGGACTTCAATGGGAACCAAACGATTCAAGGTCCAAAAGACAGTTTCAGTGTAAACTGTTCAAAGGGTTTTAAATGATTTCAGACGATGAATAAGGGTCTTATCAAGCGAAATGATCACTCATTTAATAAATAAAAAACAACTCGTTCATTAAAATGAACAAATCTTTCCAGAGTCAACTCGTTCATTTCGTTCGTTGAATGAACCAAATGACACACAAAAAAAAGATTTGTTCATTTTGATAAACGAGTTTGAACAGGAGAGTTACGAACGTGCATCAGAGCAAGGCGAACATTTGAGCTTATAAAACTTAAACTTTGTTATTTATTTTTTTAAATGAGCGCTCGTTTTGCTAGATAAGACCCTTATTCATCATCTGAAATCGTTTAAAGCCCTTTCAACAGTTTGCAATGAAACTGTCTTTCTCCATTATATGGAGAAAATCCTGGAATGTTTTCATCAAAAACCTTAATTTCTTTTCAACTGAAGAAAGAATGACATTGATATCTTGGATGACATGGGTGTGAGTGAATTATCAGCAGAAGTTTTCTTAAAAGTGAACTACTTTAAAATTACATACTAAAATGTGAAATCAGCTTGGATCCGCAAATGAACTGCTGCAAGGACTTTCCTGTCCCCTGGATGTCCTAGCAAAGTAACCATAGATGTGGTTCATCACATTAACTATATATACCACATTTCCACATACCCAGCCAACCACATTTCACACTAATATTCCACTAACCAGGAGAGTTCATATTCCTTACACTGTATACAGTATGAAGTCATTGAACATTAATTAACATGCATTACAACATAACAATGCTCATTCCTGTCATGAAACGAAATATATTAGTAAATTTAATTTTATTGGTCAAATACCTGACCAAATCTTGAATGAGGCAAACAGGTACAGGTTAAGTACCGTTAACAGGCTAGTTTGCTTTTGCAGATGCTCTATTTTTCAAATTGTAAAATAAAGAAAATTTGGATAAGGCTGCTGCATTTTGCCAGCCAACCACAAGTTACTTACATGCAATTGGGCGCAAATACTTTAAGAAATGAAGTTAAAAAGTATTACACATTCAAATTGTGAAATAACATGAAAGTGAGAATATCATTTCAAAATAAAACCAAATCAAACTGAGAAAACAATCCATCTCTCTCACTCAGTATCTTAACCATCAGCTCTGAGTGGCAGTTCTGCACAACATTTGCTCATGGTCAGGTGTTGAGAGCGTTAGATACTCAGGAACAGTCATTAAAGTCCAGGTGATAATTACCTCAACCCCCTCCTTCATTTTCCCACCTCAACTGATTTCTCTTTCCTACTTTTCCATTTGGTGATGGACAAAGAGAGGGTTTAAAATAAGGTTAGGTAAACAGCACTACACCAGCACAGGGTGCTGAGAGAGACACTTCAAATGAGTATATATTAGTTGATATACTTTATTTGAGTCTAACATTGTTGTTCTTGAACTGACGACCAAGGCAAATAAATACCACTGAATGTCCACAGAGATTAACAATGATTCTGATGTGGATATCAATGCAAAACGTTTTTGGACTGGGGAATTGTGCATTTGAGATCGACTCAGACGTCAATAAATGGACGCGCAAATTATAATCACTAATACAAAATAAAACAAATGTATTTTAAACACAAACATATGTCTCTATTTGTACAAATCGCTGCACATTCGTTGAATTCTGAATTTGCACATAACTGAAAGCAATTTCAGTTAAAACTATTGTAATTGTCGTTAAAACAAGATATGATGTCGTTATAATGAGACATTTATGTCGTTAAAACGAGATATTATGTCGTTCTAATGAGACATTTATGTCGTTAAAACAAGATATGATGTCGTTATAATGAGACATTTATGTCGTTAAAACGAGATATTAAGTCGTTATAATGAGACATTTATGTCGTTAAAACAAGATATGATGTCGTTAAAACAAGATATGATGTCGTTATAATGAGACATTTGTGTCGTTAAAACGAGATATTAAGTCGTTCTAATGAGACATTTATGTCGTTAAAACAAGATATGATGTCGTTAAAACGAGATATTTATAAAGATATGATGTCGTTAAAAGATATGAAGTCCAGAATTTGAATGCAAAGCGTTTAATTTGACATTAAGCATTTTCCTCCCATAGAAACTCATTATAAGAACGCTAAATGTACCTTAATGCATATTACAATGTCCCCTTATTATGTCGAAAATAACGAGATATTTATGTTGTTAAAACGAATATTTATGTCGTTAAAACTAGATATTAAGTCGTTATAATGATACATTTTATGTCGTTAAAACGAGATATTATGTCGTTCTAATGAGACATTTATGTCGTTAAAACAAGATATGATGTCGTTATAATGAGACATTTATGTTGTTAAAACAAGATATGATGTCGTTATAATGAGACATTTATGTCGTTAAAACGAGATATTAAGTCGTTATAATAAAACATTTATGTCGTTAAAACAAGATATGATGTCGTTATAATGAGACATTTATGTTGCTAAAACAAGATATTAAGTCGTTATAATGAGACATTTATGTCGTTAAAACGAGATATTATGTCGTTATAATGAGACATTTATGTCGTTAAAACGAGATATTATGTCGTTCTAATAAGACATTTATGTCGTTAAAACAAGATATGATGTCGTTATAATGAGACATTTATGTCGATTAAAACGAGATATTATGTCGTTATAATGAGACATTTATGTCGTTAAAACAAGATATGATGTCGTTATAATGAGACATTTATGTCGTTGAAAACGAGATATTATGTCATTATAATGAGACATTTATGTCGTGTAAAACGAGATATTATGTCGTTCTAATGAGACATTTATGTTGTGAAAGCTTGAATATTATGTCGTTCTAATAAGACATTTATGTTGTGAAAACAATATATGATGTCGTTATAATGAGACATTTATGTCGTTAAAACGAGATATTATGTCGTTATAATGAGACATTTATGTCGTTAAAACAAGAATATGATGTCGTTATAATGAGACATTTATGTTGTTAAAACGAGATATTATGTCATTATAATGAGACATTTATGTCGTTAAAACGAGATATTATGTCGTTCTAATGAGACATTTATGTCGTTAAAACAAGATATGATGTCGTTATAATGAGACATTTATGTCGTTAAAACGAGATATTAAGTCGTTATAATAAAACATTTATGTCGTTAAAACAAGATATGATGTCGTTATAATGAGACATTTGTGTTGTTAAAACGAGATATTAAGTTGTTCTAATAGACATTTATGTTGTTAAAACAAGATATGATGTCGTTATAATGAGACATTTATGTCGTTAAAACGAGATATTAAGTCGTTATAATGAGACATTTATGTCGTTAAAACAAGATATGATGTCGTTAAAACGAGAAAATATGTTGTTTTAACGACATATAGATCTCATTATTACGACATAATTGAGGGGAAAAATAATATGTATGTGGCAGCAAAGCGTCACTGTACATTTTGATTCTATATAGTCAGAACTTACATATAGTAAGAACAGAAACATGCATTAAGACAGGGACAATTTGATTTCAAGCTCACTTCAATTCTAAATCCTCATAAATGTCCACGATAGAAGGCACTATTTTATATCCTAGAAGGCTAACGTGTCAAATGCATGGCAATGAGTCGAGTTAAGATGTATTAAAAGTCTTTTGCCACTTGCCCTTTACTCTCTCTCTCTCCTGCAGTTTTTCTATCTGGCGCCGGTGATCTTTTCTTTGAGTCTTCGGCGGAGCTCCTGTCTGAGTAGATCTCTTTCCTTACGGATTCCCTGGAGCACAGTGCGGTTCTCCTGAGCCCTTCGCACCAGATATGGCAGTGTGTCGTCCACTGAGCCGTACGGCACTGACTTGTACACTGAGAAACCATGCTGGGCTGAGAAGAGAAGATGAATGTGAGGTTGACAGGTGTTCCAGAGAGGAAATTAATTCATTCAGTGCTACTGAAAACAATCAGACTCACCTAGAGTAAGAGAGACATGGTCACACATGCCCAGCAGCTGACCAAAACACACAGTGTTTCCATCTCTGCGAAGCCCCAACTCTTCCATCCTGAAACAACATATTGATCAAAACACTGATCTTCTTTACAATGCTGAAATGCCTTGTCAGTGGAATGACCCGTTTATGAGGGTGTACCGTGTCACCGCCCGTCTGACTTATTCTTCATTGTGAGTGGCCACAATGATCATATAGCGTTCAGGTTTCTCTGAAATGAGGTTCAGCATGATCTCCAGACATCCATTATAACTGCAAATAAAATAAGGCTTTTAGAAAAACTGTCTGTAAAAGGACTTACAGCACTTGAAAAACACAAATTGCAAGGGGAAAAGGACATTTATAAATATTATACAGTGCTCTCACAAAGAGTAACATGGATGCAAAAAAAAAAAAAAAAATTCACCTGTAAATCACTCTCAAATATTTATATATATTTATTTACGTTATTTATACCCATTGGCAATTCTCAATGCTAATGTTTTTTTTCCATTTTTAAAGGAGTAGTTCACTTTTGAAAAAAACATTTGCGGATAATTCACTCACCCCCATGTCATCCAAGATGTCCATGTCTTTCCTTCTTCAGTCTGAAAAGAAATTAAGGTTTTTGATGAAAAAAAAACAGGATTTTCTCCATATAATGGACTTCAATGGGAACCAAACGGTTCAAGGTCCAAAAGACAGTTTCAGTGCAAACTGTTCAAAGGGCTTTAAACGATTCCAGACGATGAATAAGGGTCTTATCAAGCGAAACGATCGCTCATTAAAAAAAAAAAAAAAAGTTTACGTTTCATAAGCTCAAATGGTCGTTCCGAGTCAATTCGTCGTTGAATAAACCAAATGACTCAAAAAAGATTTGTTCATTTTGATGAACGAGTTCAAACAGGAGAGTCATGAACGTGCATCACAGAACAGAGCAAGGCGAGCATTTGAGCTTATAAAACTTAAACTTTATTCATTTATTAATTAAACGAGCGATCGTTTCGCTGATAAGACCCTTATTCATCGTCTGGAATCGTTTAAAGCCCTTTGAACAGTTTACACTGAAACTGTCATTTGGACCTTGAACCGTTTGGTTCCCATTGAAGTCCATTATATGGAGAAAAATCCTGGAATGTTTTCATTAAAAACCTTAATTTCTTTTCAACTGAAGAAAGAAAGACATGGACATCTTGGATGACATGGGGTGAGTGAATTATCAGCAAAAGTTTTTTCAAAATTGAACTACTCCTTTAATGTGATTTGGAGTAAAAGAATCACCTGTCGTTAGTGCTCCCATGATTCATGAATTGGATCTGTTCGCCCTTCTTTTTGGGCAAGTTTTCTCTCTTTGTCCATGTAAGCACCTCTGACGAGTTTAACCCCGATACAGAAACTCTGATCAATGGATGTCTGAATGGCATCAAGTAACAGATTCTTTGATTCCTGTATGTGAAGAAACAAATATATCTGTAAAGCCATAAGAGATAGATTATACACATTTTTTTTTTACTAAATAATGAAGGTTTGTGGCAACCTTAAGGTAGCACTGATATGTGTTCCAGATCCAGGCGCTTTGTTGGTTGAACTTCTTCATCATAGCCATGGTGATGAGTGACAGGGCAGGGTTCATGTAAGTGTACTCAGCATCCACCAGGACACGGACTTTATTAACACTTGCCTAAACACAGCGTGTATAGTATGTTTAGTCACTCCCAGCATTATCTTTCTTTTAGCTTTAACATGTTAACTTGTGCGTTTAAATTTGGCTACCTCTCCTATTTTGTTGAGTCTCTGAAGGCTGAATAGCAAGTGTGTGTTTTCACTCTCAGTCAGACCAGGAAACACGACTTCCTATCGGTAAAAAACAAAACAAAAAACATTTAAAGCAATAAGAATAAAAAAAATAGCAGAGTATAGTAAGCGTGTGGTGTGATACTGTACCTCTCCGTCCATGGCTCTCACAAGCAAGTTCAGATCATACTGTTCTGTCTTCAGCAGAGAAGTCAGCTTAACCTGAACAGGGTTTAATATAGTTAGCCTTCTAATACTGATAGCAATTTCTAATAAGAAGAAATGTTATTTAAGCATCAAATCAGCATATTAGATCAGGATCGTGTGACACTGAAGTCAGGAGTAATGATGCTGAAAATCAGCTTTGATCACTAAAGTACATTTTAAAATATATTAATAGAAAACGGTTCTTTTCAAATGTTATAATATTTCAAATTACTACTGTTCTTATTGTATTTTTGATTAAATAAATGCAGCCTTGGTGACCATTATAGACTTCTTTCAAAAAAAAACTTCATTATTCCAAACATTTGATTGGTGTATTAGACAAAGAACCTTAAATGAGTCATTCACTTTTAAAAAAAAAAACTTTTGCTGATAATTTACTCACCCCATGTCATCCAAGATGTCCAAGATGTAAGGGTCTTATCTAGCGAAACGATCGCTCATCTAAAATAAATAACAAAGTTCAAGTTTTATAAGCTTAAATGCTCGCCTTGCTCTGTTCTGTGATGCATGTTCGTGACTCTCCTGTTCAAACTCATTCATCAAAATAAACAAATCTTTTTTTCGAGTCATGACTCGAAGGGTCCTAAATAAGACCCTTATTCATCGTCTGGTGTCCTTTAAAGCCCTTTCGAAGCTGCACTGACTCTCTCATTTGGACCTTGAACCGTTTGGTTCCCATTGAAGTCCATTATATGGAGAAAAATCCTGGAATGTTTTCATCAAAAACCTTAATTTGTTTTCGACTGAAGAAAGAAAGACATGGACATCTTGGATGACATGGGGGTGAGTAAATTATCAGCAAAAGTTTTTTTAAAAGTGAACTACTCCTTTAATCTTTGTTAATCTCAACTGATAAGAATCAATCTTTATATTTGGGATGAGAGGAAACACCCACACACAGCTCAGGGCTGACTAGTGCTGTGATCTTCAGCTGCATCATGGGATTATTACTCCAAGCCATTAACGTGAGACATCAGGACACAATCCAGCATGGCTGCCAGGTTGTCTTCATATCGCTGTTCCCTGTAGATATAAGTCAAAGTCAGTACTTGCTGAGAATGAAATGTTTTACAATCCCACCACTTAATAAATCAAACTATAAACTATATTGGAAACTACACTCACTTAAAGGATTATTAGGAACACCATACTAATACTGTGTTTGACCCCCTTTTGCCTTAATTCTAAGTGGCATTGATTCAACAAGGTGCTGAAAGCTTTCTTTAGAAATGTTGGCCCATATTGATAGGATAGCATCTTGCAGTTGATGGAGATTTGTGGGATGCACATCCAGGGCATCGAAGCTCCCGTTCCACCACATCCCAAAGATGCTCTATTGGGTTGAGATCTGGTGACTGTAGGGCCATTTTAGTACAGTGAACTCATTGTCATGTTCAAGAAACCAATTTGAAATGATTCAAGCTTTGTGACATGGTGCATTATCCTGCTGAAAGTAGCCATCAGAGGATGAGGACATGGTGGCCATAAAGGGATGGACATGGTCAGAAAACAATGCTCAGGTAGGCCGTGGCATTTAAACGATGCCCAATTGGCACTAAGGGGCCTAAAGTGTGCCAAGAAACATCCCCCACACCATTACACCACCACCACCAGCCTGCACAGTGGTAACAAAGCATGATGGATCCATGTTCTCATTCTGTTTACGCAAATTCTGACATTTTTCCAGTCTTCAACTGTCCAATTTTGGTGAGCTCTTGCAAATTGTCGCCTCTTTTTCCTATTTGTAGTGGAGATGAGTGGTACCCGGTGGGGTCTTCTGCTGTTGTAGCCCATCTGCCTCAAGGTTGTGTGTGTTGTGGCTTCACAAATGCTTTGCTGCATACCTCGGTTGTAACGAGTGGTTATTTCAGTCAAAGTTGCTCTTCTATCAGCTTGAATCAGTCGGCCCATTCTCCTCTGACCTCTAGCATCAACAAGGCATTTTCGCCCACAGGACTGCCGCATACTGGATGTTTTTTCCCTTTTCACACCATTCTTTGTAAACCCTAGAAATGGTTGTGCGTGAAAATCCCAGTAACTGAGCAGATTGTGATATACTCGCCAACAACCATGCCACGCTCAAAATTGCTTAAATCACTTTTCTTTCCCATTCTGACATTCAGTTTGGAGTTCAGGAGATTGTCTTGACCAGGACCACACCCCTAAATGCATTGAAGCAACTGTCATGTGATTGGTTGATTAGACAATTGCATTAATGAGATATTGAACAGGTGTTCCTAACAATCCTTTAGGTGAGTGTAGATCACATCAAATTCACCTAAAAAGTTATTGGTACAATAGGGAAGAAAAGCCTGGGAAATGTATAATGTGGAGCTCCAAGTGCAGGTTCACTGGGACCCGTGATGCAGCTCAGCCTCTGGGCTCACTGGGCCATTTGGTGGAGCTCATCTTCCAAATTTAGTAAAGCCCCACATTTTTCTACACACATACCTAGCATATGTGTAAAGCCGAGAACAAAGGGGCAGGGCAGTGTTGCCATCTTGTGAACAAATTCATTTGTGCAAAAAATTCAAGTTTTTTTCTTTTAAATGTATAAACATTAAACGATGATCTTTGTTTTGTGCTTACATAGAGGCAACAATACACTTGATCCACTCAATGCTATCCAATTTTTTAAAGTGAGGTTACATTTTCACAGCAGAATCTGAATGTCTTACCCAGTGCTCTCTCCTAGGTCCTCTTCAATGGGGACGGCTAACATGGGGTGGAGCCCCAGCGAGCTCATCTTTTGCATGGAGTCTGCGATCTCACCTTCTGTTTCCCCGGCAACAAACTGAGCTGTACACAGATGGGCGTACGACCATGGAGAAACCTCGCGAACCCAACACCGTCCTCGGAAACGTCATTAGCTTTGTAAGACAAGAGATTACAACAAATGTTACCATGAGTAGATGTTGTCCTGGTACTGTCCTCTCCAGGACTATATGACCAGAAGTACAATTTTAAACATCAATTACGAGTTATAATAACCTATATTCTAAACACTTAAAACATTCTATGGCATATGTTGTCCATTCTTAGACTAGACCCGAATAGTGAGAACAAATTCTCAGGACAGGACTGAGGAAAAATTCACAAGTTTGTAATCATTGCCTAACATTGTTCATTATAGTACTGCTTAGAACTATATTCATGGTGTTTACTGAACCACATAACTTGTATTATCTTGTATTCTACTTACTCATGTCATCCAAGATGTCCATGTCATTCTTGCTTCAGTTGAAAAGAAATTAAGGTTTTTGATGAAAACATTCCAGCATTTTCTCTCATATAATGGACTTTAATGGGAACCAAACAGTTCAAGGTCCAAAAGACAGTTTCAGTGCAAACTGTTCCAAAGGGCTTTAAATGATTTCAGACGATGAATAAGGGTCTTATCAAGCAAAACGATCGCTCATTTAAAAAAAACAACAAATAAAATTTAAGTTCTATAAGCTCAAATGGTTGCCTTGCTCTGGTGTGTGATGCGCATCACACACCAGAGCAAGTCGAGCATTTGTGCTTATAAAACTTAAACTTTATTTATTTTTTAAATGAGCGATTGTTTCGTTTGATAAGACTCTTATTCATCGCCTGAAATCGTTTAAAGCCCTTTGAACAGTTTGCACTGAAACTGTCTTTTGGACCTTAAACCATTTGGTTCCTATTGAAGTCCATTATATGGAGAAAAATGTTTATCAAAAACCTTCATTTCTTTTCGACTGAAGAAAGAAAGACATGGACATCTTGGATGACAAGGCGGTGAGTAAATTATCAGCAAAAGTTTTTTTAAAAGTGAACTACTCCTTTAATGCCATATGCACAATCATTCTGTGAAGCTACTTAGAAACTATGTATTGTGTAATGTGCTGTACAAACAACTGAGATTTAACTAATTCAACTTCAGGTTCACATTGATTCAGTAAGTGTTTCATAAGTGGTTAACACAAGGATGATGTCCTCACCTTACCACAGTTGTTAACCAGCACAGGGAACGAGCAAAGCCGGAAGACCCAGAGGGCTCGGATCAGCTCCCAGAAACTCTTCACCTTGAATGCCTGAGGATCCTCAAAGGTCAGAAAGCCTGGTGAGGAGGGCTTACAGAGGTCAAGATCATGTTTGGCCGTCAGGGACTGCGGGGAAGCCACGCTCTTGAGCCGCACACATATGAAACGACTCAACACTGGAGGCCGAAGAAGAGACATCTCCACTGCTCTGACAACTGAGACGTTTTTTAATGAAACTTTAAATGGTGAACTATTGATCCCAGCACAAATCTAATCTTAAGAGTTGCAGAAGAGGCACATTGCAGCAGAAATCCTTAAATATTGTGCAATTTCAATGCTTATTCAGTTTAGATGCGTTGTATATATGCCTGCATATACCTATACAGACCAATACGATTTGGTTTCCACAGACAGACCAAACATCAGTGACACCTGTAAGCATATAAACATGGGAAAGAAGCAGAAAAAGATTCGCTTTAGTGTACAACTCTACCACAGAAGTGGGATGAAAAGGCTGAAAATGTCAGGAAATTTTGAAAAGGACTTCTCACCTGTTATTATGGATGCCAGGACTAACATATGCAGGTTCTGTGCAAATTTCCAGTGCAAATAAACACATAGGATGAGAGCGAATGAATGGGGCAGAGAGGGGGAGGTTCGTTTTAGGCATGTTGGTTAATGACTGATGTGCCTCTTGAACTTTGGGACATTAAGATTGAGGGGCCTGATTTCATGAAAATGTGTCTCTAATGTGCTTATCGTGCATATGATACACATTTTATTGCGTGTACTACACACGCACCCACAACACAAATCCTACCCAAACATATAAAACATAGCTTACATACCCCAAACATCACACCAAACCTACCCATGTGTATCATATGCACGTGAAAACACCATAAAGTTGCATATAAATGATATATTATATAAATATTACATTTATAAATTGTATTATATTGCACAATAAACACAATGCAAGCTATGATGCATTTAGTCTGACCGGGTCGACATTGTGCCCTAACTTTGTAAAATATGACTAAATCAATATCTGTATCAATCAAATTTGATACACTGGATTTGGAACGGCAATGGTATAGACCATTACTGGTTAATAACCACTTTTGAAGTCACAGCATAGTTAATTCATATTTTGAATAATTATTAGGATACATAAAAAAAAATAATAATAAAAAAGAGACGCAGAAAAAAATCCGCAGAAATGAGAAGCAAGGGAACCGAGCAGATGTCAGACAGACCTTGGATCTTGGGAAGGAGAGGGATGTGTTAGACAAAACACTATAGACTTTGTCCTGAGCAGTCGATACTTACAAACAAGAGCAAAAAATTAACTCCAAACACCCTTCAACTTAAATGAAGACGCTCAGAAAAGCAGATGCGAAGGTCTTAAATGCAATGCGACTTTAACATCAGTCCTCTCTCTGCATTTAGTCAAATTTTCTGTAAGAAGCTGAATGCATTGTCTGAAAGTATCGTTTTAGACTTTTTTTCTATGCAGTGAATTAATTTGATCTTAGATGTGCTCCATTAGTAATATTTTGTTCAGTGGTCACTGTGCTTACGGTCTTCCTTATTGGCTTAAAATGGTTTATCATATGGCTTGACATTTAGCAAATGTTTATATGTTGAATATGTTAAATGTTTGTGTATATGACCTATATAATGTTTATATAGGTCAAGAACTTTTACGTGGGAGAGTGTCATTCACAGAAAATGTGTTCGTTTTAACACCTGCTTTCAGAAACAGATTTCCCACAAGGCCTGCCATGATCATGGGTTTGGGCTCATGATTGTAATGCAAAGAATTGCAATGAATTTTATTCTGTTGTATTCACGCTACTTGCAGTGTAAGCCTAAGTCGAAATTGATAAAAAAAGTCAAAATTACGACGTCGTCAATTTGACTGTTAAATGTCATAATGTTCAACTTAGATCATCGTTTTGACTATCTCATAAATATGACTTTGTACATCAATTATAATGTACAACAGCATTATTTTTTCTCATGTCAGAAATGGGCTTCCATAGACTGACGGGTGACTTTTTCAAGCAATGGTAGAGTAGTTTCTTCCATTACTTCAGGTTTGCTTTATCAAAACAATGCAAAGGAACGTTGTTAAACAGGTTTCCAGATCATTTTCATCTGAAACGGTACACAAGATTATGGCTGCACGATTAATCGCACAATGTTGATATGCGCATCTAATCAGTAAAGCCAGTTCCGTGATTAGTAGTAAATCACCTTCACCTGCTTTTAGATGGAGCGGCATTTACTACAAAGAGCCGTAACTTACTGACAGAGCTGAGCCAAATCGGCATTAATATCGAGGACGTATCGACCAGCGATTATTTTCAATTTTGATATTTTTCAGTCCAACCGTTCTTGTCTGTCAGTCATATAATGGAGGTCTATGGTCACCACCTCAAAGAGCATGCACAGAGAAGTCCAAATTAAACATGATTTAATGACTCGTAAATGTAAGTACACATTAATGGCCTAAGACACGAAAACGAGCGGTTTGTGTGAGAAAACGAACAGTATTTATATCGTTTTTATTTCTTGTAATCAAAGCCACGTCCAAGTACTCTGAGTGCGAGGGTGCTTCTATCTGTGCAACCCCCGGAAAGCCCCGGATATATTGTGCGTGTACGTCACTCATTGTTTACACAGAGATTTCAGAAGTGTTACCCTTAACTGTGAAGATCTAAACATATTTTAGATATACAGGAAATTGCAATGGAAGATGGTTTTATATATTAACAGACATTGTTGAAATTGTTTTGCCGCACTGTGCACCCGCAACCTCAGATCACTTGGACGTGGCTGTGGTTACAAGAGGTAAAAACGATATAAACACCGTTTGTTTTCTCACACAAACCGCTCGTGTACTTACATTTACGAGTCATTAAATCATGTTTAATTTGGACTTCTCTGTGCATGCTCTTTGAGGTGGTGGCCATAGACATAGTCATTATATGACTGACAGACAAGAACGGTTTGACCTAAAAATATCAAAATAGAAACTACTGCGGAAACAAAGACACCTACATCTTGGATGTCAAAGTGAACTATCCCTTTAATGAAAGAAAATATTGTAGCAATAAACCAGTGCATGAGATTGAAACAAATGACTGACTGAAACTCTACTTCATTTTGACTGAATAATGTTTATTAATTCACCAGGTTGTAACACAAAAAACTTGATATTTCTTCCCAGCCCACTATATTATCTCCATAACTGCTCCTCCAGAACCCTCAACACTGTAATGGACACATGCTAATTGTGGTGACACTTAACGCGTCAACAAGAAAAGCGGGCTTATATGTTTTGGTGTTACCAAAGGTAAGGTAAGGTTGATGTAATGCAACAGATCTGGAGTTGGTGGATGAAGAGCAAAGCAGAGGAACCTGCAGTCTGGTTCTGGAATGAAGCCGTGTTTGAACAGGATGCACTGGGATCAGTATGAGCTCTGGTTCTGGTTCCTGTATCCTCCTCGCTGGTAGTTCTGTTTCTGCTGGTAACCACCTTTCTGATCTATAGCAGTGACAGAGAGCAGAAACAGACGGAGATATTGAACTTCAGAAGTCAAACATGTGGCATTTACTCTTCATTTCACTGTTTACACTAAAGCTGCTTTGAGTTTCTCAAGGAAGAACAAGAGATAGTGAGCAAGAAAAAGTAAAGAGGGCCTTAGAACAACCAGATGGAGAGTTGCCACCGCATTCATTGGTAAAGGTAGAAATGAGTGAACAGGTGAGTAAGATGGAGAGATGAATGAATGATTTAACATGTTCATAACCACCTCGTTGGTAACCACCTTGCTTCTGTTGGTAACCTCCCTCTGGTCTCCAGCTGCATAGTGAAAAGTGTTTAGAGGACAAGCACTTTCACCCAACAAAAGCACTTCAACACACACTTTTTCAGCAACATTGAACAGCAGCCGCGTCAAGAGACCACAAGCACACAAGTGTACAGTCTGAGTGTGTATGGACTGTCATTAGGGGTGTAACGGTACACAAGAGTCACGGTTCAGCACGTACTTCGCTTTTGGGGTCACGGTTTCAATAAAATAAATAAATAAAGCAACAAATCCCCATAACTAGGTTTCTTTTCATATATTTTGAACAAGCAGTAGTGCAAATAACTATGGAAGCTTGTTTCCGCCACTGAATAAAAAAATAAAATAATTGCAACTTTCTCACAATTGCGAGATATGAAGTCAGAATTGTGAGAAATAAAGTCGCAATTGCGAGATATAAAGTCAGAATTGCGGGATATAAGGTCAGAATTGCGGGATATAAAGTCAGAATTGCGGGATATAAAGTCAGAATTGCGGGATATAAAGTCAGAATTGCGGGATATAAAGTCAGAATTGCGGGATATAAAGTCAGAATTGCGGGATATAAAGTCAGAATTAGGGATGTTAACTGATGACCGTTTGACCGATGGTTGACCGTATCGAACGTTAACCGATCAAAGTTGTCAGTAGTCGGTTAAAAAAAAAAAACATTTGACGCGAGGTCACAGCGTTTGGGTTCGCGCGCTCATAATTTTTGCGAAAACACTCGAGGTTAGAAGAACGAGGGCAGACGACAGGATGAAGCGTGCAAAGAAAATAGTGTGTAGGACCATTTCACCTAAAAGAATGACACAGATGTAGGTTGCTGGGCTTAGATTTGAAAATAAATTACATTTACATTTCAGTGGTAACAGATAGAGTGATCAATGATCATCATCTTTCTTTATTATTGTTAGCACTAACGTTAAGCGGCGTCTCCTCGGAGCTGTCATTTTCTTAACTGAGCCACGGCAATGTTTCAAATGAGCTTCTAACGCTACTAACGCCTTTATTTTCAACGCGATCACATTGTACCCAAACCATTTCGAAAATAAAAAGGAGCCTCCGATTACATACAAGCGCCTTGGCGCCGCGTTTGTGGGGCGTCGCGCACACCGGAGTGACCGGATGAGAAGCGCTGCGCCGCGCCACGTAGGACAACAGGTATCCCACACCGGATCACTTTCTCATCAGTATATGGCCAGCAATGTTGTTTTGTTTAATGACATGAAATGAAGATAATGTCTGTTCTATGTTATGATTGTACTGTACAACAATCGTTGCTGAGTCTGCAGTCTGAAATCTTTACCTCAGAGCATCCGTTAACTGAATGAATTGAGAATCTCAGCTGAAAATCCAATAACATCAGCAATTGTCATTCAAGCAGCTGATTTCTGTAAATGAATGCAAAACTACATGTATATTGCAGCAAAGGGCGAAGTCAGGATCCATTAGCAACGATTTGAGACAAAAATAATTAATTTTATATAAAACTATGTAAATGGCGATCTGTGGCGCAGCAGGATTTTGAACACGGCCCTGAGCCGTTGCTGGGCGCCGCGGACAGATGCCGAATCTCGTTCGGTGTGTGTACATGTACACTTATAGAGAATAATGTGTTAAAGATGTGGCGCTGAACTTCTCGTCCGGTGTGCGACCCCCTGGGGACTCGTGTTTCGCGCTGTATTGGGATTTTAAAAGTGACGGCGCTGGGGCTGTGTGTATGTGTGTGTGCGCATATTTTAAACCAATCGGTTAACCGGTTTTAACCGGCTAATGAGGCTCGGTGGTCGGTCAAGAAAATTTTTAGTTTTCGCCATCCTAGTCGGAATTGCGAGATACAGAGTCGGAATTGCGAGAATACAGAGTCGGAATTGCGAAGATACAGAGTCGGAATTGCGAGATACAGAGTCGGAATTGCGAGATACAGAGTCGGAAATTGCGAGAATACAGAGTCGGAAGTTGCGAGATACAGAGTCGGAAGTTGCGAGATACAGAGTCGGAGTTGCGAGATACAGAGTCGAAATTGCGAGATACAGAGTCGGAGTTGCGAGATACAGAGTTGGAAATTGCGAGATACAGAGTCGGAGTTGCGAGATACAGAGTGAGAGTTGCGATACAGAGTCGGAATTGCGAGATACAGAGTCGGAGTTGCGAGATACAGAGTCGGAGTTGCGAGATACAGAGTCGGAGTTGCAAGATACAGAGTCGGAAGTTGCGAGATACAGAGTCGGAGTTGCGAGATACAGAGTCGAAGTTGCGAGATACAGAGTCGGAGTTGCCAGATACAGAGTCGGAGTTGCGAGATATAGAGTCGGAAGTTGCGAGATATAGAGTCGGAGTTGCGAGATATAGAGTCGGAGTTGCGAGATATAGAGTCGAGAGTTGCGAGATATAGAGTCGGAGTTGCGAGATATAGAGTCGGAGTTGCGGGATATAGAGTCGGAGTTGCGGGATATAGAGTCGGAAATTGCGAGATATGGAGTCGGAACTGCGAGATATAGAGTCGGAACTGCGAGATATGAAAGTCGGAACTGCGAGATATGAAGTCGGAACTGCGAGATATGAAGTCGGAACTGCGAGATATGAAGTCGGAACTGCGAGATATGAAGTCGGAACTGCGAGATATGAAGTCGGAACTGCGAGATATGAAGTCGGAACTGCGAGATATGAAGTCGGAACTGCGAGATATGAAGTCGGAGTTGCGAGATATGAAGTCGGAACTGCGAGATATGAAGTCGGAACTGCGAGATATAAAGTCGGAACTGCGAGATATAAAGTCAGAACTGCGAGATATAAAGTCAGAACTGCGAGATATAAAGTCAGAACTGCGAGATATAAAGTCAGAACTGCGAGATATAAAGTCAGAACTGCGAGATATAAAGTCAGAACTGCGAGATATAAAGTCAGAACTGCGAGATATAAAGTCAGAACTGCGAGATATAAAGTCAGAACTGCGAGATATAAAGTCAGAACTGCGAGATATAAAGTCAGAACTGCGAGATATAAAGTCAGAACTGCGAGATATAAAGTCAGAACTGCGAGATATAAAGTCGGAACTGCGAGATATAAAGTCAGAACTGCGAGATATAAAGTCAGAACTGCGAGATATAAAGTCGGAACTGCGAGATATAAAGTCAGAACTGCGAGATATAAAGTCGGAACTGCGAGATATAAAGTCGGAACTGCGAGATATAAAGTCGGAACTGCGAGATATAAAGTCGGAACTGCGAGATATAAAGTCGGAACTGAGAGATATAAAGTTCGGAACTGCGAGATATAAAGTCGGAGTACACAAGTACACAAGAGTCACGGTTTAGCACGTACTTCGCTTCTGGGGTCACGGTTTGATAAAATAAATAAATAAAGCAACAAATCCCCATAACTAGGTTTCTTTTCATATATTTTGAACAGGCAGTAGTGCAAATAACTATGGAAGCTTGTTTCCGCCACTGAATAAAAAAATAAAATAAAATAATTGCAACTTTTTCTCACAATTGCGAGATATAAGGTCCGAGTTGCGGGATATAGAGTCGGAGTTGCGGGATATAGAGTCGGAGTTGCGGGATATAGAGTCGGAGTTGCGGATATAGAGTCGGAGTTGCGGGATATAGAGTCGGAAGTTGCGGGATATAGAGTCGGAGTTGCGGGATATAGAGTCGGAGTTGCGGGATATAGAGTCGGAGTTGCGGGATATAGAGTCGGAGTTGCGGGATATAGAGTCGGAGTTGCGGGATATAGAGTCGGAGTTGCGAGATATAGAGTCGGAGTTGCGAGATATAGAGTCGGAAGTTGCGAGATATAGAGTCGGAGCTTGCGAGATATAGAGTCGGAGTTGCGAGATATAGAGTCGGAGTTGCGAGATATAGAGTCGGAGCTTGCGAGATATAGAGTCGGAGTTGCCGAGATATAGAGTCGGAGTTGCGAGATATAGAGTCGGAGTTGCGAGATATAGAGTCGGAGTTGCGAGATATAGAGTCGGAGTTGCGAGATATAGAGTCGGAGTTGCGAGATATAGAGTCGGAGTTGCGAGATATAGAGTCGGAAGTTGCGAGATATAGAGTCGGAGTTGCGAGATATAGAGTCGGAAGTTGCGAGATATAGAGTCGGAGTTGCGAGATATAGAGTCGGAGTTGCGAGATATAAAGTCGGAATTGCGAGATATAGAGTCAGAATTGCGAGATATAGCAGTCAGAATTGTGAGATATAGAGTCAGAATCGTGAGATATAGAGTCAGAATCGCGTGTTATAGAGTCAGAATCGCGTGTTATAGAGTCAGAATCGCTGAAGATATAGAGTCAGTAATCGCTGAGGTATACAGTCAGAATCGTGAGATATAGTCAGAATCGCTAAGAAATAGAGTCAGAATCGCGAGATATAGAGTCAGAATCGCTGAGATATAGAGTCAGAATCGCTGAAGATATAAGTCAGAATCGCGAGATATAAAGTCAGAATTGCAAGATATAAAGTCAGAATTGCGAGATATAAAGTCAGAATTGCGAGATATAAAGTCAGAATTGCGTGTTATAAAGTCAGAATTGCGAGATATAGAGTCAGAATTGCGAGATAGTCAGAATTGCGAGATATAGAGTCAGAATTGCGAGATATAGAGTCAGAATTGTGAGATATAGTCAGAATTGTGAGATATAAGTCAGAATTGTGAGCTATAGAGTCAGAATTGTGAGATATAAAGTCAGAATTGTGTGTTATAAAGTCAGAATCGCAAGATATAGAGTCAGAATCGCGAGATATAGAGTCAGAATTCGCGAGATATAGAGTCAAGAATCGCAAGATATAAGTCAGAATCGCGAGATATAGAGTCAGAATTGCGAGATATAAAGTCAGAATTGCAAGATATAAAGTCAGAATTGCGAGATATAAAGTCAGAATTGCGAGATATAGTCAGAATTGTGAGATATAGAGTCAGAATTGCGAGATATAGTCAGAACTGTGAGATATAGAGTCAGAATTGTGAGATATAGAGTCAGAATTGTGAGATATAAAGTCAGAATTGTGAGTTATAAAGTCAGAATTGTGAGATATAAAGTCAGAATTGTGAGTTATAAAGTCAGAATTGTGAGATATAAAGTCAGAATTGTGAGATATAAAGTCAGAATTGTGAGTTATAAAGTCAGAATTGTGAGTTATAAAGTCAGAATTGTGAGATATAAAGTCAGAATTGTGAGTTATAAAGTCAGAATTGTGAGATATAAAGTCAGAATTGTGAGTTATAAAGTCAGAATTGTGAGTTATAAAGTCAGAATTGTGAGATATAAATTTAGAATTGTGAGATATAAAGTCAGAATTGCGTGTTATAAAGTCAGAATTGTGAGATATAAAGTCAGAATTGTGAGATATAAAGTCAGAATTGTGAGATATAAAGTCAGAATTGCGAGATATAAAGCCAGAATTGCGAGATATAAAGTCAGAATTGTGAGTTATAAAGTCAGAATTGTGAGATATAAAGTCAGAATTGTGAGATATAAAGTCAGAATTGTGAGATATAAAGTCAGAATTGTGAGATATAAAGTCAGAATTGTGAGATATAAAGTCAGAATTGTGAGTTATAAAGTCAGAATTGTGAGTTATAAAGTCAGAATTGTGAGATATAAAGTCAGAATTGTGAGATATAAAGTCAGAATTGTGAGATATAAAGTCAGAATTGTGAGATATAAAGTCAGAATTGTGAGATATAAAGTCAGAATTGTGAGATATAAAGTCAGAATTACGAGATATAAAGTCAGAATTACGAGATATAAAGTCAGAATTACGAGATATAAAGTCAGAATTGTGAGATATAAAGTCAGAATTGCGAGATATAAAGTCAGAATTGCGAGATGTAAAGTCAGAATTGCGAGATATAAAGTCAGAATTGCGAGATGTAAAGTCAGAATTACGAGATATAAAGTCAGAATTACGAGATATAAAGTCAGAATTGTGAGTTATAAAGTCAGAATTGCGAGATGTAAAGTCAGAATTACGAGATATAAAGTCAGAATTACGAGATATAAAGTCAGAATTGTGAGTTATAAAGTCAGAATTGCGAGATGTAAAGTCAGAATTACGAGATATAAAGTCAGAATTGCGAGATATAAAGTCAGAATTGCGAGATATAAAGTCAGAATTGCGAGTTATAAAGTCAGAATTGCGTGAACATTGGCATTTACTCTTGAACAGGTGAGAAAGATGAAGAGAAGAATGAATGATTTAACATGTTCATAACCACCTCGTTGGTAACCACCTTGCTGGTAACCACCTTGCTTCTGTTGGTAACCTCCCCTCTGGTCTCCAGCTGCATAATGAAAAGTGTTTAGAGACTCTTTTCTGTTGTGGCAGTTAGCAAACAGTCCATAAACCCTTCTGGATTGTAGTGTGGACCACCCGTGACTGACTGTATTGTCATCAGACTGTAAGCACCAAACTGTGACCAGACCGTTACACCCCTAAATTGACATTCTTTCATGGTTGAGTGTTCAAATGGCTTCATAAAAGGATAATTACCTCTCTGGTAGCCTTGTTTCTGTTGGTAACCACCTTTCTGATCTGTGTGAGAGAAAGAGGTTTAAGTCATGTGAAATTATGGTGGGGTGTACTGTATATACAATTTTGATAAAATCTTTCAACATTTAATATATTATAAAATATAATTTATTTATTTGATGGTGAAGCTGAATTTTTGGCATCATTACTCTATTAAATATATTCAAATAGACTGATTATACTGCATTTTTAATCAAAGACAGCCATTGTGAGCATAAGAGGCTTCATTCAAAAACAAAAAACAAATCTTAATTTATTAAACCAGAATAAACCCTATTTAAATTATATAATATACAAAATACCCAATAAAATATTATAGCACTTATATAAAAATAATACAAATGTATATAAACAAATATTAAATGTGGACCAATAATGGGATTTTTTTTTTACAAATATTTTTTTACAATAATCAGAGTAATTAAACTCTTCATTCCTTTTTACATGCAATTTTCATAATTCCGATTATTTGCCAAGAAGCCATTATTTGCATAACCCAAAGCACAAAAGATACAGTTACAGACCAGTTTTAATCAACAAATTAAATGCAAAACACATTTCAGCGTTGTGATAAACATGGCAAACATAGGCGTACACCACTGTGGTTTGATGCGATTATTGATAAAAGATTATGAGCTAAAATCACATTAGTGTTGTGTTTACACAAGGTAAAGTTTAATCTCAATCTCTACAAAATCCCATTATAATGGTGCATGCAAATGTGGCCATTATTACCAATTAAGTTATAATATAATTACATTAAATTTAAAGAAACAAGTTGTCACTTATTCCTTACATATGGTTATTTTAAGATTTACATAACTAACATATAAAAAGATCTTTATATGACTGTGATCTTCAATCAAGTGTTGTTTTTCCTCATGTACCTCTGTTGAAATATCCTCCATAGACACCCTGTTTGAGGTCGAAGACACGCTCGTTGTCTCTCCACCAAGCCGCCCAGTTTCTCTGCGAGCTGCAGGGCCATGTTCTGCAGGGATGTGGGTTCCGTCCTGTGCATCACCACTGTCTGAGTCGGCTGGTCTAGAGATGCCTGACAGAGGAGACACAAATAAATAAAGTTACCAGTATGAATAGCGGATGGAGTAGTTAAAGGTGCATTGTGCAAGTCTTTGAGTTTTTGCAGAACTACGCCCCTCTTGTGACCAGCGAAACTGCAACCAGAGGTGTGAATGCTCACGGACCACACACACGTTTAAACGAGCTGTTCATAACCAAAGGAGCATCAGCCGCTCAAATCTTTTGTAAGTCATAATGAGGTAATAAAGTTTAAAATCTACAAGTAATTTTAAATATATGAAAAGAAAGACATTTGAGTAAATTACACACGTGTGTGTGAGGGGAAAACGGGGGTAGTAGAAAACTTCGGTTTTTGTTTCCATCTATCTCCACGTTGAACTGGTTTGTGTTTACTGTATCCACTTATGATTGTATTATTACGGAAACACGTTCATGAACAATATAAGTTATAACTTTGTATAGGACCCGTTTGAGCCCTAGAGGCGACCGGAGATCTCTCCATTTGTTGAAAGCTTCCCGATGTTGACTCTCGTCTTATTCCGACGCCTGGCACTAGACAAGAGTTTATGTCTTTGTCTTACGTGGAGTTTGCGTTGGGGTTTGGAATGAACTACAAGCCGGTCTCTTTAAATCCATCTTCTACTTTTGTGGAAAGTTGACTTAAGTTTTGTCGCCTCGAGTTGTCTTCGCTGATACGAAGAATGGCGAATACACAAAGCTGCCAGAAATAGCCAGGTTAGCGTGAACGTGCATGACGTTCACACCCAGTCCCATGCCCACTTATTTATTTTACTGTACAGGATTATAGAGGCAATCACAGTGATCAGAGAAGGGCTCATTGGGTTAGAAAACGGCTATTTTAACGTGAAATGTTGCATAATGTAAGGTAAAACTGGTTGTTTTTCTTTTACCATGAGTTCTTCATTGATGATCATCTTGCTGATAATGCTGTGCACTGTTGGTATCTCTAACTCAAACATCTCTGACAGAGTCGCCATACTGTAGAACAGAGAGAAAGAAAGTGATGAAGAGCTGCAAAACCACTGGGCTCCATTTGAAACATTCAAAATGACAGTTCAAGCAGAAACAAAAATGGACATCTTTAGGAAATAAAAGATTTAAGTGAACTAAGAGTAAAATTATGCACCCAAAATAGAGCCCGAACAGATAAAAGATTTTGAAGGCCGATATCCGATACAAATATTTTTGGGTTTTAAAATTCAATATTCTGATATAACAGCTGATATTTTTTATTCATGTATTTTTTTCAGATATGCGCAACAAAACATTAACAGATTTCCCTAACATTAGTTATTTGTGGTTATTTATGAGTAAACTAAAATAATATGCTAATACATTTTAAAAAGAAACTTGTTTCTTTTACTGTCACAACAGAACAGACTGATGATAGTGGCATTAGCTAGCTTTGTGGTTAGCTTGTCTATGATGAGCCATAATTTAGCAATGGATTGTCATACTGCAAATTGTACATTTTCATATAATAAGCCAAGGAGAGATGATACGTCTCATTGCTATAACTGTCACACGCTATTAAAGAAATACTTCAGTCACATTGTCAAAAGTTAAAAGGACAGTCAGCCAACTACACTAACAACGTAACGTAACTATTACTAGCTAATTCCGCTTCACTCTCGGCTTATTTAACAGCAGCAAAACTGGACATAATAGTCACAAATTTTGTCATGCTTGAGTTAAGAGAACTGATGGGGATGATCTTTTAATTGTTATTCAAACAATGTATGTCTCGTGACTAATTCAACTTGCCAATAGGGACGGTGTAGAGTGCCCTCTGGTGGACAAACTATACAACTCCAACACTCATGACATGGTTCAAGCGTGTTTCGTCCGTTTTTATTTTATTTTTGAAATAATCATTTATCGGCCATTATAACTGCCGAGATCCGAGAGTTCGGAAATGACTAATATCGGCCTGCCGATATATCGGTCTTGGCTCCAACCCAAATTCTGGCCATGAATATAGCACTAGGCTGTGTGTTGATCACATGTACCTGATTGAGTCATACACACTACTGTAGGTGAAAAGGTAAGTGCGCAGCGACTCCTCCTGGATCTTCCTTTAGGTTAAAAAAACAAACAAACAACCACAAAGTTATTTGAGTTTGAATGTAAATGATGCTAAAATAGTTTCAAGCATCGAGTCTCTACCTGACGAGCATCTCCCGCACACACTGGGTTTCTGGGAACAGATCCCACACTTTGCTGTTCATCTTCTCGTTGATGATGAAGGAATGGCAGGTTCTCCAGTCGCCCATCTTCATGGCCTTGCTGGCGGCCACAACGTGCTCCCTCATGCTCTCTGGGGGACCTGAGGAGGACAGGCGAGGGAGAGGTTATTTGTATTATTGAGATTAAAAGATCATTTGTATCTCCCATCTCTCCTCTCGTCTTTCTCTCACTCACCCAGCAGTGGCTGTCTCTCGCCCACCCTCAGCTGGTGGTGGAACTGTTTGCTGATCATCCTGCGCGGCATCAAACTCGTGGGCCGCCATGTAAGGGATCTCCAGCAGCATGGCCGACACCAGGTACACACACTCCAAGAGCTCCAGATTAATGTGCATGTGGAACGGCACCTACAAACAATATGACAAGAATTGAAGTCATAGCTCATTCAAAAATGAAAACTGCAACCACTTGGTAGCCCTCATATCTGTAAACCATAATTGATGTGTTTTATGCATGTGTATATGCATGTGAATGTTTATTTGTGAATAAAACCTCAAATCTCTGCATCATATGAAGCGAATTGTGTCTCTTTGGTTTAAATGGATTATTATTATTTTGCAACGTCTTTTTGAAGACTGATTATATATCGAATTACTTGGACTATATTGATATCAATGGATGTACAAACATATCCTCAAACAAAAACTCTATTTAGAAAAATTTAACCAGCTACTAAGCCTCAAAATTAGGGATGAATGATATTGGTTACCATATCATATCAATCAATAAGTTTGATTATTCTGATGAGTTTAATAAGTCTAAAACAACAAGTTTGGTTATAATGAAATTGACAATTATCACTTACATAAATGTATACTTCAAGTGTTTTGCCCTTTTAGGACAGTGTTGTGGGCTTTTTAAGTAGGCAAAATGGTATATAATATTTTTATGTTCATAATATCAGCCACAACCTGAGAGCAAGAGAGCAATTTTTTACTAAATTGAATTACTGGCTAAACTTTCTAAGAACCTAGAGCAGGTTATTGACTGGTTTCAAAACCGATTTGATTTAGAAGATCTTGATTAGATTATATTCCAAACTTAATGCAATATTGATATGTTTTCTCAGGTACAGCACATTTTGTCTGAAGAAAAAAACTTTAATACTGTAAGCTATACAGTGTCAGTTGGTACATTATAATTAAATGGGTGGAATAATGCCTTTTTCAAAAGATGTAAAATAAATCTCTGATGTCCCCAGTGTGTGTACGTGAAGTTTTAGCTTAAAATACCCCACAGATTTTTTTATATAGCATGTTAAATTGTCACTTCATGCAGTGTGAGCAAAAACGCTGTTTTTGTGTCTGTACCTTTAAATGCAAATGAGCTGCTGCTCTCAGCACAGGGAGCGGAGCTAAAAGAGCTTGTGTCCTTTTACCTCACACACATGCACTGAAAATTTCAAAAACTTTTAGCCTTTTATGTTCAAACGGGAGTCAGATAAAGATGGAGATTCAAAAGACTCATATTCTGTCTTGAGAATCTATAAATCGTGTTCCCGGGGATGGGTTTATGTAAATGTTAGGGTTAGTCCCTACCAGCCATTTGTTGTAGTCCTTAAAAAGCTATTTCTTTAAAAGCAACTATCTCCCTTTGCTTTGAACTTTGAGTGTCATAACTTTGCAGATGTTGTTTATGCTCAAAGAGCAACAATACACACTAACTAAAGTTAGAAAAATGAAATCACATTCACCCCCCAAACTGTTTAGAGCAAACTGTCAGGTGTGATGTGGCTGTACCTGTCGCCTCTTCTCAATCTTCTCCTGCTCAGCGTTTCTCTCCTGCATGTTCCTCATGAGGAGTCCCTGTCCCAGCAGCTCCTTGGCTCTGCCGCTGGACTGGATGTCCAGGAGAGCATTATGGGCGTCTTTGATCATGCCCTGACGGAAAGCACAGATGCCCAGCTGCACCATGGTCCTGTTGTACAGGATCTGAGAGAGAAGAAAAGTTCAGCGAGGAAACTCAAATCACACAAACCAACTGATCTTCAGAGAGAAAGTGTGTGTGAACCTGGACAGGAGGGTCGGCGTGCTGGATGTTGTCCTGTAAGTGACTCATGAGCATGAGGTCTCTGGCCTGGTACCAGCGGCTGTGCAGTGCATGATGGTAGATGTGGCACAGGATGGCGCAGGTTACGGATCACGGTCCGTGCCGGTCTTTGGAGTAGATAAACTTACACAAACGGTCCATGATGATTGCACTGTCCTCTCCCTCGCTCTCCTCCTGATCCTGCTCAGACTAATGGACAAACAGACCTGAGGTTAGGAGTCTTAATGAGTGGACCAGTTAGCTGGAACCATTCGGTTCCTAGAGGTGTGTGATTCTGACAAAATAAACCTCTATTTCTGGGCTTTAGCCGATAAGTAGACGATTATTTCTCCTGAAGCTTGTCACATTCTTCATATTCTGTGGGGTGGTCAGTTTCCATCATTGACAGAAACTTCGTTTTATTTATTATTGTCACCTTACATTCATTCCCAGGGGCATTATTATAAGGGCATTTTTTTTATAAAGTTCTTAAACATATGCATAATCACCAATCAAATAAAATGCGTGGCACTGCACTCTGCAACCCAGTCATTTCAATGGCTTGCGCCGTGCAAGGGCGTTTTGTTGCTTTGTGCAAGCGGATCAAGCTAGACCGGAAACAAAACGACAGGCACGACTTCGCACACACTTGTTTGGGCTTGCGATCCGGCCAAATAGTTGGTTAACGTTACTTTTGAGTGGATGACGAGGCGAGACGCCGAAATGGAAAATTTACTTTTAAAAATTTGCCAAATGGTTCCATTGACAAGACCAAAGTGTATTGGTATTTCTTTCACCCTTTTATTGATAGACAGTGTTACATTGAGAGATTATTTGCCCTAAGTGAGAATGTTATTGTGAAATTGAACACTGGATATGCCAATGTTGTTTTCAATAAAAAAACATTTGCACAAAGCAAGCCGATCCACTTTTCCATGTTGAAGAGCATTAAAATGAGAAGAAAATAAAAAATAATAATAATGGGACAAAAAGAAATCAAGAGACATTCAGAATAGATAAAAATATGCGATTAATTGCAATTACTTGTGAGTTAACTATGACTGACATTAATCGCGATTTAATATTTAAATCATTTGACAGCACTAATAACAATGATATGATAATAATAAGTAAATACAATAAATACCATTTTGCAAATAAAAAGCAGCATAACAGACTAGGACTGACTTTCTAATAGTCGAGGATTTGACGATTTCGAATGAAGTCTGATTCGAACTATGAAGCGTTATAGTCGAATAGTACACGGCCAGTTCAACCTCGTTTAAATTAGGTTATGTGCGTCTCCCGCTCACTCTTAACAGAACACGAACAGACACACTGTCCCTGGCACTGCGCGCGTCACAGAATGTCCATCAAGCACTCCCCGTTCACAGTAACCGGGTCGTCTCGTCAAAACAGCCAGCCGTTGCTGTCAGCGAGCCACCGCACATGAATACTCATATGAGTCAGGCTGCGATTGTAAGTTACGTGTCCGCCCAGCGCGCTCACACTAGCCTAATAAACGCCTCACCTCCGGCGGCGCGCACTCGCTACATTTCCCAGCACATCTAGTGGATGCATAAAGAATTCATGAGTGACAAAAAATCTTTAAGTTATAGGAGGCAAACTATATTTTTTGTAATTCTGTGAATTACACTGCTCAAATCAGATGAGGAAGGGTTGGCTCTCCACAAAACAACCTATATTATTTTTCGTGTTCACAGAGGATAAAACAATGTTACAGATGTGACAGTTTTCTGACGGACACGAGCGCTCTGAAGCAGCACTTAAAGACTGCTTTAAAACTTTCACAGACCTCAAACAAAAAACACAAAGCCTTTCTTTAAAGCGAATTTCGTTTTTTAAATTTTTTTCTTGATTTTTATTAATGTTTTATCAACCAATTGTCTTGATTTAAATCAATAAGAAGGAAAAGCAGACAATTAGGCTACTGATAATCAAGGAGCGGAGGCACCGAAGAAAACGTAATGCTTCTCTGCTTATGAAATGAACGGTGCATTTCTTCTGGCGCATGCACCTGCGAAGATCACGCAGCATCATCAACTTCATCTTTATTAATAAACAATTAAAATGTCTCCTTGCTATATATTTGTTCTTTGTGACAGATTTTTATTTTCGGCAGCGCCGCTGCTACCCTTAGACTAAAGCATTAAGTTACAAGCTCACCACCGCATCAAAAACATGATTGCGTGATAAAAACATGAAAAATACTACCTAAACATAGCGTAACTGTTTAGAAAATAAACACAGAACGAAATAGCCTAATGCGCATACGTCCATCTCTTTTGTTTGAAATGGAAAAAATATAGCTGCTACTGACCTATCTAAAAAATAAAATAAAAAAAGGTTCGACTATTAGTCGACTACGGCAAAATCTAACGAATCAGATTTCGACTATGAAAATCCTTAGTCGAAAACAGCCCTATAACAGACAGATTTTGCACATGTGACATGGATTTTGCACATGTGACATTTTTGTTTTTGTATTTTCCAAATTGTTAAAACAACAATTATGATATTATCGTAGATGATGCATATCACACACCCCTACTGGGTTCACATCTTTCTCCATCGAAGGCGAGACACTCACCTTTGTCTCTCCCTGTAGGCCCAGGCTGCGACGGTGGGCTTTGTAGTCAAACTTGTAGTACGTGTGCATGATTCTGCGCAGGTAGATGCGACACACTTCCTCCGTGCTGCCTTTAGTCTCCAGATACTGCAGCAGACGGTCAATGATGCCACACACATGGCTCTCATCCTTCAGGTTATCAACATACTCTGCAAGAGTGTGAGATGAAGCTTTGTCACGACACACGCTGTCCTGATTGAGCTCAGAGGTTAAAATATGTCTGCACTCACCCTGAGAGTGAGGGTCTGTGTTCTGCATGATTTTGGTGAACTCCTCATCCATCCGCTCCACCAGAGTCAGAATACAGCCACGCACTCGGAACGGCTGAAGAGAGGAAACGCAGTCTTAATGATCACATCAACTAAATTACACAAGCAAAAAAGGCCCATTGTCAAGTGTAGCATTGTATAAAGCACTGCTGGAACATGAGCGAAATCTGTGAGGGGAAAAAACATTCTCCCTCATGTGAAACTCCCAATTAGGGCTGCAAAATTATTTGAAATAAAACCAAAATCGCAACATGGCTTAGTGAAATTATCAAACCGCAAAGGCTGCAATAGGTTAACGATTGAAAATGAAGAAATTAAAGACTAAACGTTTATTATTTTAGTTTACATTACATTTGTAATTGGTCAAAAGTTGGCAAGAAATGCTGTTGACGTGACATGTGATACTAACCTGGTCAGAGATGGCCAGGTTCTCGCTGTCCTCGATGATGTTTTCTCCGATGAAGATATTGTTGTTGTTGAACAGGATGTCCAGCAGCTCATCGATGCACTCCAGACACTTCTTCCACATATCCGCCTAAAGAAGGGATGAAACAGGGCATAATGTAAAGACTGGAATACACTAGAACACTTCTGCACATATTCTTGCCCCCGATTTGCAGTCAGTCTGCAGATTTTGGCCAAATTTATCATAAAAGTGTGTAGTGTATAATGGGCAAATACTCAACAAATGTTTTGGCTTCAGAGTATGATTTTGTCCATTCAGAGGATATTAAAGATATTTTTGAAGAATGCTGACGTTACATGGACACAATCGGAATGAAATCAATTCGATTAATGAATCCGATCAAGGTGTTTACATGAATGATAAATAAAGTAATCGGGTTGATGTTTGCATTTATATGTCACAAGATTTAAATCAGAATTGATTTTGACATGCGCATACTGCACGAATATGCCACTGGTCGTGCATAACTAATCTCCTCTATTGGTTCTTTATTTGTTTTAAACAACAGATTTAATATTTATCTGTCTCTGGTCATGATTTGGAGACGATGAGCATGAACCAGTTGCCATGCTGCTGCTTATATTTATTGCGCAGCCCAAAAGTCGTGTGTGGATGAGAATCTAAAACAAGCATTGGTGGGACGTTGTCCTGCTTCACTTCACAGACAATGAGTGAAATGAGAAGTTTTTAATAACGGAACACTCATTTATATGACACTCAACAGCAGGGCCTGAAATTAACACCCGACCACCTGCCAAATGCGGGTGAATTTTGCTATTGGCAGGTAACACTGTCAATCTACCTGCCACATTGGCAGGTAGCCAATGAGAATTGAGTGATTCATTAGGATTTTTACATTTCAACAAAGTCCGCAATTGCATTAGACTTTAACTAAAATGTGGCGGCACATTACTGGGGTAAAGAGGCCAGCTGAAACAAACAACCAACAAAAAGATGAGGATGAGAAAAAGAAAAGTAAAAGAAGACATTTTAATAGAAAGTGGACAATTGGCGGCAATGGCAAGGTTCGTGAGTGGTTGATTTATGACAGCGACTGTTGTTTCGTAACGTTCATGCGATCGTTTGGATGTGCGAGTATTAAACTGTTGGTGAGATCGGATGAAATAATGTAACGCTGATGTAGGCAGTGACAGTTGCACAGATGTGTGTGCGTGTGCAACTGTGCATGTTGGGAGTTGGGTCGGGTACCCGGTAACTCTACCAGTAATAACAATATTAATTAGTTCATAGTTAACGGTTCCTGAACACTCTAACTAAAAGCTGTTAAAACCGGTCTATGTGACTAAATCAGCCATCAACACAGCCGCGTGTGATCTGTTTACATAAGAGCTGCAGTAGGTCTTTCTGTTTAGTATATATAGCCTATACTATATGTTGTGTTTGTGTGTGTGTTTGTCAAAATCAATGAATTTGATTGATAAGCTTTTTAAAAAGTATGTTCTTAGAGTTATTATTACTTGACAGCACTTAAATATGTATTCATACAAGTTAAAGAACAATACTGTGAAATTCCCGTTTTTTTGTTTTGTTTGTTTTTTCACCTTTATGAGGCAAAAAAAAATGGCTGGTAAAAAGTCTCTGTGGCAGGTGAATTATTAAATCTACCTGCCACAGTGGCCGGTGGCCGAAAAAGTTAACTTCAGGCCCTGCTCAACAGGAAGAAGAGCTCGTTCCGTGCGTCATACATTTACGCTATTTCAACGTCATTGCACATGCACAGTCCATTTAGTTTCGGTTTTCAATCTGATCGGAGTGTTTACATGTTCTCTCGATCGGATTACAAAAGGAGTAAACCACCCCTTTCAATCCAATCGAAATTCCAGTCGGATCAGAGCTTCAAATCGGATCGAATTAAGGTTTTTTAGTCCAATTGAGCTGTCAATACGATTATAAGGGTCCATGTGAACGCAGCTACTGACACAATACTATGGAAGTCAATGGGTCCATCAACTATCGGGTTACTGACAAGCTTCAAAATATCTTCTCTTTTGTGTTCAGTAGAAGAAAGAAATTGTTAAAGTAAATGACGATTTTCATTTTTAATTGAACGATTCCTTATTTTGAGAATTGTTTATCTGCCACGTCTCCTAACGAGGTATATGTGTCTGCACTCAGTTCCTATTGACTTCTGATAAAGTGACTGTTAATGTGTGATTTCTCAGTAATTTAGCAAATGATGCCCAGCTTTTCTCTGTAACAATATACAGAGCTAGCAAGTGCATGACGCCTAATCGGTTTCATTTCTAAAAGTAGTGTAGTGTATTAACAGCCTTAAAGAGGACATATTTAGCACTTTTAAAAAGTCTTGATTTTGTTTAAGTTTGCATGTTTAAAGGAGTAGTTCACTTTAAAATGAAAATTAGCCCATTATTTACTCACCCTCAGGCCATCCTCAGGTGTATATGACTCTCTTCTTTCAGACGAATACAATCTGAGTTTTATTAATAAAAACCCAGACGCTTCCGAGCTTTATAATGGCAGTGAATTGCACTTGAACCACGATGCACTTCTGACTTTACAAGTTGCCCTTTTGGCGCAAATAGAATGCCATATGGCCGTGTTAAATATGAATATTTTTCTTACAAAACTCATTGCTTTGCTCCGGAAGGCCTTTATTAACCTCCTGGAGCCGGTGAAGATCATTTATTATGATGGATGCACTTTTTTGAGCTTCAAACTGATGGTAACAATTCACTGCCAATATAAAGCTTCGGAAGCGTCAGGGTTTTTATAAATATAACTCCAATTGTATTCGTCTGAAAGAACACAGTCATATAGGATAGCATGAGGGTGAGTAAATTATGGGCTAATTTTCATTTAAAAGTGAACTACTCCTTTAATGTTGAAAAAAACAACAACAACTAATTTTCCCACATATATTGCAGCACCACTCTTCAAAGTTCGTCAGGATCGCTCTGTTTAGTTCCTGTCTCTATGGAGCTCCTCCTTCATAAAAGCTCAGAGTACTCTGATTGGTCAGCTGGATTAGTGTGTTGTGATTGGTCAACCTTGACCAGCATGGTTAAGAAATACTACAGCCCTTTATTTTGCATATGCTTGGGAGGGTATTATTTAAATTAGGAAAATTGTGACTGGAAGAAAACAAGACAACAAGTGTTTCAGGGAGTTCAGAAACAGCGACACTGATATAGAGAATAACTCCCACTGGAGGAACTTTGTGTTTTGTAACTTTGCAGACCATTTTCATGCTCAAAGAGCAATATTACACACTAAAGAAAGCTGAAAATGCGTGATGACTTATGTAATGCCGCCAGCATGCTAGAGAGCTTCTCACCTTCATAAAGGCGGCTAGGTTGGGGTTGTAGTCGTATAGGGAGGCGATGATGTTGAACTTGATCTTGACGAGGATGCCTTCACCGAGGTTATTCTCATTAGAAATGCCAGCTAAAGCATGAAGGAGCTCGATCTGAGCAGCTCTGCATGACAAGAGAACAAATACATTTTTTTGAATTAATTGTAAAAAATAAAATGTAAATACAAGCTGAGTAGCTAAACTATCTTTCAAAAGTTCGGGGTCAGTAAGAATTTCTTTCCAAAGAAAAATAATACTTTTATGCAACAGGAACACATTTAATTGATCAGAAGTGAGAGTAAAACATTTATAATGTTATTTATTAAACATTCCAACATCAAATTAAAGCTATTCTTTTGAACTTTCTATTAAAAGAAGCCTTAGGAAAAATGTTTTCTACAAAATTATGAAGCAACAAAACTGTTTTCAACATTACTAATAATAAGAAATGTTTCTTGAGCAACAAATCAGAATTCATATTAATGAATTCTGAAGGATCATGTGACACTGAAGACTGGAGTAATTTAGTTTTGCATCACAGGAATAAATTACATTTTAAAATATATTAATATAATGGTTAAAATATTACTGCTTTACTGTATTTTTGATAAAATCAATCCAGCCTCTGTAGACATAAGATACTTTTTAAAAACATACACAAAAAAAAATTACCAGCCATCATTCTTTTGAACGGTTGTGTATATTAAAAATGATATATGTTCTTAGAAATACACTTTTATTGTAAACATTCTATTTTCAAGTAGTCACTAAAACTATATATATTTCTCTTGCACAAACTTCATAAAACTGTACTTTTCAGAAAATGAATATTTCATTAATCATGAGTATTGAGTGGTCCAACCATCTGCAAACTTTGGAGTCCATATAAAAGATATGATTGCGTCCTGACACTGACACCAGCTGCTCAACACATTAAAAGACTGATGATGTTTTCATACCTGTCTGTTCCTTTCTTTCCTCTGGCCTGCAGGATCTCGCTGAGTTTCTCTGACCACGACAGCAGTATTGATCTCTGTGCCTTTGGCGAACATCTTGGGCTTCTCCTTCACAAGCGGCGCGCCGCCCTTCACAGTCTCCCAGCCTCCTTCCTCTCCATCTCCCTCTCCTCCTCTGCTCGCTCCTTATTCTTGTGTCTCTTCTTTCTTTCCTCTCTTTTGCTGTCGGTCGGCTTATCGCCTTCTTGAGCTCTGTGCGGGCAAATGATTACGAAGTCTCAGGTGAGGTTAAGAGAGAAAAACAGTCCAGGTGTGTGATACTGACAAAAAAAATATATATATATCTCAATTCCATCAAAGATTTTGGCAATAACTATAATTAGATGATACTTCACCCAGTGTGTTTAGTGATATTAGAATAATAAGACACTGTTACAAATCAAATGAAATCAGTATCAACAGACACAGATTAACCCTCAGGTGCTCTTCGGTCATTTCTGACAGAAAAATTTTCTGTTTTGAAATTTTAAAAATCACAGCTTCATCGGAATGTTACGAAACTTGGTGACTTTTATGGCAATGGGTATGTGAACACACAAAAAATTGAGGTCATGATCCGAGCAGGCTAAGTGGTCTTAAAAAAAAAAGTCACACTTGTGCTCTTCGGTCAAAAATGACCGACCATAGGAAATGAATGGGAAATTGAAAAACAATAAATAAATAAAAATTCTCTGAATTTTTGTACGTACAATCTACAAATCGGCCACGATGCAAGAAAAAAAAGTGCTCAGCATTGAAGGGGTGACACTTGAAAACATCAAGAGTGCAAAACAGACATACCCACCCCTACACACACACTTTTATACACAAAAACACCAATAAATTGTGATTAAAGAAATCTGTTTTGAATATTTAAAAATCACAGCTTTTTCAGAAAATTACAAAACTCTGTGACTTTTATGGCATTGGGTATGTGAACACAAAAAAAAACTGAGGTCATGATTCAAGCAATATAAGTGGTCGTAAAAAAATTAGTCACACTTTTGCTCTTCTGTCAAAAATGACAACCCTTAGGAAATGGATGGGAAATTGACAACAACAACAAAATTCTCTGAATTTTTGTATGTACAATCTACAAATTGGCCACAATTCTAAAAAAAAGTACACCGCAGGAAAGGAGTGACACTCTACAACATCTAGAGTGCAAAACAGACACACCCACCAACACACACACACAAACACACTTTTATACACATACACACCAATAAATTTTGATTACAAAAATTATGTTTTGAATTTAAAAATCACAGCTTCATCGCAATGTTACGAAACTTGGTGACTTTTATGGGATTATGTATGTGAAAAAAAAAATTTGAGGTCATGATCTGAGCATGCTAAGTGGTCTTAAAAAAAATAGTCACACTTGTGGTCTTTGGTCAAAAATGACCCCCATAGGAAATTAATGGGAAATTGTAAAAAAAAAAAAAAAAAAAAATTGTGAATTTTTGTTTGTCATTTTTTTTAATAAGAAATAGTTTTTTCGCTAATTTTCTTCAAAAAATATTTTTTCTGAAGGCCTAGACTCTATATTAAACTAAAATACTGCATTAATATTTTTTTTGAAAAATAGTAAATTAAAAAGAATAAATATTATAGAACAAAAATAAATTTTACTGGGATGGAGAAAGTTTCATTTTTAGGTGTTCGGTCACTTTTGACCTGGAAGATAAGAAGTGTGACTCCGAAACGAAGAGCACCTGAGGGTTAAGTGTGTGACCATACAGTCGCACAAATGCGACCACTTCAAATTTAACGCTTTGATATTGTCATATAGACGACACACATCACACACCCCTACTCAACAGCTTTGAAGCACATACTTTTTGAGGAAAACCGTAGCCAGTGATGCTGCAGTTCCTTCATTGTCTTCACTCTCACTGCCGCTGTCCACTGTATCAGAGGCCCAATCTTCACTCTCGTTATCATCACTGTCTGACTCTTCACCCTGACACAAAGACGTGAATCGTGAACACATGTTCATGGTGGTCACACAGAATATAAGTCATTTTGGGGTAATTGAATGACAAACGTTGAGTGTTTGGACTTACAGCGGCACCCTTGAGGAACTTGCTGGCCTCCGGTGCTTTCTTCTCCTCCTCTTGAGGTTTCTTCTTCATAAAGCTCTTGGCAGTGACATCATCATCGTCATCATCATCATCACTACTATCAGAGGATCCTACACGTCACAGGAGCAAAGAAAGAGTAAATGAACAAGACATAAGACACACCATTACAATATTTCATTATACAACTATGGAAAATTGACAACAGCTCAAAGGTAATGAAGAAGGCTAACCACTGCCAACGTCATCCTTCTCCTCCTCTTCTTCAGCTGACTGCTCAGGGTTCTGCAATAAAACAAAGCAAACATGAGACTGACAGCAAAACAAAAAAAAAAAGACAATAAAACAAAAGGTTATGGTATAAATTACTATTTATTTTAATTCCACTAATGACAATTGAAGGACAAAATACTTTACTCTTATGAGAGAAAAGTTTCTTTGAAATTCTACAGGGTTTCTTAAGATCATTTTTAAGAGCTGCAGAAGTAACATTATTGTATGAACAACTCAAACAATCTCAAATTAAATCAAATCTCAGATTATTTTACTTAATTATATAGGCTGGTGCAGACATTCAACTGCAAAACAACAAGTTTCAAATACTCAACCCAATTTTATGTATGTATTGACTAAAACGTTTCATGTGCTAATATATGAATGCCTACCAATTAGAAGTTGATCAATATAGCATTTTGCTGATTCGTTAATAATGTGTTTAAAGAAAGGCATTAAAAAGATTATTATACACTGAATGTCTTAATGTTTAGTCTTTTCTTCCTGTGACATTGTGGGATGAAGGTACCGTTTATCGTGCAACTAAAATATCCAGTTTCTTTTTTTTTTGCATATACAGAACTTTTAAATTATAAACAAAACTTTAGGACTATTACTATGAAATGTTTATGCTTCCAGCTGCTCATTGAAAAAGATGGACATATACAAAAAACAAAACAAAAAACTGTGTTGAGCTATAGAACAATGATAAGTTTTCTGCTATCCAAACAGTTGCTCACACATCTAAAAAAAAACACATAATATATCAAAGCGTCTTTGGTTGCTACAAAATAAAACCAGAAATGAAGAGTAATGCAGGTAAGATGTCATTGGTTGGCGAGCGCATGGACAGTCCTTGTCCTGGTTAAAACTGCTTATTTCTCTGGATTTGAACTTTCTTAGAAACATTTAGAAAAATGTAAGTACACAAATCAACAAAATACATAATATTGTTTGGAAAATTTTTACCCAAAAATCGTACTAAAAAAGAGTTAATAAAAAGAACCGGCTAATACTCAGTGAAAATTCATAAAATATGCTCATATCCAAATAACATTTTGGCTCCAGTTCAGTACCTCTTTATAGCTGACAATCTCGGTTTCAAAGTCCCTGTTGTATTTGCGGATCTTCTGGCGCAGTGTGCTCAAGGCTTTGGCGTTGTTTTTGTTCATCTTCTTCTTCCCCTCCTTGTCCTCCCATAGCTATAATGAAAGCAAACACTGATGAATGCTCATGAAGAAGCAAATATCGATAGTTCACCCAAAAATGAATGGAGCGCATCAACCTTTTGGTTACCAAAATTCTTTAAAATATCTTTCTTTTGTGTTTAAAGAAATGTATGCAGGTTTGGAACAAGTAAATGATGACAAATGTAATTTTGTGATTTTCGATTTCCTGCTGACTCCAGTATGATCTACAGACCTGGTTGAGATAGTCCTCCAGATCAGCTAGCAGGCGGATGTAGAACTGCGGCACACCCTCTTTGTCTACAATGGCTTTGCTTTTGATGAACGCTCGACACAACTGCTCAAACTCCTCCAGACATTTGGATATGTCTCGGATCTTCATGGCATTGCGGATCGTCTTGATGAAGTTGGTGAGCTCCTCAAACCTGAAACGTTTATAAATGAGGTCAGTGTGAACGCTCCTTATTTCTTAACTCCCGACGTTGTAAGTTGGCATCCCACACTCACCTCTTGTCCTTGGCACTGCGTACCACTCTTTTGGTGTCCTCCTCATCATCGCTCAGCAACAGGGACCTAAAGAGACACCAGCAGAGTCACTACTGCGTCACAACTGATCACATGATCACATAACGACCCGCTTTACAGACCCAGAAGACATCATTGATGGGTAAACAGGAGAGCACGACAAACTTGATTTTTCAATGCTATTTGTCCATTGTAATAAAAACATTTCATGATTGCGCATTAGAAAGGGATGGCAACGATTAATCGTGATTAATCGCATCCAAAATAAAAGTTTGTGTTTACATAATATATTTGTGTGTAGTGTGTATAATTAATTTGTATATATAAATACACACACATGCATGTATACATTTAAGAAATATATGCATGTATATACTTTATATATATTTATACATAATTAATATTATATATAAATATAAATATTTAATATATTTATAACACATTTTTCTTAAATATATACATGCATGTGTGAGTATTTATATATACAAATTAATTATACACACTACAGACAAATATATAATGTAAACACAAACTTTTATTTTGGATGCGATTAATCGCGATTAATCGTTGCCCATCCCTCGAACCAATGTATTGTTTTTTACCGATTAATCTGCAACCAATAACAGTTGCATTGTGGAACTATCAGCAATAGTTTTTAATATATCCTAAGAAGACAATTCATTTGTTTATAACTAATTGCGGCACTTTAGAATTGCAATGATGAATTCTGTGCTGATGATCATAAAAATAACTGCAATTATTGATTTCATTCTCTTTTGCTCTCGTCAAAGTTTGATTTTTTCTTAGAATTTTGTAAAATATAATAATTTATACAAAAAATAAATAGGTCAAACATGATTTACTTTAATGGTGTGAAATTATAGTAAATAATTACGTAATATACAAATATAATTTCCCTGATTTGGAAAGCAAAATTTGGCTAAAACTTATACGGCACAATTCTTGCAGTTCTCTTATGTAATGAGGAGACTGAATAACCGCAATCAGATGATTAACTAAGAAACCAAAATATATAGAACACTTATATTAAGTTATAAAACTTAATACTACTGCCATATTCTCAATATATGTTTTAAATTTTTTAAATATTTATGTTTTAAAAAAAGTAAATAACATAATAAAATAGTCAAGTGGTCAGCAGTGATAAACCTTAGATAATGTTTTGTATTTTAATTTATGCTTTGGTAGTTACAAAACAGTCTTAAAGTTAAGTCAACACAGTTAATTTTCTTTCATTTCAAGTCACACTTGAAAACACACATTTATTCTATTGCTTTTAATAATGTGTAATGGTTTTTTTTGTCTGTTGTGTGATAGTATATTGCTTTGTAAAGCACATTGGTCAGCTTGTCCGTATAAATGGTGCTATATAAATACATTTTTACCTTACCTTACCTTTTCTAATAAAGTTGAGCACTATCTAACAATAAGAGATTTGTTTTATTTATTCATTCATATTTATTTTTAAAGCTACCGGCTGAACAATTGGTTATCTGACATATTTGATCATTTTAGCTACTGGCAAATGAAAAACAGACAATCTGTAGTTCCCACAACTTACAAATAATAAAAATAAATAAATAAAAAGGAGATGGAAGTAGTCAAATCTCACTTGTTGTATCAGAAACATGCTTGCATGCAATACAAAATAATATATGTATATAGTTTGCAGTGTGTGAAACGCAGACTCACTGCTTGTTGAAAGCAGTCCCGGTGGCTTTGGGGGTGATCTCATCGGCGGACGAGGATTCCTCCGACTCACTGTCGGATTTAGCGAAGAAACGGGACATAATAGACGCTGCTAAAACTGAAAAGAAAAATACAGAAATGAGAGTGGTCAATACTTTCTCAAACCCACAAGGCTTTGTTTCGAACTAGAAGCAATTAGGCTAACTCTACAATAAAGCCTTGTCCAGAATCATATTTGATACATGAATTGCAAAGCGCTCTAAATGAACGAAACCATTGATGGTGAAAAACCTGTTGCAAACAATGTTACATGCCTTATTTAATCTGAATGATAGTTTATACAAATAAAAGGCCTTTTAGTATAATTGGAAATGTCTTTCTGCTTGAAAATCTTGACTAATTTTTCTTAAATAAATGTAAGAATAACTTTTAATCTTTTATATTTTAAAACTTTTTTTCCCTTTTTAAATGCATCAAATTTGATCCATCAGGCTTTTGAGAAAGGTTTATTTGTACATGATCTCAATCCTAGCATTGCATTAATAAAACTTATATAATGATATAGAGCTTTGATCATATAAAAACTAAGCATTTAAATATAATCCTAATAAGACATATGTTTGACAGATACAATGACTGACGACTGAAACGTAAATGCATTTTATGCAAATAGTTTGTTAACTTGCACACTTATTTCAACCTAAATTACAAGTTATCCGAATTTCATCAACTTTTTGGCCATATACATACCATATTTTTACTGTATCATACAGTCGAGCCATAAAAGCCTGTCATGTATCAAACATAATACAAAACACATACAAAATTAAAGTTTCACTTAATTTCAATAAACTGTAAGAGATCTTATTTATATAACTCTATATTTATCATACTCCAGGCTGTACAGTTTTAAGGGCACACATTAGAAAATTACTAAGAAGTTTCAAACAAAGTCCTTGTGTAGTTACTAAACTAAAATAATAATAATAAATATTTAAGAAAACCTCTAATCCAGAAACAGAACACATCAGATAACACTACTGCTCCATTTGCTGATGAATGAACAAACGTTGCTAAACTCACCTCATTAAGTTAGTTCACACAACTGAGAAAAGCCCAAATATCTGAGCATTCATGGACATAAACTACAATCAACAGGCCATTTGGTGCGAATGGAAATATATGTGACGCATAATAAACGATTGCTGACTGAGTTACATCAGTAATCGTGTAACGTTAGACATTGCCGAAAGCGTGCCGACCGGCTGCGTGAGGCCTAGCGGGACCGTGACTGCATGTGTACGCAAGTCCTACAGACCCGACAGGTAAAGTGAATGACAGAACGTACCTGTTATGTGCTGGAACTATAATATTCCTCGTTTGTAATTTCCCTTTGTGTAGATTTTAGATCCAGATTTGCAATTTAGTCAGCACAATTGACGGCGTGCGTCAAAGCTCTGTACTTCCAGAGAGAGAGGAAGCGAATCGATAGAAGCGCCAAACCTACAGGTCATGTGCTCTACCACCACCCAGTGGCCTGGAGCAGAGCTACACAAAAAGATATCATTATAATACAAAACATTTTCTTATTTTCAAATAATTTTATTACCCGACCCTTCAGAAATCGTTATAACACTACCATTCTCTCTCTCTCTAAAAAATAAATCAATAAATAATTATTTAAATTAAAAAAAATAAATATATATATATAAATAAATAAAATAATTATTTAAATAAAAAAATAAATAAACGGTGATCAATAAAAAAAAGGCCATATTGGTTCCAACTTCGCGAGATCTCCGACTTGGTCCACGTGACCGCTGCAACATAATTCCGAGTCCGTGAACAGCTCCGAGTAGAACGTCACGTGCCGTCATCTTGAAATTAAGGTAATGATGGATGGCGAGAACACAAAACTTTAAACGAACATCATTTATTTAAAATAGAACTCTTTTGTAACATTATAAATGACTCAAGACTCCTGAATTCTGCCTCCTGATCTTACCCACATTTAAACTTATGGATTGAACATATATCACCACTGTATCCATATATATCTCACCGATTTTTAACTTCACTACTGTATACAATAATAGACACAACAATTAAAGTTCTACAGCTGCTGATTAATATTTGCATATTGTATATTTATTGTCTGTCATAGCCTTTATATTTATAAACCATACATATAAACTATTCATAGCATGTACATAGCTTGTAATATATTTACATTCTTGCTAAAGCACTTCTGGGTGGATGTAATTGCATTTTGTTGCTTGTACTCGTGACATTCAATGACAATAAAGTTGAATTCTCTTTTAATAAATTAATGCATCCTTGCTGAGTAAGTAAAAGTAAGTATTTAAATTTTTACCAATACCAAACTTTTGAAAAATAGTATTGAATATGCTACACAAAAATGCATAAACTATATAGTATCTTTAAGGTTCATTAACTAATAGCAGAATAGCACAGAAGCCATTTAAAATAACTTTGATGAAGTTGTCCCAAAGTGCTCTAAAACTAAATATTTTTTACACACATTGTGTAACTCCAATTTTCAATTAGAAAAATATTTTATAGAGTGAATGAAATAACTGGACGAGCTGACCAGGCAAAACATCTGACAAATTGATGAGGAAAACCAGAAAAATCACATCTTAAATTCATACAAAAGTACATTTTATTTTCACAAATTAAAAATAAAAATCAACAATAAGTCCTATAGAGAAAACAGTCAAGAGGGAAAAAGCTAATTTTCTAAATCCAGTTTGGTTTGTATGTGTGTCGTGTTCATGTTTTCCAGTGTAGTTGATGTCCATTATATATATTTATGTATATCTGCATCTGCAGTCGTTTCCTTCACAAAACTCAAAAGCTGTGAAACTGTGATGCCTCGGTGAAAACAGATAACTGTAAAGTATAATCAAAGCAGGAAATATGTCATACCCATTCTCTTACACATTTACAACTTGTGTAAGAGAAACGTACAGAAAGAAAATGAATAAAAAAAGTCCAAAAACCTGTTTTAACCTGCCGTTTTTTAAAACGCAGCTTTCCGAGGAACACGTGAAACGCCACCTTCCCTTACTGCTATTCACATACATAATAAACGTCTACATCTACAGCTTACAATGAGTGTGAGAGCAAGAGATTTCACAGCAGTGGGTGAGAATATAATGCCAATGTGTGTCTTGATGGCAGAGTGGAAGAATGTGAAAGTGGATGGAAAGTAGAAAAAAGGAATATTATAGAGAAAGTAAAAAAAAAAAAGCACAATTAAGACAGTTGGGCAGGGAAAGGGAAACAGAAAGAGAAATACAAGTACACACAGGGCTCCACTTCCTGTTGAGAGTGCTTGCGTCCTAAGGACACAGGAAGCTCACAGGAAGTAGTCAGCAACTGGCTTTTTGGAGGGAATGCCTCTCGTTTCTTGTGGAGCAGCTTCGAATATGATGAATTCTTTCTGCAGGTGCTCGTCAAGCTCCAAGATTGCCGCCACATTACCACATCTGTGACAAAGAAAAGAGGACATCATGTTAAATAATTACCAATTACATAAAAAAAAAAAAACTGTTGAAATAAAAAATAAAACATTGAAAACTACTAAAAAACATTACTCGCATTCAAGGATTTCGCTAATTTACTAAAAACTGACGTACCAGGTCAATAAATAAAATGACACACAAACCAAATCAAACTATGGTGCAAAAAGACATTTATTTTTAAAAATTAAAAGCTATAGACCATTTTGCAAGATGTAAACAACACTGGTCCAGAAGCACTTCCTCTTCCAGTTTAACACTACATAAAAGCTGGGATAAAATACAACCAACAGAACATATAAATATGAATCAAAAAGTTAAACACACATCTTTAAGACGTTTTCTTTACATGTGAAATAAAGAAAACAGTTACAAACTGAAACAGGAAGTTTTTCTGGACCAGTGTTGTTTACATTTTGCAAAATGGTCTATTGAATAAAAAAAATAAAATTGTTCACTTCAGCAAGTTGCCATGGAAATGTTTCTCATTTTCAGTTAGTCTAACTTGGTGTACTAAAAAAAGGAACAACTAAAATTAAAACTATTAAAATAAAGTAGTGCTGTCAAACGATTAAAATATTTAAATCGCGATTAATCGTATTAATGTCATAGTTAACTCACGATTAATCACACATTTTTATCTATTCTAAATGTCTCTTGATTTCTTTTTGTCCCATTATTTTTTCTCAATTTAATGCTCTTATCAACATGGAAAAGTGGATCAGCTTGTTTTCTGCAAATGTTTTTTTTTTATTGAAAACAAAATTGGCATATACTGTGTTCAAATTCACACTAGAATTCTCACTTGGAGCAAATAATCACACAATGTAACACTGTCCATCAATAAAAGGGTGAAAGAAATACTGACGAGGTCCTGATATTGACGAGGGGGCGGAGAATTCGCATCAGCTGTGTGTGTGTGTGTGTGTTTGCTTGGCCATCATAAAGTGGTGTTTCAGACTGGTTGTGCTGCGATGATAGCTCAGTTCACAACTACAAAACACACAGATCACTTTGGTCTTGTCAATGGAACCATTTGGCAACTTTTAAAAGTAAATTTTCCATTCAGAATCTAAAGAATCCATTTCGGCGTCTCACGCTCGTCATCCACTCAAAACATAACGTTAACCAATTATTTGGCCGGCTCGCAAGCCCAAACGAGTGTGTGCGGCGTGGCTGTTTTGATTCCCATTCTAGCTCGATCCACTTGCGCTTTGGTCGACGAAGCAACAGAAACGTCCTCACGCGGCGCAAGCCATTGAAATGAATGGGTTTCATAGTGCATGCCACGCCCTGTTGCAAAAGCATCTGAAAGAAAACTACAAAGTTTGCTAGGCCAAAAAGACCATTAATCGCATGATAAAAAATTTACGCCATTAAAATGGGTTTGCGTTAACGCCGTTAAAAGCGCGTTTAACTGACAGCCCTAAAATAAAGACATAGAAAAATAAAAACAAGATGCAATTACTTAAAACTTTTAAATAAAAAACTAATTCAAAATGTCAATAAACACTATAATGTAGGGGTGTAATGATACGCTAACGAACGATACGATCAGTTTTCAGTACTCATTTTTAAACCAAACAGTTCGTTGGACCATTTTTCTTGCCGACCAACATTTCGTTATTTCAAATGTAACTGCAATACAATTACTGCCCTCAAATGTTATTTAGGACCTAAAATAAACCTGTTTATAACTACTACTATTACTATTTGTTTTATAAGCTCCATCAAGTCAAGTATTAGCTTCATCATTGCTCAAAGAAAAAAAAAGACCATCCTTTATGTTAGTTTTAATACAAATATAATTAAAAAAATTAAATCAAGGACATTTCTCTGGCATTTCTTTCTTTTAGCTGTATGGAACAAGTGTATCGTACCGAACTGGGAATTTTGTGAACCGTTCCAAACCTACTATAATGGTAACTTAGATCCTAAAACTAACGATAGCTCCAATAACAGTGACTATTCTTTTTCTACATGGACACATTTCTACTCTCAGGACTGTGGGACATGACCCCACCTGTAGCAGTAATTCGCGCGGACCACACAGTGAGAACAGTCTCGTTCGAAGTGCCACTTGTAACCTTCCATGACAAGCTGGTGCGCCCTGCAAATCATGTCGATGTCGTTGGCGGCGTTGAACTGGGCCACGACGTCACTGCCAAACAGATATCCAGCACCTGCGGACTAACGCCCAGCCGGTGGTGTCTGAGTCAGACGGGATACATACATATAATAAGATGATGATGATGAAGAAGAACATATCTGTGCTATTACAGAAATCTGAATTACCTTCAGGATCAGACCACAAAAGATCACACATGGGCCCATCATGAGGCACTTCCTGTTTCCTGTCGATGGTTCTGATCTGGTCCAGAGTCTGGATTGAGGGCGACAGGCCTCCGTGTACACAGAAGATCTGGATGGGGGTTGCAAGATGAAAAACAAATCCAAGTCAGGCCAGTGTTAAGGAAGCAAGCAGATAAAGGGCTAGTTTACCCCAAAAAATCAATTCTATTTAATTTTTTTTGGTTGAACCATCGCTTTAACAAACAAACAGAAAGACTCACTTTTCCGTCAATGATGGCGGAGAGGGAAAGGTAGTCGAAGATCTCAGTGCAGTACCTCCATACCGTGACCGAGCCGTATTTTCTCAAACACTCATCGTAAAAGCCGTACACCTGTGTGATCTGTCTGGACTCGTGATTCCCCGAATCAGGGTGATTCTGTCTGGATAACGCACCTGTCAGGAGCCAATACCACACATGAATGATGTCCCATTATAACAGCATCATATTTCATTACAGACGTCCTATGAATAACTCAATGACAGTACCTTGAGGGCAAGAAGTAGCAGAAAGGTCTCCACACTGTAAAACCCTCGAGTCCACGAAATCTCCCATGAAGAGGTAGTTTGTTTCTGGAACATCGCCTCCCACCTGAACAGATTTTTAAACAATCATTTATTGATCAATTACTAATCGGATTAGTCAGTATATTCCAGTTAAATAACCAGTACGCTTGTTTCCTAAATATGCAGCTCAATAACACATCTAGCATGCATTCAAGTAATTAAATGATTATTTACTTTAAAAAAACTTTCTGATAATTTACTCACCCCCATGTCATCCAAGATGTCCATGTCTTTCTTTCTTCAGTCGAAAAGAAATTAAGGTTTTTGATGAAAACATTCCAGGATTTTTCTCCATATAATGGACTTCAATGGGGTCCAAACGGTTCAAGGTCCAAAAGACAGTTTCAGTGCAAACTGTTCAAAGGGCTTTAAACGATTTCAGACGATGAATAAGAGTCTTATCAAGCGAAAAACTAAGCATCAAAATGAGCAAATCTTTTCCTGAGTCAACTCGTTCATTTCGTTCGTTGAATGAACCACATGACATGAAAAAAGATTTGTTCATTTTGATAAACTAGTTCGAACAGGAGAGTCATGAACTCGCATCAGAACAGAGCAAGGCAACCATTTGAGCTTATAAAACTTAAACTTTGTTATTTTCTGTAAAAAATGAGCGATCGTTTCGCTTGATAAGACTCTTATTCAGTCGTCTGGAATCGTTTTAAAGCCCTTTGAACAGTTTGCACTGAAACTGTCTTTTGGACCTTGAACCGTTTGGTTCCCACTGAAGTCCATTATATGGAGAGAATCCTGGAATGTTTTCATCAAAAACCTTAATTTTTCGACTGAAGGAAGAGAGACATGACATCTTGGATGACATGGGGTGAGTAAATTTTCGATTTTACCCTTTAGAGGGTTTTAACCCTTTAATTTTTACCCTTTTTAAGATTTCCACTCTGGAGGGTGGTTTCACTTTTTTGCGTTAAGCCCCAAAACGCTGTCGCCGTGTAAACGGAAAGGCACAGCCGATAAAAATATATTTACGTTACATTTACGTTCGAGTAAACAGGGCCTGTGTAGAGCAGGGAGACCTGAGGACTGGAATAGGGAACTTGAGACCTATATTATCACCCAAATCAAGTCATTATAAACAATAACATCAGTATTTTCTGTAAAGCTGCTGTAAAATAATGTGAATTGTCAGAAAGCGCTCTACAAATAATACTGACTTGACATTCGGTGAGAGGCACTCACCGCAGCCCATTTTATAAACAAAACCATTTCCATGCACAGCTTTACTTTTCATGAAAAATAACTTACCCTAAACAATTCTTTCAGGTCATAAAACTGCCCATGGATGTCACCACACACCTGAACAGAAGAACATGCTTTTTACTTCTCATTTACATGATCACATCATTTTTAATCTTGAAGAAATGACTTGCTTTCTTGTGTGATACATTAAAGATATTTTGAGAAATATATCTGTTTGTTTTGTGGAAGTGAATAGTCACCAAAACAGTAAGGTTACTAACATTATTCAAAATATCTTCTTTTGAGTTTTGCAGAAGAAAGCTTGGCAACTCCAATTAAGTCCTATTAGTTAATGCATTAACTAACAATAAATATGAGCAAAATATTTGTTATAGAATGCACGGCATCAAATCTTTTGTTTTAATAACGTATAAGCAAGTGTTGAAATTAACATTAAATATTGATAAATGCCTTAGAAGGACTAAATAATGTAATGTATTAATGTTAACAAAAGGAAACTGCTGTAAAGTGTTACAGAAATCTCCTCTAAGCACCGAATTGCAGACACTTACTGTTACAGGCGAGTCCACCCTCTGTACGTTACTCTCTTCCACAAGAATCTCTCTGGAACACACATACATTGGTTATAAGCTTGTGATCAACATTAAAAGGCTTTTTAAAGCGTCTAGTTTGTTTTCTACTGGTTGTAATCACCTGGCTTTGGCACACAGGGCTTTGACCTCATTTTCCTTGATGAGCTCACACCTCCTCAGCTGGTCGATCTGTCTGTCCAGATCACTCATGTCACCCATGGTGGATCGCCGGAGACCGTCTAGCTGTTTCCCCCCTCACACAGAAAGCCGTGAATACAGCTACTGTAGGACTAACAGTGTCTCTCTGTGCAAACCAAACACAGACACATGCAAACAGACACACACACACACCAGATGAAGAGACGTGGAGAGGTGGCGGACCAAATCTGGGCACGGAAACCTGTTAGGAGTACAGAAAACAGCAGAAACAAAATTGTTTAATAAGGTCAATTTAACTATACTAGGACCCTATAAAATCCGTTTTATTTTTTCCCAAATTCCATTTTATTTTTTCCCAAATTCCGTTTTAATTTTTGCAAATTCCATTTTTTCTGTTTTAATTTTTGGGAATTCATTTTATTAGCCTTTACTGTTATTTTAGTTGTAAAAAGAGTGTGCTTTTTCTTCCGTGATCGCAGAAATTATAGGGCCCTACTATACTATATATTTCTCTTGTTCAAGTAATGAAAAGACTGATGAAGTTCATTAAAAAAATCTTGTAGATCAGTCATCATTTTAAGATATTAAAAATTTTTTTCAATGGGCTTGGCTTCAGAAGTATTCATTTGTGAAGTTTTAAGAGTTGTAAGCCATGAACCAAACCAACCAAAAATGATCAGACCAATCGAAATGATCGCTAATTTAATAAGTAAATACCAAAGTTTAAGTTTTATAAGCTCGAATGGTCACCTTGTTCTTTCTTTGATGCGCGTTTAAATGAGCGATTGTTTCGCTTGATAAGACCCTTATTTATCGTCTGGAACCGTTTAAAGCCCTTTGAAGTTTGCACTGAAACTGTCTTTTAGACCTTGAACCGTTTGGTTCCCATTGCAGTCCATTTTATGGAGAAAAATGCTGGAATGTTTTCATCAAAAATCGTAATTTCTTTTCGACTGATGAAAGAAAGACATGGACATCTTGGATGACATGGGGTGAGTAAATTATCAGCAAAAGTTATTTTTAAAAATGAACTACACCTTTAAAAAGTTAGACATAGTTTCCCAATGACAGCATTTATTTAAAATAATTTGTTATTTTGACATTCTAACCATTCTGCTATCCATTTCTCTAATACATAGCCTATTGGTTGATTAAGGGCTTTATGTCCAAGGATGGGATTTAATTCTGCGGTCAGAAAATATTTTTAAAAACCCAATGATGAAATTTAGGGCACTGACGGCTTAAAAATCGCAGTAGGTGGGGCTTTAACTTGCGATCTATTGTTTAAACCAATCATGTGCGTTGGAGGCGGGATTAACTTGTTTGTTCGACCAATTGCATAGTGATAGTCATAGGTGACAGTAGTAACGCAGAAATTGCACTCTTGTTTTAGGTTTAACTGGCTTCTAACCGCGAGTAAAACATTATTCAACGCAAATGACGTCACAACATGACGTCACGAAGAGGCCAACAAAACTGTTTACAGTCATTTTAGGCTTTCTGAAAACAGTTACAAATGTTTAATAAGGGAGTAAAATCTGAATATTGTATGGTAGTAATCATCATAATGAACAACGTCATGAGAGGAAAAATAATTAGTGAATGAGGTCAATGGCCTTTGGTAGAGGAACCTGCTGACTATGCAGCATAACTCAAGTTAAACAAGTTCTCATTTCACAGTCATAAATTACCGTAATTTAAAAGTCAAACGAGTAAAACTAATCTAAAACGGGTAAAGTTACATTCAAATCAGTTCAATGACAGTTCAATTTGGTTTCTACTTTAGCCGAGCGTTAAGTTACCACAGCTCTGTTTAAAATAAAAGCTAAAACATCATTTTTAAAAATCGAAAGCCTTTCTAAACCTATACGTTGTCAAAATTAGTATAGCGGTCTATATAATATCTAATAACTACTTGGCTTGGTTCGTTTACCCAATGTGACGGTGATTTAGACTGGCACAACTTCCTGAAAACTCCCTGATGAATTAAATAACCTCTAGACAAGTATGATAAACACACCACCGATAATTATTAGTCATCCACGGCGTCCTAATGTCAAACTCGACCATAATTTCCAGCCACAGGAGAATCAGTCTGGAATTAGCTCGAGCTAACTAACTAGCCTGAGCAGCTAACGTTAACGTTAAAGGCCTGAGAAAATGAGCTCATCTGCCTAGACATCTGCTCAAATACACGGCCAGCATATGCTTCTTTACCGCTTAAACCACAACAGAGTCCAACAAATATACGACTGGGACCTACCTTTAATCACTCCGAACAGATCTGTACAAAATAGAGCAATCAAAGGAATATAACGTCAGTTCGCTTTTCAGGCTTCCACCCGGCTCGAGCGCCGTCGGTCTTTTTCTTCCACCACCCTCTACCGGCGTCGAGCGCCTCCCTTTTGGAAAGCCGCACATATGTGACGTCTGCTGCTCCTTCAGTGGCGTACTTACATTACGGCTAATGACTCTCTGCTGCCCTCTAGTGGCGTACTTACTCTCTACTGCCCTCTAGTGGCATACTTACATATATTACAGCTAATGACTCTCTGCTGCCCTCTCAGTGGCGTACTTACATATAGTACAGCTAATGACTCTCTACTGCCCTCTAGTGGCATACTTACATATAGTACAGCTAATGACTCTCTGCTGCCCTCTCGTGGCGTACTTACATAGTACAGCTAATGACTCTCTACTGCCCTCTAGTGGCGTACTTACATATATTACAGCTAATGACTCTCTGCTGCCCTCTCGTGGCGTACTTACATATATTACAGCTAATGACTCTACTGCCCTCTAGTGGCGTACTTACATATATTACAGCTAATGACTCTCTGCTGCCCTCTAGTGGCGTACTTACATATAATACAGCTTACGACTCTCTGCTGCCCTCTGGTGGCACACTGACATTCTACTTATGACAGGCAATGACTTCTTTTTATTAGAGCTTTCAACATTTAACAATAGCCAGGTGGTATATAAAGACAAGACAGTTTTAGAGAAAAAATACAAGTACAATAAATAAATAAAAACTTAGATGAAAATATTGAGCTTTTTTGTTTTTCAGATAATAAATAGTCTTTTAGGTATTGCCAAACTTTTGATTGCAAAATTAAAAATAGTGGTTTATGACCACCATACTTACATTTGTCAACGAAATTTTGCCATCCAAAGTAACAAATTAATCAAATAATTTTTCTTATCGGACAGACACGTTATAAAAAAGATAAAAGCCAAATAAAACATTTTCAAAACAAAGTTGAAAGCGGTGGGCATGACATGATCTCTAACAAATGAGCAGAAATCTGTTTGAAAAAGCACAACTCCAAAATAAATGAAAAATGTTTATGCGTGTAGATCACAAAATGTACAAAGTATATCAATATCACAATTGAATCCAACGCTGCCCTCTAGTGGTGAGAGTGAAGTATATAACAGCCAGCGACTTTCATTCCAGCTAAATTCCTTTTTCAGCGGCATACCCTCAAAAAACATCAACTGTACAAATATGAAAGCATTTTTCTTCATGTTATTATTATTCCATATTATTATTAATATTATTTAAATTTTGTATGCCTACAGCATTTTTTCCTCATACTTGTTTTTCTTCAAATATAAATAAATACAGACACAAATAAAGACTTACAAGCTCAGATAAACGATTGAGAAAAAAACCCTTCTAACAACATAACTGAAGTAAAACGTAACGTTGTGCTACAGTTGCATACTTGTGCAATAGAATAATTTCATACAGTATTTAATAGGCTGCATAGTGCTTGAATACGACAATAGCTGACAAATAAAGAAGAGATGAAGAATGCCTTTGAAAATCATGATGTAATGAAATGTATCACTCCTTAACAGGCTTTTTGAGTTTGTTTCTGAGTTCTGCCATCATCAAGGGACCCCCATGCTGCACAACACCAACATACAGGAAAACATTAGTTCTTTGTTTGGGAACAAAATGAAATGAAGAATTCAGATTGATATTTCAGGCCATACCCAGGATGCTTCGGGGGTGTCCATTTGGGTTTAGCTGACGCCGGCTCTTGTTTGACAGAATCCTCTGTTACTGCAACTGACTTTAGCTGAGAAACACATCGTAATAACACTACACATCAACACCTAAAATAACCATACAAACATTTAAGGCCTACATTTAAGATTTAAGCAATTGAATTGTATATAAAATGTCCACTCTTTTGGATAAAAATGTACAATACAATTAACAAATTTATTATGACACATACAGTATGTGTAAATGTAGCTTGTTCCACAGCAAGCCATATTTTACCCATGTTCATACTTTTGAACCGAATATTTGAATGAATTGCATTTTAGAAAATTTGATCATTTACATAAAATCAATTGATTTGCAATCAATGCAAATAGTTAATAAACAGACATCTTGCTGTTTCTTACTGGTTTCATTTATCTACGATTATGCATCTCATTAAGTTTCTCACTTTATGTTAAAACTGTAATCCAAATGGGCCAGAAATTTTATAAGCAATTCAAATACATAAATCTTAAATATCCACCTTCTTCTGTGCCCGTTTTATTTCCCATGATTCATAGCAGGTTTAACTGACTAAACGGTTTAAGTATTTGTGTTTTCATTAGAATGCTAGTGCTCTAGTCCAGTCATTAGAAACAAATCAGTCTACACATGCGTTTTATATTTAATATAGCGAAATACACATAACACAACAAATCTTTAACTTTTTGGTGGCAAAATATTTTTTTAGTAATTCTATGAATTACAGCACAAAACAAAAGTAATAGCCTACTAACCGGATGAGAAGGGTGAGCCTCCACAGAACATAAAATTTTATTTTTATTTTATTTTTTGTGTTCGCATTTATGAGAAAAAAACAAAACAAAACAATGTTACGGGCGTGACAGTTCTCCATTACAGAGATGACCGCTCTGAAAGCGACTAAAACTTTCATCTTAAAGTGAAACCACAAAGCCTTTCTTTTAAAGTGAATTTCTTTTTTTATTTCAATCAACGTTTAATCAACCAATTGCCTGGTTTTTAATAAATAAAAAGTAAATATAGTAGAAAATAGATCATCATGACGGAGGCGCCGGCGTGTAAACTGGACTCTGTTTCATAAATGAACCGAAACTCGGCGTATAATGTAGCCTACTCTCCTCACAGGCCTGAGAAATATATAGACTATGCATCTTCAAAAGCAGAGGCAGTTTGGAAGTTATGAAGAAAAGAAAAAAAGTTAATTTTTTTTATCTGTGATGTAATAAAAAAATAACATAATCAGATCACATTTGTTAAATGTGTTTTTTTTTTATTTAGTTTTGCGATTTGGGGATGACAATCTGAAACAAATAGCAAAAACGAACCGGAAGTTGACAACTGGAGTCGTCATAATGGCAGCGCGCATTGTTTAGAGCAGAATAAGGTGGATAGGCCTAAATATTAGTCAGTGCTGAGATCTGACAGCAGACATCCCAAGTCTCCCGGAAGTTCCGGGAGTCTCCGCATATTGATAGCCGTCTCCCTGATGCCGCAAATCTATCTCCGGATCTAGAGCCGAGACATACTGCGCGTAACATACATAGCGCGCTGCGCGTGCACTGTACAGAAGGAGAGACGTTGCGAAACGCGACAATTAGCCCTCCCTCCCGCCCCAGAATCCTGTTACCCGAAATATACCTCCCGGAAATGAATTCTTGCAGGTTGGGATGTCTGCTACAGTAACATGAGTTTCAGACACGGTTTCTGTTATACCTGTGGATGTAGTGGATGCAGCTCTGCTTCTCCTTCTTCTCTCGCTTTCTTCCCAAATTCAGTTTTTCTCAGAGCCGGCAGCCCTGCACCCAGCCCTAAAATATATAATGGGACTGATTTAATGTACTGAAAAAATTGTAACACACTTTTCATGAAGGTATTATTGAGGTCAGTATACCTGGGAGTTTAAATCCGATCACCCTTTACTCGGGGCGGAGACTTCACACGCTGGAGGCTGTGGGAGACGCGGCTCAGACTGAGATCTTGAACAGGAGCTTTCTGGGGTCTTTGGGTGGTCAAACTAGGGATTCTTCACAGCAATTCGAAGACTTCTGAACGCTAAAGTCCAAAGATGAGTCCTCAAGTGCCTATGGATAAAAAGTCATGATAGGTTTAACTTTAGCCATGATGTTACCTTCTATTATATTAATGCAGTAATCTTTAAATTGATAGTTCACCCAAAAATGAAAATTCTGTTGGTAATTTCTCTCCCTCATGTTGTTCCAATCCCATAAGACTTTCGTTTATCTTTTTGTAACACAAATTAAGATATTTGTGATTAAATATGAGAGCTGGATCACTCCCCATAGGCTTCTAAGAGATTGAAACTTACCGGCCCAGAAAAGTTATTAAAGACATCTTTAAAATAGTCCGAAGTGACTACAGTGGCTCAATCTTAAGTTTTTTAAACGACGAGAATACATTTTGTGCACAACAAACAAAGAAAAATAATGACTTTATTCAACTATTCATTCCCTACTATGTGAGCCTCGAAGTGAGTTCACATAGTGTAACAGCGCGCAACGCTTCTATGTTGTACGTCACACGCATCACACACATGACCAGCGTTGACCAATAGTGAGCCTGCGTGTCACGTACAACCTAAAAGCTTTGTGTAGTTAAAACAACATGAACCCACTTGAGGCCCACAGTTGAATAAAGTCTTTTTTTTGCACACACAAATTATTCTCGTCAGCTTGATAAACTTAAAGGGTAATTCCACTGGTGGAGACATGAATATGTATTGAAAGTGGGACATACATGTAATAGAATAGGATCATAAATTTCTCATTTGGGTCCTTCTTGGCCGAATAAACAGTCCTTCCAGAAAAATTAGTTTTTTTGTGATTGTTACGGGCAAAAATCCTTGATTTCGCGGCCCGTTTTCTTTAAAAATGCGATGGAATATGTGGGATATTTATGCAATTTTATGCGATGAAATTGCGGAAACTTGCAAAAATTGCGGGAACTTGCAAAAACTCCGGTTTGATGAAAAAGAGAAAAAGTGATTTCCCCTACACCTTGTTCTCACTAGGCTACTACCTTAATGTAAAGAGTCATTTCTCTGCAATAACTTCAGCTGTGAGCTATCCCGTCGCGTAATTGGGTCACTTCATGAACGTTCCCATGGAAACAGGGGGAAATGGCTGCTTTTGTGTGAGGCAAACGCAACATTTTTAAAATTTCTGCTAAGATATATGTGACTTTTTGCAACGAAATACGAGGATTATGAAATCATGAAAACCCCGCATATTTTGCACGGAAATCGGCAATTTATGCAGCGAAAGTGCGGCGTATTTGAAAAAAATGTGGCCCCCGCATGAGATATGCGGACTTTGGCTGATTATGCATTGAATTCAGCGATCGCATAATCACGTTTTTCTGGAGGGACTGGATAAAAGGCAGAAAATGACTTTTTCAGTGCCAGTGGATTGTAGACAACAATCCCCAGAGTGCATTGCAATGCTCAGCCCCGCAAGCCACTCCCACTACTCCGCCCATCAATGTAGACTAGACTTGAGCTCCACTCTACATTACCGCCTGGAAATCATTTTGCACAATGAAATCAGATGACATGCGCTAATATAATATGATGACGTAAGACCGTCAGGCGGCACCCGCGCCATCAGCCGATGGATTGGCATGATTCTATATGGGCTTCTGTCTCATATGCGAGTCAGATCAGACTGTGCTCCACACCGTATAGTGCGCGCACAAGGGATAGGGAGAGAGCGGAGACTTTGTGTGTGCGCGCCTCATGACAGAGACTCAGGCACCGAAATTTTTGTCTTATTTGGTCTGGTTATTACCGTTTACGTCGAAACCAGCTCCCTATTGGCAGCGCGTTTCGGTACCTAACCCTATAATGCATCCGTCTGCGTATTCAGTACCTTCGTCCATATTTTCAAAAAAGTTTCTGCTGGTGAAATCAAACGCATTGTCACTGATCTGTGATTGGTCTGTTAGTGCATTAGGCCCAACCCCTATGGGCGGGTTTGAAAGAGTGGGAACTAATGCTTGTAGTCTTTACAGAAATCCCCCTCTTACACTTCCTCCTACAATGACATAAAAAGAAGATTTTTGCGTCATTGTAGGAGGAAGTGAAAAGGTAAATAGCAGATTTCTATCGTCTCAGTGGAAAATGAGAGAGTGTTGCACAACCATTCAATAGTACAAATGGATTTCAAACAATGGAAATAATAATGCAAATGGGGTGGAGTGTCCCTTTAAAGGTGCATTGCGCAACATTTTATGTTAAAATTAGCCGTTTTTTAACCCATACATGCTGAAACAATCGTCTGATGGGCTGAATGAGCCCTTCTCTGATCACTGCGATCGCCTCTATAATCCTGTACAGTGAAATAAATAAGAGGGATTCGGGCTCGAATCTGAGCCTGGGCGTGACGTCATGCGCGTTCACGCTCGCCTGGCTATGTGCCTATGCTTTGCAGGTTAGTGTATTCGCCGCCGTTCTCCGTATCAGAGAAGACAACTCGAGCGACGCAACTTTAGTCAACTTTCCCAAAAGTAGAAGATGGATTCAAAGGGGCTGTTTAGCCTACATCTGGTCACTTCATGTGTTTTCTGTGATCGGATAACTTATTCGATCGTGAAAAGACCAGGTTGAATCCAGACGGATTTGAATCCGATAGCTCAAACCACTTGAGGATGTGGTCTGGGCCGTATTCCAGACGAAACTGGACAAGTGTAAATGCATCTGGTTGTTGAAAACAGGCTTTTTCATGTTGTTTTAGTCATATATGACGACGTGCATCACCTGAGCAGGCGAGTGTATTCATCAAACCAGCGCGCCGCAATCTATCGCAAATGAAAGTGAAAGTAAGACGCATACGATTATCACTAAGTTACCTTCTACCTCCACTATCTTCATTAAAAGTAGCCTTAAGAAATGAAATGATCTCATACCAGAGCTTTTGCCGCTCTCTCTTATTGCTGTCTTTGCTGATTTTGAAATAGCCGAAGCCGATGATCAATAAATGCAGCTCATCTGTTGCTTTCGGTGACGTGCACTTCATGAAATCTATATAACGCGGGAATTGAATATCAGATTAATATCCGTTTTGCAAAAACACATTTATGTGACCAGGTGTAATGGAATCGTTTTGATAAATCAGATAGATCTGAGAAAACGCATTGTGGCCAGGTGTAAAAACAGCCCCAAAGAGACCGGCTTGTAGTTCATTCCAAACCCCAACGCAAACTCCACGTAAGACAAAGAAAATAAAACTTCTGTCTGTCCAGTGCCAGTCGTCGGAATAAGACTAGAGTCAACATCGGGAAGGCTTTCAACAAACGGAGAGATCTCGGGCGGTCTGCTCTAGGGCTCAAACGTGTTCATGAACGTGTTTCCATAATAACACAATCATAAGTGGATACAGTAAGCACATAAAACAGTTCAACATGGAGATCGATGGAAACAAAAGCCTAAGTTTTCTACTAACGTTACCCCTGTTTTCCCCTCACACACACACATAGGCCTACATAAGTGTGTAATTTACTCAAAAGCCTTTCCTTTCATATATTCCTTTCCTACTATGGAAGTCTCATTGACTTCCATAGAGGAAAATATACTATGGAAGTCAATGAGACCAGAAACTGTCTGGTTACTGACATTCTTCTAAATATAAAAAAAAAATCGGCTGAATATATTGAAAACGTTAAAACCCAAATGTTTAACTCTGGGGGAGTGGTAAAATGAGCCTATTTCCAAAAAAAGTGGAGTATCCCTTTAAGATTGAGCCACTGTAGTTACTCGGACTATTTTAATAATGTCTTTCATAACTTTTGGGCCGGCCAGTTTCGAATCCCGTAGAAGCTTATTGAGGAGTGATCCACCTCTCAGATTTAATCCGAAACATCTTAATTTGTGTTACGAAAGATGAACGAAAGTCTTTGTTCGAAAAGGGTTTGAACAACATGAGGGAGAGAAATTACTGACAGAATTTTCATTTTTGGGTTAACTATACCTTAAAGTCTGCTTAACTGAATAGATGATGTTTACTAACCATATAACTTGTATTATCTTATAGCTGTATATAAATGAACATTACTATTATGACTGAAAACTGAATACCTCTTGACTGTAACATTGAAAACACATTTTCTGTAAAGCTGCATTGAAACAAAAAGCACTAGACAAATCTTTTACACAAAATATTTGATATTACCTGTAGATCCAAATCAAATGCTCCTTCTATCTTCACCACTGGAGGGTCTTTGTTCACTTTATCAAATCCTCTTTTCATCCCAGATCTGCTGATTTCCATGAAGTCTTCATGACCGCTCAACTCGTATATCTGATCATGACGTCCATCAGCTTCATTTGTTTCACACTCTGGTGAACTTTGTGACTCAGTATGTTTAACAGCTCCAAGATTTGTGTTTTCCACCTCCATTGTCTCCACTAACAACTTCCTTCCTTCTTCAAGGACATTTGCATCAGCTGGCACTTGGTCTTCATCAATCTCAGCTTTCTTGTGATCATTCTGGTCAACAATATTTTTCTCTTTTCACCAATAAGATGTTCCCCTGCATGTCTAAAACCTCCAATGCTTTCTGTCTCTCCATGGTCCATCATGATCTGCTTTTCCTGTTCTACATCTTGTCTATCAAGCTCAGATTGGACAGTTACATCTGAATCTTCGCTCTTCATTTCACACTTTTCACCCTCATGATTCTGATCACATTCTTCATCGTTATCATCTTTTTGTTCAATCAGCCCAGTTTTATCCAACTCTAGTGCCGTTTCACTCTCCTTGCATTCAATGTCTGCATGTCCTCTTTCAGCCTGACCCTCACTGGATGAAACTTCTTCATTCTCAACATGTGTGTCGATTTCTGTTTCCCATGACTCCTGTGATTTAACCGTGTCTTGTTCACTCTTCGGTTGCACCCCTATTTTCTGGAATCATCTCCTCAACCTCATTTTTACAAAATTCTGTAATTTCATGAAAACATTTTTCCATTACAGTTCAGCCTTTTAGGATTTGAAAGGCCATCAGCTTCCTCTTCAGATGCATCAGCTGGCACTTGTAATTCAGGTCCTTGGTCTTCATCAATCTCAGTTTCCACCCGTTCCTTCAGGCCAACACTTTGTTTCTCCATTTCATCAATAGAACCTGCATGTTCAAAACCTCCAATGCATTTCGTCTCTCCATGGTCCATCATGATCTCCTTTTCTTGTTCTACATCTTGTCCATAAAGCTCAGATTGGACAGTTACATCTGCATTATCTGGATCTCTCTTCTTTGAACAGTTTTCATCCTCATACTTCTGGTCATATTCTTTCATTGTTACCATCCTTTTGTTCAATCCGCCCAGTTTCATCCAACTCCTGAACAATTTCACTGTCCTTACTGTTTGCATACACTCTTTCAGCCTGACCCTCGCTGAATGAAACTTCTTCATCTCGAACATGTGTGTCGCTTTCTGTGTCCCATGACTCCTGCAATTTAATCATGTCTTGTTCACTCTCAGTTGCACCCCTATTTTCTGGAATCATCTCCTCAACCTCATTTTTACAAAATTCTGTAATTTCATGAAACATTTTTCCATTTCGTTCAGCCTTTCAGGATTTGAAAGGCCATCAGCTCCTCTTCAGATGCATTCAGCTGGCCCTTGTAAATTCAGGTCCTTGGTCTTCATTCAATCTCAGTTCCACCCGTTCCTTCAGGCCAACAGTTTCTTTCTCCAATTCATCAATAAAACCTGCACTGCTTTCTGTCTCTCCATGGTCCATCATGATCTTCCTTTTCTTGTTCTCACATCTGTCCAAAAAGCTCAGATTGGACAGTTGCATCTGCCGTGATCTGGATCTTCGCTACTTCTTTAAACAGTTTTCATCCTCAATTTTCTGGTCATATTCTTCATTGTTACCATCCTTTTGTTCAATCCGCTCAGTTTCATCCAACTCCTGAACAATTTCACTGTCCTTACTGATTGCATACACTCTTCAGCCTGACCCTCACCGGATGAAACTTCTTGTGTGTCGCTCTCTGTGTCCCATGAACTGCTTCCTCCATGATCTGTCCCAGCACAGAGATAAGTTTGTTGATCAGCTTCAGTTGTTTTGCATTCTTGTGAAATGATATCTTGCTCATTTTGTATAGCAACTTCCCTACTTGTGGTTTCCACCCCCATTATACTTTCCCATTGCGTCACTCAATAACTTCCTTTCTTCTTCCAAAACAAATGCACCGACTGACACACATTCTTCAGGTCCTTGATTTTCTGCATCACCAACTTCTTCTGTTGAAGCCCCTTCCAAAGTTTCTGTTTCTTTTACCAAGTTGTTTTCCATTTCTATCATTTCCTTCAAGACTTGATTCGTTATTTCTTCTACATACTCTAAAGCGATCTTCGCCACTGTGTCCCAGTCTCCTGCTCCCTCAATGCATCGCTCTGATTCGCCTTGCAGATCTAGAGTTTCCTTCAGGAACTCTGCTGGGCTCAAAGTCTGTATTAATACAGGTTCGACATCTCTTTGGTCCTCTGCAACATGTTGTATCTCTGCAGTTCCAGTGATTTCAGAAACACCTGAATTTCCTAGTGACTCACTGAAATAGTCCATTGCTTCTTGAGATGAGTTGCTTTCTCTTTCTGTGAACTTAAGAAGCTCACGTGTCTGTAAAGTGACATTTTCTGATGTTTGATGATTGACTTTGTGTCTCAAATGGTTCTGCTTCCTTGTCTTTGGAACTGATCTTTATTTTCTGTTGTTTCAACAATCAGCTCAGTTTTGAATTCAACATGTTTTTTAAGAGAGAACTTGGTGTCATCTATTTCCTGATGTGTCGGACTTTCTATTGCACCTACGGTTTCGATTGGAGGTTCAATCTCCACAGCTTCCTCAACTTCTTCTGGTGTTCTCGGGATGCTCAACAGAGCATGCAACAAAAGTTTCTTTTTCTGGCTCTTCTGCAAGACTTTGGGGCTCAGTTTTGATCTCTTCAAAAATCCCAACGCAGTCTCTGGCCTTTTCCTCGATTCTCCAGGGAACTCACAAAGAATCGGATTTGAAAACATGCCTTCACTTTTTATGGCCATCACCACAGGTAATCCAGTTCCAGTTTCTGAAGTATTTTCTGGAGTATCCTGTTTTGAATCGAACTGCAGGGAGTCTTCTGATGCGTTAACGGTCACTTTCAGTTCTGTTTCAATGTTTAATATAGTTTTTTCCTTGGAAACTGTTTGCAGTGTTTCTGCTGACTCCTGTAACTCAGATTTAATCGTGTCTTGTTCACTCTCGGTTGCACCCCTATTTTCTGGAATCATCTCCTCAACCTCTTCTTTACAGAATTCAGCAATTTCATCTAAATATTTTTCCATTACTTTCAGCCTTTCAGGATTTGAAAGGCCATCAGCTTCCTCTTCAGATGCATCAGCTGGCACTTGTAATTCAGTTCCTTGGTCTTCATCAATCTCAGTTTCCACCCGTTCCTTCAGGCCAACAGTTTGTTTCTCCATTTCACCAATAAAACCTGCATGTTCAAAACCTCCAATGCATTCTGTCTCTCCATGGTCCATCATGATCTCCTTTTCCTGTTCTACATCTTGTCCATAAAGCTCAGATTGGACAGTTACATCTGCATGATCTGGATCTTCGCTCTTCTTTAAACAGTTTTCATCCTCATATTTCTGGTCATATTCTTCATTGTTACCATCCTTTTGTTCAATCCGCCCAGTTTCATCCAACTCCTGAACAATTTCACTGTCCTTACTGTTTGCATGCACTCTTTCAGCCTGACCCTCATCGGATGAAACTGCTTCTTTCTCAACATGCGTGCCACTCTTGCATTCTGAATCACCTGAAATGCTCCCTTCATGATCGGTCTCAGCTGACCACATTGCACAACTGTAAGTTTGTTTTCTTGCGGTGTCAACATTAAGTTCATCATTCTTGTCGTCTTCGACCACATCAGTTTTTTGCCACTGTACCGAGGCCACTTGCACTTTGACTTGTGCAAGGGAACACTTGACCTCCCTTGTGCTTTTGTCATTATGATTAGATTTATTCTCTTCCTTCGCACTACTGTTTGCCTTTACTTCTCTGTTAATCTTGTTTGCTGTACTCAAGTCAATCTGATCTGATCTGGAAGATACTCTTTGGTTTCCTTCATCTGTGACTTCCGGTCTTAGATATCTTGCAACAGCCCCTGACAGATAACCCTAAATCAGCAAAACATTAAAAAATTTGACTCATTAAAGATATCTAAAGGCTCATCAAGATACAAATATATGTAATTGTTTGATAGAGACTAAGCATACATACACACCAATCGTAATCACACAGACTAGTCATCATTATTCACAACTTAATAATCAATGAAACTCGTTGATTGTAAAAGGGTGCTGCATTTACTCACCCAAACAGTCCAAATAGTGCGACCAATGCGGTTCACGGGGGATTCAGGCGCATCCATAGCCGATTAAATGAAAAATTATGAAGTGTTGACAGATCTGTGAAGCTCCTTAATCGAAGTTTGGTCTCACAACGAATTCTTCCCAACAACATTCAGACCATTACATGTCCTTTTTGTAAGTAAAGTCTTTTAAAGGAAGTTGGTGACTGTCTGACGGAGCTCGCATTTGTTTAGTTCGTAATGTTCATATGTCCGGCGTTTAAATGAGGAAGACGCACAGTGTGAAGCTGCATTAACACCAGCCAACGCACACTCGCACGGAGTTGGTTTGTGGTGAGAAATAAAGTCATTGAGCCTGGCTGTCATGTCCAACCACACATCATTTCTGTGAACACTTCTCTAAAGTTTACCGGATGTGTGTCAAATCCTAGTGAGCTGCCTAAATAGACTGCATTATGACAGACGCGTTGTGCATTTTAGGGCGCTACAGGCGCGTGTTATTTTAGACGCGTGCAGCATTCGGACGTCATGGATGAACTCTATTTAAGCACCTTAGGGTCAGAAAGCACCTAAAATGCTGTCTCAGGAAGGAATCTCATTAGGTTTTGAAATACAAACACATTTTCTGCTGCAACAGAACTTTCTGCTCCTAAAACTTCCGTCAATATATTTCATCATATTAGCTTTAAGATGTAGCAAATTATGCGTTTGGATAATTATGACTTTGTTTATGGTAGAAAAGTAAAGCATTAAGTTGAGGTTTAACCCTTTAACTGACTTCTCAACCAAACGGTTGGGCACATTTTGAGTCACTATATTTTATTGAGAGGTAGTGACTCACTGCAGTCATATCTCTTTGTGCATTTCACTCATAATCTTGCTATCATAGTGTTTTACTGCCTGTTGGTATTGTATTGTTTTTGTGTTTTTTATTTTTCTTGTATGTACAGCACAGTGGTCAACTTCTGTTCTGTTTATTTGTGTTTATAAATAAAATGAAATTAAAAGAATGAGTAGCCTACCTAACTTAACTCAAACTGATTGAGCCATCTCTATCATCTAGTTGAGGTATATATGCCAAAAAAAAAAATCCACTAGATGTCACAGTGTCAATAAACAGTCACAACACTTCTTCCAACATGGATGTCAGAAACAAATAAATCACCCCAACCATGTGAACTGTTTTTGGTGAAAATTTGCAAGCTAAGCAAATTTTTACATAATACACTGTAAGTGTAAAAAAAGTTAGCCCTAACTTTACAAAATGATGTTACTTGGTGCTATGAAAAAACGTAAGTATATTTTTAATATTTTTTCAAAAACATGCTCAACCAAACAGTTGATTTGGCACATAATGGTTAATTGTCACCCCCCTTTTTGAGAATGGGCATAACAATGCACTATTAAAACTTGGTTGTAATTCAAGTATGCTTTGGAATAAAGACTTAAGTTTAGTCTTATTTTAAAGAAAACACTCAGCAGATTATTGTTGAAATAAGCACTTAAAAAATAATAAAAGTATGAAAAAGTTATGAAAGTTTTAAATTTACATTAAATCTACTGTACTAAATATTGTTTCTTTTATATAATATATACATTTTACAAAATATTTTTTCCTAGAAAATTACTATAAAATCAAAACCATGTATCTAACCAAGTTGTGTTCCAAATTTGAAGTTGATATCACAAAAATTGAAGTTCTCATGAGATTTTGTTTAAGCGTAATACCAAAAAATGACATAAATTCCATTCAATTTAATTGTATGCATTCTGCTGTAACAAATTAATACATTACCTCTGTTACAAAATATGGAATCTTGAGACTCAGACCTTTCTGACAATGTGTTTTGTCAAGACTAGAAAAGGTTTTGATCATAAATTTGGGCAATGAAAAAGTATGGCAAAGTATGTTAATGAATTCCGGTATCATTTATTACCAGTAAGTGACATCTCAACCATTTGGTAGAGGCCGATATTTTCAAAAAAATTATGGGATGTGTTGAAAAAAAAATACATTGATGTGGTTAGTAGTAGACATGAGTAGTATAGACATAAGATAAGGAATGCAAACAAAAAACATTATCCATCACTTTTTTTCTTGGTGGACTTCAAAGGGTTAATAAAATGTCATGTGCACTATTTGAATATGAACAAGTGTTGTGGTTGAGGTTTGACATCTAGACTATAGGCCTATGCTTCCTTCGACAAAATTAGTCACAGTGGTGCATTCATTCTTTCTTTCTCACAGTTTTTATTTTTCAAACAAACACATAGCTTAGGCCTCATTTTAAAGAGTTTATTTAATGAAAATGGATGGTAATTCAAAACTGTTAAGTGAATGCTAAATATTCTGTTTCATGCATCATATTAGTGAAAAAAGAGAAAATAAATATGCAGCAAAGGTATAAAGAATTGGGTGCTCAGCGATGGGTGGACGTCCAGAAAGGATGTAGATTTCGAAATTATCTTGATGGTCATCAAGATGACACTTCCTCTGCAGGCTCTGCAAAACACAAAAGAAGTGAAGCTCACCTATTTTTCAACCATATTGCACTGGAGTTCAAATGCTTAGACTGTACTGTCACTTGAATCAGTTTAATGCATCCTTATTGAATACATAAAAAAAAATCTTACCCCAAATTTCCTATACCTGTCTTCAACATTGATAACATTGATCATCATATTAGAATGATTTACAATAATGTGACCTGAAGACTGGAGTAATGATGCTGAAAATTCAGCTTTTATTAAAGAAATAAATTACATTTTAACATATATTCAAAACAGTTATTTTATATTGTAAATGATATTTCACAATATTTTACTGTATTTTTTTATCAGATACTGTAAATGCAGCCTCAGTGAACATAAGAAACATATTTGAAAAACATTTAATAAAAAGAGTCCAATTTTGGCCCGTGTATATTTTAAAGAGGCATGTATAATTGAATCTATATAAAAAAATATGATTGTGATTTAATTTGACAGTATCTTGTAAATTACTAACTTTACACATGCACAACATCTTGTACCTCAACAACAAACAAGAGACCGATTATTCACCTGTCCAGGTAAGGTACGCAGGCGAGCGCAGTGCAGGATGGGTAATCTCCACAGTAACTCTCAGACGCTCTCTCTTCTCTTTCCTCAGTCTCACAGTGTTTATATATGATGGATCTATATCCTCATGATTCTCTTCCACGTGCTCATTCGGCTCAGGCTGTTTGTCCTCTTGCACTGATTTCATTCCTTCCACGCTTTCATTCATCTTTTCATATTCTGCATTATGGTCCACACTGGCTGGCCTGATTTCTGTAGAATAAGCCAAAAATGTATTAAGGTTGTTCAAGATGCTGAGAATATTTCAGTCTACTCACCATAATTACGGCGTGCTTGTCCTCCTCTGCGACTGCCACTTTCCTGTCGTCCTGTAGTCCTCACCAAAGCACAAATGCTCTTGAGCACGAGTTTCCCCTCACTGTTTTTTTCCTCTCTCTCTTTTGATAAAAGCTTGGAGACAGTCGTGCCACCAGCCGCCCAGAGCAGTTCTGGCACAGGCTTTCCTCCAGAGAGGAGAACAGAGAATATTCCCACACCATCCCTGCTCCAGTGAACCGACAAAGAACGAGGGATTGAGGGAGCAACTGAGACAAAAGACAGAGAAAGACAGAGGTATGAACATAAAATGTGTGCAGTGCTTGCATGTGCAATTCTCCGATTGTGGGTGGTTGTCAGAGTGTTGCTTTGTGGTTAAAGGGTTCTCAGTTATTTTGAGTGTGTTGCTTTGTGGTTGCTTGGCTTTGCTAGGTGATTGTGTTAAAAGAGCCTCTAAGATATTCTGGTCTTTAGATATGGTCTTCCAGCCCGTTCTCATCCTTTATCATCATATAGAACGCTATATGACAAAACGGCGCTATACTACGCACATGGCACCCTTTATCATTAATATAACACGCAAACCCAAGTCGTCATAAATCCTTTAGCGTAATATGAGACTACCCTACCCCACACCTAAACCTAACCATCACAGCGCGTGTTATATTAAACGATAACGGGTGCCATGTGCGTATTGCACCGTTTTGTCATATAGCGTTCTATATGACGCTAAAGGATGAGAATGCGTTGGGTCTTCCTTAGTTTTTATCATCCAGAAGGTGAAAGTCTGATTTTTTAGAAAGTTAAAGGTGTAGTAAGAGATTTCTGAGAGACGCTGTTAAGAGCGGATTAGAATCAGCCAATCAACAGTGGGGCATATCCACTTATGATGGGGGGAGAGAGAGAGAGAAAGAAAGAAGGAGATTAGAAGAAAGACTGTAGAAAGAGAGATGGCTGAGAGACATTACAAAAGAGAAAAGCTCAGTGGAATATCACTGGAAAAAGAAGGGTTATGATCAGGCAAGAGGTTTAGCACCCAATAATATTAGAAAAGCTTTCCAGGGCTGGAGAGACCTAAGCAGGAAGGCCTGAAAACAAAGATTGCGATGTTCCTACTCTATGCAGGAGTAACATTTGTTTTGCTGTGTTTCACAGAATCAAGATCTGCTGTTGTTGTAATGTAAGCTGTAGGAGCAGGACAGTTTTGAGTGTTATTGTTTGTCTGGAGCTGCTGGCGACTAACAACCAACTTCTGCTTGTATATACTCATGTGTTTGCATTGTGGATTCAGCATTTTGGGGGCGGAGCAATGGGGGGGGTGTTTGGGTTGGTTTCAAAAATAAACAGTGTTTCTCAGAAATCGCTTACTGCACCTTTAATAACTCTCACTTATATAGCATAGAGTCCTTAAAGCAGCATTATGTTATTTTTTTAATTTTGCTCTCGGGGTCCCCCTACAGTTGGGAAACAGTATTGTCTTCTACTGCTGGCGTAAAATCTGTCATGGTTACACTAGGCAATACACGTGTGCATTTGTTGAAAAGTGATCCCCCGAACTCTGCAGAAGGAAGGAGATCTCACATCTTGGGCCGACTCCAGTGTTGCGTGTGAAGTTTTTATTAAAGAAATAAATTACATTTTAACATATATTCAAATAGGAAACAGTTATTTTAGCCTATTGGCTACTGTTTTACATTATGGAATATGCTTAATTCAATTCAATGTTTGTTGGTAGATAATTGCCATGTCGTTAATATTATAGTTTCAAGCTACCATAGATTATATCTGCAAATTTAAAAAATTGATTAGCATTATAGCCTGAGTCAGAGACACTTTCACCAGAAAAATGAGTAACAAACATGACTATCAGCCTGCAGACATGGGATAGTTATTCTGGCCGATTATTTTGTCCGTCTAATCGGTGTATTATTTTACTTGCAAGAATGTCAGCCGAGCTACCCGTCCCGGCTCTACAGGGAAGCTTGAGTGTGTTAAGTGCCCTCAAAAGTAAGCAATGTAGTCTACATTGGATGCGGCAAAGGACGAAGCTACACAACACATTACCAACAGTAAACTGATAGCGCACGCTCTGTTTCTGACGCACTTCACATTTGGTTTTACTTGCTGCTTAAGCCATGACAACATACAGAGGGAAAAAAAAGCGCTCGTTTGGCTCTCGCATCAGAATTTGAGGAAGTGGGGGAAGTGATGTATGCCGTAAAGCAGTCAAATTTTGTAGTTCTATTTGTGCTCTGGTTCCTACCCGAAACCCGAAGTTACAGAGTGCCAGTTAAAGCGAACACAGACACTGTCAGGCTATGGCAGACCTGTCTTTCAACCTTTCAAGTCGATGTACCACCTCAAGGGTTTTGTAAAAATATTATAAAGTTTGAAAAACTACATAGTGCTGCTTTAACAGGCATACCTTAGCAAGTCATATTAAACGTAAGATGTATTAAACATAAAAAATTGACATGAATAAATTTATCTCTTTGTATGATATGCATTTACATTTCTTTTTAAAATTAGAAAGATCCTTATTTCTTTCTTAGTGATGATGGACAGTTAAATATTGACACACTACTGTTCAGAACTTTACAGTCAGTATGATAAATAAAAAAGAAGAGATTATTACTTTTAAATTGATTAAATTACAGTAAATGTATTATAACGTTCCAAAAGATTTCCTCAAAAACATGACACAGCGCAACATTGCTAATGAAGTGTTTCTTTAGCAACATATCAACATATTAGAATAATTTCTGAAGGATCATGTGACACTAAAGACTGGAGTAATTGTAATAATGATGATGTACTGTATTTGATTAAATAAATGCACTGGTGATGTACTACAAAACTTCTTTCAAAACCATGAAAAAGATTATTAATTTTCATAAATCTATTATTTTTGAGTGTGTCCTTTTACCTATTTGAGCATTTCTCCAGAATCTCTCAACAGGCTTCAGGAGGGAGCAGTGTACCACTCTGCAGATGATCTCCGCTCCCCTCGCTGTCTCATCCAGCTCTTTAAGTAATGCTTTTGCTCGAAATGTCCTCGGCAGAGTTTGCAAAGGGCCCCAAAGCTCAGCTCCTTCTCGGATTTCCCCTTCGCTGTCCTCTCCCTCCTCAATCTCAGTCCCTTTAAGACGTAGCCATTTAACAGAGATTTCAGGGGGTGGAAACCAGTTATGTCACAGGCCAGGGTCAATGGTCCCTCCTCAGCAGATGGATGGGGAGAGATGATTTCTGAAATGGTGGGCTTTTTTATGAATCCTAAACATAAAAAAGTCAGTTATTTGATCAAACATTTGTTTTTGTTGTTAAAGGGGTAGTTCACTTTGAAATTAATTTTTGATATGTTTTAGCTTACCTCAAGGACATCCAAGATGTAGGTGTCTTTGTTTCCACAGTAGTTTAAATTTTTAGGCAAACCGTTCTTTTCTGCCAGTCATACAATGGAGGTCTATGGTCACCACCTCAAAGAGCATGCACAGAGAAGTCCAAATTAAACATGATTTAATGACTCGTAAATGTAAGTACACATTGATGGACCGAACGAGTGGTTTGTGTGTGAAAGCGAACAGTATTTATATCATCTTTACCTCTTGTAACCGCAGCCACAAAGCGCCTGCGCCCTCAGATCACTTGGACGTGGCTGTGGACCAAGAGGTAAAACAACGTGATCTGTTTCGTTTCAGCAACCAACTGCCATTTCATGTCTTAGGCCATCAATGTGTCTTACATTTCAAGTCGTAAGTGATGTTAATTTGGACTCTGTGCATGCTCTTTGAAGTGGTGACCATTGACCCTGCATTATGACGATTTTATATTAAACACATCAAAATTGAAAATACTGTGGAAACCAGAGCACCTCTGTGTTGCATGCCCTTGAGGTCAGCTGAACATACCAAAGCATTCAAAGTGACTATCCTTAATGTACTTCCAGCATTGGAATGGACTGCTATGATATGGCTTACTACATTTTTTTTCAAGTTTGTTGTTTAAATGTCTCAATTCTGGCATTCTGTATTAAATTTTCCATGCAGTGCTATTCTGGTTGCACTGTATACCAAATATTTGGTCAATGAATAGGTCATCCAGCTATTTAAAAAAAATCACATACTGTGCAAAGTATATAGCCTACTACTAAAGTGGGTAGGCACTAATGGACTCTATACTGAGACACAGCCTTAAAGGGATAGTTCACCCAAAATGAAAATTCTGTAATTAATCTCCCTCATGTTGACTCAAACCCATTCGTTCATCTTAGAACACAAATTAAGATTTTTTTAATGAAATCTGGGAAGCATCTGTCCCTCCATTAACAGCTACACAACTACCACTTTCAAGCCCCAGAAAGGTAGTAAAGACATCATTAAAGTAAATCCATGTGACGTTTAAACCTCAATTTTATGAAGGGACGCTGAGTGCTTTGTTCAAGCAAAAAGCACAATTTCCCACTTTATTCACAAAATAATAATCTCCAATGCGCATTCTCGCAACGCCTGAAGATGAACAAAAGACTTACGGGTTTGAAAGACATGAGGGTGAGTAATATTGACAGAACTTTAATTTTTGTGTTAACTAACCCTTTAATCGTATTTACAAGAATTCAGTTATTTCATTGGTGTTCACCTCGGGTTTCCCGTGTGATGGGTTGTTTTAGGGCCATGTGGTGAACGGTGACCCACACCCTGGCTTCTCCTCTCTCCAGCTCTGCTTTGGGAAGCCTGCACTGGCTCATGGCTGAGAAGAAGCCTTCAGCATCAGGCCGAGGAAGCTGCCAGCGCTGGGCGGACGGATCACCGGGCTCAGCTCGCCTCCCTCACAGAACCAGCGGAAGGTGATGATGTCCGGATGAAAGTGAGAGGCCTGGGCTATCATTGTCACAACTCCTGGGGAGAGGGTCTGTTACTGACAACCTTTCATGATGCGTTTAAAAAGTCTGAAATATTTGAATGTGTGTTCTGTGTGTGATACCTCCTTCATTCGTTTGCCTCTGAGAACTGGATCTCTGAAACTTCTGGTGGTGCTAAACCAAAAAAACAATAATAATGTCAACAAATGTAAACATGATGACATGAAATAGATGTAAACCTGCATCTTGTTTTATATGAGAGAGCAAAAATTATTAACAGGAACCAGAAGCTGAAACCAACTGGAGGTGAACCTCACCAAGCCTGGGTCAACATGTCTGGGTCATATTTCATCTCTAAAATCAACTTTCTCACTCTTAAAAAAAAAAAAAAAAAAAAAAAAATCCAATTCTCATAACTGTAATGTAAAAAAAAAAAAAAAAAAAAAAAAAAATATATATATATATATATATATATATATATATATATATATATATATATATATATATATATATATATATATATATATATATATATACACACACTCACCGGCCACTTTATTAGGTACACCTGTCCAACTGCTCGTTAACACTTAATTTCTTAGCAGCCAATCACATGGCGGCAACTCAGTGCATTTAGGCATGTAGACATGGTCAAGACAATCTCCTGCAGTTCAGAACCGAGCATCAGTATGGGGAAGAAAGGTGATTTGAGTGACTTCGAACGTGACATGATTGTTGGTGCCAGAAGGGCTGGTCTGAGTATTTCAGAAACTGCTAATCTACTGGGATTTTCACGCACAACCATCTCTAGGGTTTACAGAGAATGGTCCGAAAAGAAAAAACATCCAGTGGAGCGGCAGTTCTGTGGGCGGAAATGCCTTGTTGATGCCAGAGGTCAGAAGGAGAATGGCCAGACTGGTTCGAGCTGATAGAAGGGCAACAGTGACTCAAATAACCACCCGTTACAACCAAGGTGGGCAGAAGAGCATCTCTGAACGCACAGTACGTCGAACTTTGAGGCAGATGGGCTACAGCAGCAGAAGACCACACCGGGTGCCACTCCTTTCAGCTAAGAACAGGAAACTGAGGCTACAATTTGCACAAGCTCATCGAAATTGGACAATAGAAGATTGGAAAAACGTTGCCTGGTCTGATGAGTCTCGATTTCTGCTGCGACATTCGGATGGTAGGGTCAGAACTTGCGTTTACCACATGAAAGCATGGATCCATCCTGCCTTGTATCAGACGGTTCAGGCTGGTGGTGGTGGTGTCATGGTGTGGGGACATTTTCTTGGCACTCTTTAGCCCCTTGGTACCAATTAACATCGTCTAACGCCACAGCCTACCTGAGTATTGTTGCTGACCATGTCCATCCCTTTATGACCACAATGTACCCAACTTCTGATGGCTACTCTTCAGCAGGATAATGCGCCATGTCATAAAGCTGGAATCACTCAGACTGGTTTCTTGAACATGACAATGAGTTCGCTGTACTCAAATGGCCTCCACAGTCACCAGATCTCAATCCAATAGAGCATCTTTGGGATGTGGTGGAAACGGGAGATTCAATCATGGATGTAGCGGACAAATCTGCGGCAACTGTGTGATGCCATCATGTCAATATGGACCAAACTCCCTGAGGAATGCTTCCAGCACCTTGTTGAATCTATGCCACGAAGAATTGAGGCAGTTCTGAAGGCAAAAGGGGGTCCAACCCGTTACTAGCATGGGGTACCTAATAAAGTGGCCGGTGAAGTGTATATATTACATTTATTTAATAGCCTATATTTATAAACATATTGGTAACTTTACTTGAAGGGGTGTGCATAAGACTGACATGACACCTTCATAATCATATGAGGGAGGTTTTATGCATGATTATGACAACTGTCTTTAAGTGTCATTCGCTCAATTATGACTTTTTGAATGCAAATATGAAATTGTTTGAGATGTCTTTGTTATGTTGTTATGATAACTTGACATTAACAAGACAACATAAATTAGAATGGCCTCATGACAGCCAATGTCAAAACCAACCACATGACAGTTTAATGTAATGTTAACTAATAAAGCTAAGTGGTTTCTTAAGTTTGATAATTAATCAGCTATTTTATGTTTATGACATATTTATGACAAGTTGTGTTGTCTTAGTAATGTCAAGTTGTCATGACAAAGACACTGCAGGATATGTCATAACAAAGATCATATTTGCATTAAAATGTCATAATTGAGTGAATGACACTTAATGACAGATGTCACAAAAATGCATAAAATCATATGCATAAAATCATAAAGTCATGTTACGATTATGAAGGTGTCATGTCAGTCTTATGCACACCCTTCAAGTAATGTTTTCGAAATATTTATATTTAATTATAGAATTTGCATTTATTATATTATATTTAAAAAAATATATTGTAATAAATCACCTTTTAGAATAAGTTACAAAAAGATTATCATGAAAATAATGTCTCCTGCAAAAATCTTAACATTGATAAACAGGCTTGAATTTCTTTGAGCAAAATATAATTTCTTCCAATTCTATATTTTGGGTGATATGAGACCTGGACATTTTTTTAAGAAGATTTTTCCAAAAGCTTCAAAGAAAATAAAGCAAGCTGCAGGTAATCATGGGGTTAATGCATGCTGCATTGAAGTCACAGGAAAGATCGTATTTATGAGTTAACCCAAATTCAACGTCACCACAAAGTCGTAATTACGAGTGGGAAACTCGTGACAAAACATGTTGAATGCAATGGATGCAGCTTCTATAATGGTGGTAGATTTGTTCAAATTAATGTTTTTTTTTCTCATTAACATAAAAAAAACCTGATGCACTTTTTTCATTATTTAGTAGATGCAGATTTTTTAAATCTTTGAATTTTATTTATAGACCATTTCACAAGATGTGAACAACACTGGTCCAGAAGCACTTCCTGTTTCAGTTTTTTAACACTACATAAAAGCTGGGATAAAATACAACCAACAGAACATTTAAAACTGAATCAAAAAGTTAAACAAACATCTTTAAGACGTTTTCTTTACATGTGAAATAAAGAAAACAGTTACAAACTGAAACAGGAAGTGTTTCTGGACCAGTGTTGTTTACATCTTGTGAAAGGTCTATAAAAGGTATCGCTATAGTTTAATAAATGTAAACTCACTGACATAATAATTACGACTTCCAAACTAGTAAATACAAGCTTCCCAGGAGGACTTGAATGCATCATTACACCTCAAAATGGCCTCTGACCTAGAATAGTAAACTTGTTCGGACACTCTCTCGGCAACGATCTTGTCTTTCCTTTATACGAGATGTGGCATTTGAAGACTGTGCCCTTGTGAATGGACAGCTTTGGTATAAATGTGTGACAGAGGAGAACAGTTGTTTGTTCAGGCTGGAGGACGAGCGCGGTGGCATCTGTGTGTGTATCTTGTAATATCCCGAGGCAGTAGAGGGCAGCAGAGGGCCTTTCTCCGACACCACAGACACACGAGAGTTACAAGGCGTGTAGGATGCCGTGTGAAAAGGACCATATTTTTTCTCTGTGTGTGAGAGAATGAGAGAATGAAACACATAAACAGACAGCCGTTTTGAATTAACAATGCACGTTAATAATTTGAATAAGTTAAAAAAATGTTAAAGGGCGGGTTTACTGCTCTTTTTCTTTGCATGATTGTGTTTATGGGGTGCAATATAACATGTATCCGTGGTTTTTCTTTTTTTAAAAGTCTTATTTTTCATAAATTTCACCTTTATTGTCAGCCGCGCTCTCCTCTGTCCCCTGCACGAGCGGATGACTTCCTGAGTCTATGAAAACACTCCCTCAGAATGACGTTGTGGGCTCAGATTGGTTCGTTTGGGCCGGTGTGTTGTGATTGGCTAAACTGTCGCTCACGTTGTCTGGAAGATTAACGCCCATTACCTTTACGGGCGAAGCGGGCGGGCATGCCAAATGTGGATAACATAGACGGTGGATACACGTAAATAATGATGTGGAGACTGCAGTATCAGTGAGGCAGAATCAGACCGAGAAAGCCGCGATGAATCGAGTCAAGCAGAACCTCACCACACACGGCTCATAATAAAGGTTTCTGAATGATAATTTGCTTCATTTTTTAACTTAATACACGTTTGTTTTACACAATAGCATCTGACTGGCAACGATAGCAACTGACTGGCTAACTAATGTTATACTCAAACAGCGTTTGCAGGTTTACGTTCTTGATCAAATCGAAAATAAAGTCATAAAGCATATATATATATGAAAAATACATTTACAACATTAATACTTATACAAAATTCAGGTCCATAATGTTTGTACGCGTTTGCCGTAGACACAAAATAGCCTAACTAGTAGCAGCTAGCCCATAAAGCCTACAAAGCAAGCGCTGGCATTTGAAATAAAAAAAAAAAAAAAACGCTCCGTCGGTTATTATACATGCAAATACATTTAAAATGATGAAGTCTTAGCCTACTTACAGTGTGGCCCAACAACTGCTGACTTTTAACTGCTGGTTTTAAAGCTGGATCTGCTTCATGATTCCAGAAACAGTTTCTTGTTTACGTTAATCCGGTGTTGAACTCGTGGAGATTCTGGAAGCTGTCTCGTAAATGCGCAGCACAGAGAGCTAGATTACCATCGTCACTTTCAGGAATATAATCAAACACAAATTGTATCCATTGTTGTCGAAGTATAGTGTCCGTGGGAAGCCCGAAACACAGAAGACCTGACAGCTGCGTGAACACAACTCACTCAACGCATGCCCTTTCCTGCATGTTCCAGAGGGAGTGGTTGATGCAAATGTGTGGGTTAGTGACGTACCATAACCCAGCTGTAGTCCAAAACGAGTCGTTTTGTAGGCAATTTTACTTCCTGATTTTTAAAAGACGATATCTCTGCTTACACTAAACTTTCAGTGCTGCAACTTGCAGATACTCTTCATGCACCAATAGCAACATTACACACTATTTGAAATCAAAAAAGTGAAACTGCAGTAAACCCGCCCTTTAACTTCATATCAACTACTGCTTTAGTCCATTTGACTTAATGAAAGCAGTGTAAAAACAATTCATTTAAATGTCAGTTTCAAACATCTTGTTTCTACTATTCTGTGTTGACTAGTTCCAGATTACATGATTTCATTTGCAAATGTTTTATACAAATTCACAGAAAAATTCCTCTATCCATAATCAATTTATGTGTCATCAGATTTGATTAATAAACTGTAATGGCCAAATATATAATGGTCCTCTTGATAGTCAAGGATGAAGGTGAATATGTAGTGGTCTTAGTTGGCTGATACCTTTGTATGAAGTGTCTGTGATGGGCACATCATTCAGAAACCATGTCGTTTGTACTCTCTCTGCCAACCTGCCTTCCACACTGATCGTGACTCTGCCTTTCTTACCCACAATCACCCTGGGTGGCAGAACAATCGCTGAGATGTTCAGAGACTTCAGCTTCTCTGAGAAAAAGATATACATGAGAAAAAAAGAGGTTTAAGAGTTAGCATTTCCATTCAGCTCACTAGCATTCTGCCAGCATAAAACATGATATGGATATTATGCTTTAAAGGTGCGATATGCAGGATTTTTTTTAAGTAAAATATCCAAAAACCACTGTTAGGTTTGTGTTATATGTTTTGTTTAGTTGATTACTTACAATATCCTAGATGTTTCCAACTATTTATAAATCGCAAGAAAATTGCGAATTTTTAACCAAGGAAACGGGTGAGCAGGGCTGAGGCAGCGCAGTCTCATCCCAATTCGTCATATAACTGACGTTTTGGGACGTCTTTTGACCATTCGTCAATATACAACTTTTTAGGGCCCCTTAAACGTCGGTAGATGACGTTATGGGATCCTAACTCTACCCCAGACCTAAACCTAACCCTAAACCCAACTCGTCACCTAACTGACGTTAAAGGTAAAGCGTCAGTTGTATGACGACCCGGGATCGTCATCTACCGACGTTTAAGGGGGCCCTGAAAAGTTGTATATTGACGAATGGTCAAAAGACGTCCCAAAACGTCAGTTGTATGACGAATTGGGATGAGACTATGGAGACTGAGGAGTCGTCAGTTAATGACGTCATTTCGCGCGTTACCGCTGGTTAGCGCTAGCACTCAGCAGGACCACTAACAAAGAAACGCTTGATACCTTGCTTCTAATAGAGTGACAAGTCACATTTATAGCTTATCTTATTGGCTAAAAATGTTTCCAGATTGGGAAATTTGTCACATATGTTTGGGTATGAATCAAGCAACTCCCATTAAGATCAATGGAATTGCTAACAGAAAGCTTTGTGATAATATTTAATTAAGTCATTGGTGTGTAACTAGACTTACCATCCCTTCTCTTCCAAGAAAATCCCAAGCAGAGCAATAAAACAAGGGTGATTGAAATGATCATCATCGCTACCGAAGCCTTGGCTGACTTATTCAGACCTGGGTTTTGCACTGAAAGAAATTAGAGCAGTACATGTATAAAATATATTTTTCTCCTGTACTTGTTTTCGAACACACACTTGACCTTTAATCCAATTAAAACACAACTCTAGTCGAACGATGCATTCAAGTCATGTTGGAAAGATTATATTTATGAGTTGAACACACTTGAATGTCAACACAAGTTCGTAATTGGGAGTGGAAAATTAAAGATTTTCTTTAAGCCTAGAAATTTTAAGTTGGGGGGGTGGGGGTCAGAGTCAGGCCCGTCCACATTACTGCGAAGACCTTTTACTACATTTGCACCTCCCATCCAGGCTAAAACGGAAAAACGAAGAGCTAAAACGGAGAAGTTTAGGAACGCTGCAGCCCCGTTTTGCGTATTGAATCTCTGGAGGGCGTTTTAGGCTATGTTTACACAAAAATGGTCTGAAGAGAAAACGCAAAAGTGCGCGTTGCTCCAGGCACTCCAGGCGGCTAGGTGGCAATGTGAAGCACTGCCACACAACAACACCAAGTCGCGCACTGCGACAACCTTCACTGTCTAGCAGACTTTTGCATTTTTACCCTTTGCACAGGAACGCGGCGGTGGAGCGTTTTAAGATTTCCACTCTGAAGGGTGGTTTCACTTTTTTGCCCCAAAAACACTGTCTCCTTGTAAACGAAAGGCACATCCGATAAAAATATTTTTACGTTTTCACCCGCGAGCGTTCTCGTGTAAACAGGGCCTTAGTGAAGACCGGATGAAAACGGAGAACTTCAGAAACGATGACACAGAGGCTCACGCTCTGCTCTATGATTGGGTGTCATCAGTCATGATGTGTCCTTCCCTGATTCGTCAGCCACCCATCACATGACCCGTCCCCGGACCCGTCTGAGGGAATAGTCAATCCGATTCCTGTTTACACCAGCACGCACATGCCCAGTGTTGGTGAATGGTCACGTGATCCGCGTTTCAGTCGTTTTAATGTGGACGGAGTTCAATTCTAATACGCAGATAAAACGCTGGTATGGGACGGAGATCGTATTTGTTTTAATTCTCCGTTTTTAAACGAAAACGCAGTAGTGTGGATGGGGCCTCAGTCATAATGGATGCATCATCTGTATTAATATAAATTAAAAATGTATACATTTTACTTTATCATAAGAAACGCACCCAATGCACATTCCTAACCATTTTCTAGGTGTAGAGTTAAAAAAATTTCGCCATATTGCTCTCACCAAAAGATTTCAATACAGCTGACATCATAATTATGACTTAAACTTGCAAATATAAACTTCACATGAGAACTTGATTGCAACAAAAGTAGGCTACTAATGTCCAATCCTCCTGAAGGGCCACATTCCAGCAGATATCAGGTCTATCACACCTTAACCAGCTGAGCAAAGTATTCTAGATCACTAGAAAATTCCAGGCAGGTGTGTGGTGAGATAAACTCTGCAGGAATGTGGTCCTCCAGGAGCAGTGAAGTGCAAGAAAGCAAGTGAAGTCCTTCCTCCCATACCACGTGGGTCATCAGTGGAAAGGTCAATGGTTGCATAGGCAGGTTCTTGCACATTGTGTTGCTGGGCCACACATTTCACCTCTCCTCCTCTGCTCCTCTCCTCCACACTCAAGGTGTGATACTGATGTCTCATATACATTCCATCCTTATTCTGGGTGGACAAGGGAAGCTCAGGAAGAACCTTTCCATTCTGGATCCATAGAACGGATAGGTTGTTAGGGTAGAATCCACTGATGTCACAGGAGAGGGTGAGTGGGGATGAGTGGGAAGATGAGGGAACAGTGGAGAGAGTGACTATCGGGAGAACTAGAGAGAGATAAAAAATAATTAAATATAGTAAAAGTACCAGTAATCAATCTTAACCACATATTACTAGTAGTCCATTAAAATCACATTATCTTACATGAGTATGTTGATTTCCCAGATGAATAAATGACAATGAATGAGTAGTAGAATTTCGGCCTTGAATGGCATGCAAGATTTTGGAAAGCAACTATTGTATAGTTTAGGGGTGTCCAATCCTGCTTCTGAAGGGTCACTGTCCTGCAGAGTTAATCTCCAAAATTAATTAAACATCCCTAATGATCCAGCTAACCATTGTGTTCACGATTAGAACAAATTCCCAAGCAGGTAAGCTGGAGCAGGTTGAAGTCAAACTCGGCAGGGCGTTGGTCTTCCAGAAGCAGGAGTGTACACTTCTGGCCTAGTCTGACTCAATCAAGTCAATGAACATGTATTTGCAAAGTATTCTTAGACATAGGCATAAGGGCTAGCACAGATGAGTAAACAATCTTCATACAGCATTGCATACTTGCATTCTGTCCCAAATGATTCCAATTGATCTTTCATGTAGTCTAAAATACAATAGGGCAGGGTTCTTCATCTAGGCCTGTGGGCCTATGTCCTGCAGACTTTAGTACCAACCCCAATTTAACCCATGTAATTTGCGAGTAATTCTGAACATCTTGATTAGCTTATTTGAGTGTGTTTGGTTAAGCCTAATTCACACTACATGATTTTAAGCCCGATTTGCAAATCGTTGAGCTCAGTGTGTCAGTGTGTTATTGTGTGCAAAGAGCGGGCGATGAATGCTCGCCAATCTGTTAGTGTGACAGAGCCAACAACGCATCGAAGACACTCGCAGACACGTCGCCAAGCCCAGAAAAATATCTAGCATGCTAGATATTCAGAGCTGTCACACGACTCAAACTCACGTGAGCTCATGAGCTACAGCTAATCAGAGCAAGGCATGGGTTGAGGTCACCGGGTAAATCGTATTTTTTCTTTTTTTTTGCGTTTTTTTTTTCTCAGAGCAAATCATTGCGCAAATGGTTTGCACTAGTTTCTGTCTGACGTCCATATTTGCGTGTCGTGTTCTTCGTCTTCTTCGCTGGGTATTGGCGTGCGTGCTGTTTGGCATAATTTCCGGTTCATTTTATCGCGTGATATTTCGTGACAAAACGTAGTTTGTAGTCAAGAGCTGTTGTCAAATCGTGTAGTGCGTTACCCCCTATTGCGGCTCGATCACGTTGTGTCGTGTGGTGTGAACAGTTCAACAACTTGAACACTCCTGATTTCACAGAGAGCAAGACATGTAGTGTGAACTGCACAGTTCAGCCCGACGTTTTAAAATCATGTAGTGTGAACTAGGCTTTAGGGTAAGTGCAAACGCCTGACCCCTTCAGGACTGGAGTTGAAGTGCCCTACCATAGGGTGTACCTGTGGCGAGGGGGTGTGGTTAAGCACGGTCTGTAACGGGAGAGGCGTAAGTACGTCAAGGGCAAATGACAAACACCGGTGTCTTGTTGCAGTAATGCGCGTGGAGACCGGATATAAGCCGCTGTCGACTGAGAGACGAGAGAGAAGGACTGAGGACTGGTATGCCGCACGTGGAATGAGTTTACTTGGAAAAAGTGTTGGAGCTCATTGATTGTTTATTGTTCATGCTGTAGTCGAATGCTACGATGGATGCCCACTAAGGAAGAAGAAGAGGTCAATTTGACTGGGAGTTGTGACGTTTACTCACAATAAAACAAACCAATCAAAAGGCGCACACAGTGCATTCAACAGTGAAAGTTCATGTATGTCAAAGAAGAACAACCATAATCTATCCATTACATAATCTATCCATTGTTTCCCAACTCAGACTTGCAAGGCAAAATGGACAACATCAAGACGTTATTTCCTTCATCAATTGCAACTGATGCCTGAGACAAATCCCACAGTATAAGTTGCACAATTCTGCAAATTACTTGCGACGTGAACTGATGACGCCACTTGTTTGAGTGGTAAAATGCATGCAACTAATGTTAAATAAGCTGAACGAACTTGTACATGCTGTACTGTTACAGAAAATGTTGCACCCTGTTTCAAATGAATGACATCTACCAATCAAATGTGTGCATTCTGAATACCTATAATGTAAGGTGTGAACTCCTCAAGGATAGGTTTCACCAGGGCTGTATGTTGGACCTTGCAGCCAAAGCTTGTGTTCTGGTCAGAGATTTCCGGGGTCAAGGTTAGCCAGCTGACAGCATCGTACAGCCCGTCCTCTGTACGGTTCACTTGCAGCTTTTGGGGTTCTTGTATTTTTGTTTCCTGCTCGTGTCCAGGTAAACATGATTTGTGGAGGACTAAAGCTCCTTGCCCAACATTCGAACACACTTTTTCTTTTCAGGAATACTTCAGGTAAGATGAGGGAAACCAGTGGAGGAACTGTAAGAGATTTAGAAATGCAACTTCAAGGTTTAGCTTGTCTGGGATATGCATCTGATATTTTATTTATTTATCCATGAATAAGTTGGACATTGGTCCAGTGTTTTCATACAAGTGAATTATGTGAGATGCACTTGAGACTTACCAAGTATTGTCAGAGTAGCCTCTGTGAAGTAATCGGTTTCATTATAGTTCACCCTGCACTCATACACCCCTTGCTGATCTGGAGTGACATTGTAAACAGTCAGTGGGAAGGAGCCAATGAAGGAAGCAGTTGTGTTCAAGAAGAAGCCTGGTTGAGTGTGATTCCTTGAGGCAATGACTAAACCACCGAAGGACCAGGTGATGTTTAAGAGTGAATCGTCAACTAGAGGCGGCAGTGTAAAGGAGCAGTTGAGGACAGCTGAGGAGCCCGGAGACACAGAGACGTCTGCAGAGGAGCCTGAATTTAAGAGAAGGCCAAAAAAGATGAAATGAAAAGCATTTAAATGTTCAGACTCTTAAAGTGGACCTATTACAATTTTAAAGTTTTAAAGATCAAAGTACAATGCAAATTAAATTGTCTCTTAAAATAAAGAATCGATTCTGAACTGCTTTTGCAGTCTCAATTCCAGTCACACTTCCTATTGCATACCATTTTAACAATGTAACATATTTGCATAATGCCAGCCTATGGTTTTCATTGGCTGCCTGCTTAGAAGGTCTAGTTTGACTCACCCTCAGACACTGTAGTTGTAGCAGAGAAGATGCTGTTTTCAGTGCTGCAAATCTACTTGAAGGGATAGTTCACTTTGAAATAAATGTTTGGTATGTTTTAGCTTACCTCAAGGGCATCCAAGATGTAGGTGTCTCTTTACTTTGCAGTATTTAAAATGTTTAAATGTTTAAAATGACATTTTTAGGTCAAACTGTTCTTGTCTGTCAGTCATATAATGGAATTATATGGGGTCCACCTCAAAGAGCATGCACAGAGAAGTCCAAATTAAACATGATTTAATGACTCGTAAATGTAAGTACACATTGATGGCCTAAGACACGAAACGAGCGGTTTGTGTGAGAAAATTAACAGTATTTATATTGTTTTACCTCTTGTAACCACAGCCACATCCAAGTGATCTGAGGGCACTGGCGCTTCGTTCTGCGCAAGCGCCGGAAAATGCCGGAAGTGATCTCTCGTGTGGTTGTGAAATAAATTTCACGTTTTCTTTTGACATATCGAAATTCGTCTTCCATTGCGATTTACTGTAGAAATATGTTGAGATCTTCACAGTGAAAGGTAATGCTTCCGAAATCTCTGTGTAAACAATGAGTGCACGTACACGTGCGAGAGATCACTTCTGGCGCTTGCACAGACCGAAGCGCCCGCCCCCTCAGATCACTTGAATGTGGCTGTGGCTTACAAGAGAGAAAAACGATATAAATACTGTTCGTTTTCTCACACAAAACGCTCGTTTCGTGTCTTAGGCCATCAATGTGTACTTACATTTATGAGTCATTAAATCATGTTTAATTTCGACTTCACTGTGCATGCTCTTTGAGGTGGACCCCATATTCCTGCATTATATGACTGACAGACAAGAACGGTTTGACCTAAAAATATCAAAATTGAAAATACTGTGGAAACAGAGACACCTACATCTTGGATGCCCTTGAGGTAAGCTAAAACATACCAAAAATTTATTTCAAAGTGAACTATCCCTTTGAAGGATGGGGACTCGTGCTGGAATTGATTTAAGTAAAACCCACGTTATTGTTAAAGTTCATATCACTGTGTATAAAACTGCCTCTGGAGCTGAAATTCAGATATGTTAGTAGTGATGTCAGCGGTAGACCAATCACAACAGACTGGGCCGTCTGACCAATCAGAGCAGAGTAGGCTCGCGTTAGACTGAATCTTTGAACGAGCCGTTGTCAGACTCTTTGAGAAATTAGGTGATGTGCAATGTATATTATAAGAACATTCATGTATTTTTGACCTTGGATGAATGTAAACCTGTACGAGACCTCCAAAACAAAATTAGGAACCTTTAAAGTAGCATAATAGGGGCACTTTAATCCAAAAACAAGAGGAGCAGCTCTAAGCCTGTGCTTGATTTAGGACAGCTTAAAAATACGGTAATAACACATTGATCAAACATCTGGATTAGACACTTAAAGGTTTAAACATTCAGGAGAACTGGATCTTCTATATAATAATTAACTAGGCCTTCTTACTAGACCTCTCTATATGTGGATTACGACATGAAATTATTATTCCCATGACTGGATAAGACAAACTAATGCCTTTCTTGGCCTTTGTCTATCATTCTAAATTCAAACCTTCTTTGCATTTCTGATTTAAAAGATGGCATACTGTATTGACAACTAAGAGTGCAAAATAAACTTTTACAATAAAAAGAGGATATCAAAATTTAAATTTGAATTAGGAGACAAAAAAGGGCGATTTATAACAACAACAACATCAACAATAATTATTATTAATAAACACTTATGTGCCATTGAATTGTTAATCAGTTTATTTAATGACTATTCATATTTTCCATTTATGAAAGGAGGCTGTTGAAACAAACAACTTGGACATTTCTGGTATAAAAATGTGAATCACGCAGTCATTGTTCATCTTTGGGTAAATTTCCCTCAGTTCGCAGGTTTTGCTTATGTTCAATAATGTCGAAAATACAAAGCATTCAAATAAAGCAAACACTGTACTGTAAAATATTGTAAGCATAGTCCAGTTTTAAACTTTAAAATTCAGTTAAGGACAATTACAAAATATATAGCAAACATTAAATCCTTTTTTGTCTTGGCAATGAGAACTTTAGAGAACCTTAACAATAGATGTATTGTTGTTCCTGTAATGTGACGCATGGGCTATAGTACTCACCTGGCTTTATTAGGCCCAGCAGCCATAAATAGAACAGGACTTTAAACTTCATGCCGATTTACTGGAGTGCGAACATACTCCTTATCATTACTCTATTTCTTTTTCATTGCTTCTTGCTCTTTGTTTTGGATACCGAAAAACACACTTATATAGGGACAGGGGACAGTAGGCGGGGATCAAGTGGGCAAAGGAAAAGATACTGTGTGCTTGTGAAAAGGGGGTGTACCAACTTTATATCTACTGTTCAATGCAGTCATTCAGTTTGATCACTGAGAGAGAGAGAGAGAGAGAAAGTTAAATGGTGTGAAGAGGGTAAGCATGGGCTACTAGAGAGGGAGAGAGATGTTCAAAGACACATTTAGGACAGTGGTCACTTAAAATTCAATCTGGCCTCCATCCAATGTTCTGGACTACTTTACATTCATGCTGTATAGTGACCCAACTCAAAAATGGGGTTCACTTGTAATCTTGGGCCTCTGTCTAAATAACTGTACTTCCATTTGGAGGACACAGAAGAGACAACTTTTGCCATTCAACTTCATTCTGTCCGTCTCCACCTGTGGTGAAACATTAACATAATATAGCTCTGTACAGTATTTACAGCTGTGACCACTCGATAACCAGCTTTATTCAGTGGATCGGAGAATTATTGTCCAGGAATGTGTATCTATAAAGATACAGTCATATCAAAGATATCAAAGCCTGTCGTATCTCAAAGCACAATGCCACAGATTAGATAAATATAGATATCACTGCATAACACGAAGCTTGCTTGTTGTCTTACAAACTAATACTTTTCTCATTTACTTTTCTGATTATTTGTTTTATTCCCACTGTAAAATCTAACATTGTGCTTACTAAGAATTTTTTTGTTAACTTAATGTCCAATAATTTGTTGAACTTACTCAAAATTTCTTAGTAATCTGTACTTAAGAAATGCTATGCCTTCGTTACTCAGAAAAACCTTGTAAACATGACTTGACTGGTTTGAGTACCATTTTCCCCATAAATTTGGAACTTAATTTATATTTTTGTAATTCTCTTCCAATTGATTGCAGTGATGCAACATGCAAATCACAATTATTTGATTTCAAAGCAAGTGAAGCAATATATATTATATATATATATATATATATATATATATATATATATATATATATATATATATATATATATTTTTTTATTTTTTTTTTATTTTTTTTTTGCGGCTAGTAACCCCAATAACAATAGCAAATAAAATTGTAATGGTAAAATAAAGACCAAAAATCAGAAAAACAAACATTCATTTATTCATGCCGCAAAGCACTCTGGGAGCACACTTCCTCAGATCACAGACAGAATTAAGTTGACAAAACTTAAATGGATTAAGAATAACTTGATACAATTAAGTTATGCTTACTTAATGAAATTAAGGCAACGCGTTTGCACAATAAAATTAAGTAAACTGAACAAATTGGTTTTTACAGTGTATATGAAAGCCTGAATTTTGTTAATTTTTTATTTTGTTTTGGCAATATAATTTTAAACTCATGCGTATAAAGCTCTGTTGATTCTGACTATCCATTCTCTTTCTCAGGTTCAGTTTAGAGAGTTTTTGACAATTTCTCTGTAACCTTTGGTGAAACTAGAGGAAAACTAGAGAAAGTGAGGACGGATGGTTGTGAAAGAGATATAGCGAAGAAAAAGAGTAAAAAGAAGATTTACAGTGACAGAAGGAATGAAGAGAGAGAGAATAAGGAACACAGGGCCCCTCAGAAAGGAATAAAGACGTCACTGTTTCAAAGCTTATTTTAACACTGTTGAATGTTAGTTCTCCTCTTTGTAATATGAAGAATGAACACATTATTGCTGCATGACAAACTTGTTTGACCAACTGAATTTTGGGAGACATTAATTACAGTCTTGGCGAAACTTAAAACCTAAAAGATCAAATTTCTTATTAACTTGCTCAGAGTTCAAATCTATTTATCCATAGATGCCTTTACATTGCAAAGACAGAGTCACTTTTATAAGTTGCATGCAAAATGATTGATTTACCACAATGGCTGATTTTGATTGACTGTGAATGGAGAAAGATGCATTTACCCAAAAGCATCTACCAGCAGGCGATGTCAGCTAACCTGACAAACCTTGACCTTGTTTGTACACTAAATAAACCTGTGTAGGATTTACTTTGAAACTATTTTCGCTTAGAAATTGCTAGTAAATTGCACAAATAATTACAAGGAAATGGCAACTACCGCATTAAATATTACATTATGATAGACTAAAATTGTAGGCTATTTTCTTTTTAAAACATACTCCAATAATCTTGTTAAGTTTTATTTACAACTTCGAAAAATCTGTTGCACAGTGTACGTTACTTTTATACGTGGTTTAATAACATATGAGTGGTTTCATAACTCTGAATCAAGTCCTGATTTTGCATATGCGTTCAACATATTTTGTTGATCCAGGAACAATATTCCTTTCTGAAAGTGTACACAACCAAATCCCTACCCCTAAACCTAATGATAGGTAAATAACAATGATGTAGAAGCACCAAATACTTGTTTTAAGTCTAAATTTGACATGAACTGCAAGCTTGCCTTACAACAAGGATGTTGATCCATGAAAATGTATTAAGTGAAATCAGGTTCTTAGCAAGTCACGTGTCCTTCAGATTCTGAAAGACTTGTGGAATCACAGTCATTTATAGTCATAAATTTATTTATTTATTAGATGCTTTGTCCAAAGCCATTTTTAAATTGAGAATAATACACACAGAATCTATTTAACCAAGTCAAAGGTACACACAATATAGCCTCTATATACTGTATATGTTCTTTTCAGAGATACAAAAAATAATCGTAATTTTAACGGTAAAATGCTACAGTGCAAAACTTAATTGGTTAACAGAAAGTTTCCATACTACATACGGTAAATAATATAATTTTACTGTAAAATACCGTTAAATTTACAGTTTTTGAAAGTTAAAAAGAACAATCGAAAATCATTGTATAATTTACAGTGAAAAAATGTAAATTGACATCCCCACAATTCCCTGTGTGACACTTCACATTTAATGTATTTTGTTTAATTAACTATGGTTCCTCATAGTTTTCTTGTTTTTTTTTTTTCTAATCAGTTATGTACATTAGGGTTTTATGTTACATTTAATGTTGTTAAATTAATGTTTATTGCGTTTTTATAATTTCATGTGTGTTACCATGATGGTGTTTAATGATTGTGTGAATGACACTGTGCAGCTTCTTTAAATAAGTATTAACCTTCTTTAAAAACTACTAGCGATGAGCTTTGATTGATCATGTAACTCTCATAACTGCTGTGATGATTGTTAGTTGTCAGTGTATTACAATAGTACAAAATAGATATAAACTTATCAAAAGATTGGTAAATCAACAGCTTTCAGAAAATGAAATACTGTAAAATTTAAGTTAAGCCTGTAAAACCATTTACGTTCCTTCCTACCGTATTTTTAATGGAAAAGTTCTGGCAACCACAGCTGCCGTTTTTTTCCCGTAAAAATTACGGTTTTATTTTTTACAGTAGTACGGAAACTTTCTTTTAACCATTTTTTTGCATCAGTTTTGCACTGTAGCATTTTTACATCTTTCATACTGTTAAAATAACGATTATTTTTTGTACCTCTAAAAAGAACATACAGTATAGTGGTTATATTGTGTGTACCTTTAACTTGGTTAAGTATATTCTGTGTGTATTATTCTCAATTAAAAATGGCTTTGGATAAAGCATCTAATAAATAAATAAATTTAAACTATAAATGACTATAAATGACTGTGATTCCACAAGTCTTTCCGAATCTGAAGGACACATGACTTGCTATCAGAACCTGATTTCACTTAATACATTTTCCTGGATCAAACATCCTTGTTGTGGGGCAAGTTTGCAGTTCATGATTTGGTGCTTATTTACCTATTTAATCTTTATGTTTCCAAATCAGACATCAAACACAAGCATATGTGACATCAAATTGCATTGACATTGTGCGTATAAACATATAAAATATTCTTAAAAGAGTGAATGCACCAGACTCATAACACCACTTGTTTCGTCATTATCTAGTGGGATGGGCAACTTCAGTCCTGGAGGGCCATTGTCCAGAGTTTAGCTTCGACCAAACACACCTGAATAAGCTAATCGAGTTCTTCAGGATTACTAGAAAAGTTACATGCAGGTGACTTCTTCAGGGTTGAGCTAAACTCTATAAAAGTGGCCCTCCAGGAATGAAATTGCCTATCCCTGATCTCTGTTTGCTCCTGTGTATTTCTAGCCCTTGTTTTTCACTTGTTACTTTGTCAGTTGTTGCACATGGTTTCTTCTAGTTCGGTCCTTCTCGTGGTTTTATTTCTTTGTCCCTGGAGTTCTTTATTATTTGTTCTATGTGTTATTTCATTAAAACCTTGCAGATAGATCCTCACCTTCGCCTGCTTTCTCCAGCATGTTACACTGTTTTCCAGGGGTGGATTTTTTTAACTTCAACATAAAATCTAAAAAGAATCACAAACATGTTAAACTTTAAAACCTATTAAAGCCAGACTAAGAGTGAAAGTAATATAAAACATTAAAATATCTGTTACAATTATTTATATAATGTTTCCCCCCACAAATCATAACGGATCTCAGATTGGCTTCATTTTCATCACAATATATAATATATTAAATAAAATAACATAAAATGATTTGAAATCAAACTCTAGTTTTGTCAGGTTGTGAAAGTATTTATTCTGTGTAGGAAAAAGGATATAGATTAAGTTTGAGCTATTACAAACATCACCATGCACGCAAATTACAGGAAGGAATGAGACGAGTCAAACCTGTTTTGTTATGAAATGTTCGTCCTTTAAAAATAATAAAAGAGGCAAGGCACCTCTCTTCTTCACAACACTTCCCTTCAACCATGGAGTTGTCAGTGATCTTGATCATCTCTATTGCCATGATGAGTATGGAGGGTGAGTTTCATTATAAGTATACACAGTAGGTTCGAGTGTTTGCCGAGTCAGATGTTTAATGTGAGTAGATTTCCTTGAGATTCACTACAGAGCATAATTTTCTTAATCACTATTTTGCTCTCCATGAATATCAAAACATCCTTAAAGGAAGATGTGGTAACTTGAAAAGTTTTATGATTTAATTTCTTTCTTCCTTTCTGTTGAACTCTCGTTTAAGTTTTTTTTTTGTGAAAGTGAAAATTGTTTGCTCTATTCTCCGCAGGAATAAATGCACAGCAGACCTATGGTAAGAGCAGCACAAGATACATCATACACAACTTATATGGTAATAGGGCTGCACGAATTTGGGGAAAAGTTTAATTTACATTTTCTAATTGTGACTATGATTTAAAATGTGCTATGGTTGAAATAGGTTTGCCGTGTTTATTTGTATAATTTAGCTAGAATTAAGTGATTATATACTGTATGGCAATAATAATAATATATCATATTATTAGGGGGCCAAGCACCGAAGGTTTGTAGGTGCATCCCAGCTAAATTATGTCCAAAAGACGTCTTTTCAACATCTTATTCACAAAAGTCTGACTTTGGAAAGACGTCCACTGAGGGGCCAGAATGAAAGTTTTTATCACGTCTTTTTGTGTTTAGTGTTCTGCACGTCCTATATAGACTTTCATCGAACCTTCATACAAGTTTAAAAATGAGTTCAAATGTGGCCATTGTGGACCATAACTTATGGTCTCATTTAGACAATTTATACGGTTTCTGGACCAGATAAACACTCAGGATGCGTTGAATTAAAACGTCTCCGTTACGTATGTAACCCTCGTTCCCTGAGACATGTCGTCAGGGGAGTTCCCTGACTAATTGGGATCACGCTAGGGAGCCTTATTACCTCTGATAGAATTAAAAACGAGCCAATAACAATTGGCATGCAATCTTTGCATGCAAAACATTGCATAGACGCTTTCGCTGAGGAGCCGAACAGAGTCCAGCCCTACACGAAGGTACAGCAACATGGCGAAGAGACAACACGTCTCCGTTCCCTGTACTCAGGGAACGAGGGTTACATACGTGAACCGAGATGTTCCCTTTCATCCTGGGAACTCCAACGTGTCCCAACGTGAATTGGGATCCCTAATAAAATGCCATGGTGCTGGCCCCTTCCAGCGCCTAGCTACGCTACCCATGCAGTTTCAGAAATAACGGGATCTAGCTAGGGAGTCACACTGCTGTTCCGCAAGACCCAATCAGTGGACATTGGATAACACTGGGAAAGCGTGCCCGACCCTAAGAAAAGGGAAGGGAACGCTGCGGAAGCCAGCCGCCTGATGAAGGCCTGAAACAACACATATGTACTTGCCCAGGGGGATAGTGAAACATATGGCAGTCCCTGAGGTAGTCCCAATCCAAAGGGAATGTGGGAGCGTACTCAACAGGGACGACAGAACGTGTCTGTCAAGGGAAGACGCGGCTGAACTGCACATGGCATAATGGGTCACCGAAGAGACCTCTGGACATAACACCCAGTCTACACAACAACTCCTTTGGAAGCAGTAGACCTGGCGCCTGGTGGTCCGCCACTCCTGGCACCGCAGGGGTGATGGAGGAACTCACGAGGCTAACCAATGTCAGGGCGCCAACGGGAGCGGAAAGATGCATGTATCCGGCTGAGGCACGGAGTGGCGTAGCAAGCCGACACAACCTATTCCCTCGCACCACTTGCTGTAGCGAGTACTCGGGAGGAAACAGGTTCCACACGTAGGCTATAGAATCTAGCAAACGTGTTCGGTGTCGCCCAGCCCACAGCTCTAAAGATGTCTGTCAGCGAGGCGCCTTGAGCCAAAGCCCAGGAGGTGGCAACACCTCTCATGGAGTGAGCACGCAACCTGGGAGGACAAGGCTCACCCGTAGCTTCATACGCTCGGGTGATAGCATCCACTAACCAGTGGGCTAACATCTGCTTGGAGACAAACTTCCCCTTCTGCTGGCCTCCGTAACAGACAAAGAGCTAGTCTGAGGTCCTGAAGCTTTGAGTTCTGTCAATGTAAACCCGCAGGGCACGGACTGGACAGAGAAAAGCTAGGGCTGGGTCTGCCTCCTCCTGGGGCAGCGCTTGCAGGTTCACTACCTGGTCCACGAAGGGAGTGGTAGGAGCCTTGGGCACATATCCGGGGCGGGGTCTCAACATAACACGAGAAAGGCCCGGCCCGAACTCTAGACACGATTCGTCGACCGAAAAAGCCTGCAGATCCCCGACCCTCTTGAAAGAGACCAATGCCAACAGGAGCGCTGTCTTAATGGACATGATATTCAGCTCTACTGTCAGCAAAGGCTCAAAGGGAGGACTTTGGAGAGCTCTCAGTACCAGAGCTAGGTCCCAAGATGGTACAGAGTGCAAAACACAAGGCAGATTTAACCTCCTAGCACCCTTAAGGAATCTGATGACCAGGTCGTGCTTCCCCACAGACTTACCTTCTACTACATCGTGATGTGCAGCTATTGCTGCAACATACACTTTGAGGGTGGAAGGGGACAGCCTACGCTCCAACCCATCTTGTAGGAAGGAAGGTACGACTCTGATTGGGCAAATCCGGGGTCCTCCTGGCGGGAGGAACACCACTGACGAACAGTTTCCACTTCAAGGCATAGAGGCGCCTCGTAGAGGTGGCTCTAGCAGAAGTGATGGTGTTTACCACAGCCTGTGGTAGATCACCTAGAACCTCTGCATCCCGTCCAGGGACCAGACATGGAGTTTCCAGAGGTCTGGACGCGGGTGCCATAGAGTGCCCCGTCTCTGAGAAAGAATGTCCTTCCTCAGAGGAATCGGCCAAGGAGAGACTGACGCGAGGAGCATGAGTTCCGTGAACCAAGTCCTGGTGGGCCAATACGGCGCCACTAACAGGACCTGCTCCTTGTCCTCCCTGACCTTGCACAGAGTCAGCACGTGTGCTGTTTCGCATCATTTCCGGTTTGTTTTATCACGTGATTTTTTTTTTACAAAACGCGGTTTGTTGACAAAATAGAATCATTGGTTGACAGAGTTGTTGTCAACTCATGTAGTGCGTTACCTCCTGTTGCGGATCAATCCCGTTGTGTTGTGTGTTGGGAATAGCTCAACAACTTGAACACTCCTGACTTCACAGAGAGCAAGTCATGTAGTGTGAACCACACAGTTCGGCATGACATTTTAAAATCATGTAGTGTGAACTAAGCTTAGTGTATCATTACAAAACTCATCGGGACCATGCCCTGAAGGTACTCAATAATGTTTTGGAACAGTGCTACCCTCTGGTCAAAATTCAAAATGAAACTACAAAAAATAAATGCTAATAGCTTTTGATTTATTTAGCCTATTTTAACTAAACGGGTCTTGATAGATTACTTGAGTCATACCAAGAACAATAAAACCAGTTATGCTATATTCAGTCGAACCTGCTATAGGCTATGCCATTTTGAACTTCATTGAAAACCTACTTTTTCAAACTCCTACACTGTTGGCCTGGTTTTCACAGAAATGGGTAGAGATCATTTGTCACGATACACACACAGGAAACGTAAGATACAAAAGCAGTATATTTAATGGTAAATCAGTACTCACAAACCAGTCCAGGCAAGGGTCAAAAATCCAATAAGGCAATCCAAAACATACAGACAAGACCCAGACAGATACAAATACCGGCAGTGTGGGAGGACATAATACAAGGAATTCACAATGAACACAGAAACAGACATGGTATAAATAGCCAGGTACAAATGATGTGAGTGGGAACAGCTGAACAATGATCAGTAAGTGACAGAACAGGATCATGGGAAATGCTGTTACAGATAATGAATGACACCGTGGGGAAGGAGGACATCTACACTCTAAAAAAAAAAAGGTTCTTCAGGGGTTCTTTGCGGTGGTCATGGTGCTATATAGCACCACTAAGCCCAGTTTGGTTCTTCAGCGGCTCTCTTCAGTGGTTCTCTGGGATGGTCACCATGCTCTATGGAACCTCTTATGGTTCTACATAGCACCATATGAAAAGGTAAGTGCCATATGGCACTTAAAATGGTTCCCCTATGATTATCGAGCCAATGAACCACTTTTAGTGCTATTTAGCACCATTTTTTTTAGAGTGTAGTGGACACCTGGGGAACACAACCCCAACACTGTGACATCATTAACAGACCATGCTGGCAAAAATGTATTAAAAGCTTTTTGATTGAACAAACCATTCTCAAACAACTCATCAATGAAATGAGTTATTTGAGATGATTCTGAGGCTGTAACTCTGCAATGCTATTACTGACACTAAACTGTATATGTCAGAGTATACCTCCAATACCCTTGAACAGGGTCGCTATTTGAGGGGACATCCATTTGTAGTTGACACGTTATTGAGTGTACTTATTCAATCCAACATTGCACTGCAATAACAAGTGTACAACCGATATTTGTCTCAACAGCTGTCTGAATTCGCTCACTTGTTTTTATTCACTCCTTGAAGTGAACAGTAGGCCTAGTGGACTAGGGAATACAGAATTAATGTTTAGGGAGCGATTTCGGATTATTGTCTCCTCACACTGACTACACATCAGTTTGATTAAAGGAACACCCATCCATTAATCAGAAGTGATAAGCAATTTTATCATATTGCAAGTGATGGTATTTATGATTTTTCAGCAATTTTGACTAAAATGCATCTATTCTAGCCTGCATAACTTGTCATGATTTTTGTGCTTGGCCCCATCAATTTCTAATTTATTTAATTTTTAATTGAATTAATAATGAATTTATTAAATAAAAAATAAAAAAATTACTGAATAAAAAGCAAACAAAGAAATATGACTACCGCATCATTTCACTGTAAAAAAAAGCCTATGAGAAAAAGAATGATAGCCTAATAATAAGAATTATTTTAATTTTATTTTGCATTACACCTGTAAAATTGCAATACTAATAGCCAATATCTGGCCATCTTAATTCCAGGCTTTTCTCTGAAACATGCAATCTACACAAATATTTAAATAGCAGTTTTTGAGATTTGATAATCGTCATATCATGATTTCGGTTCTATAGTGTGCAGCCCTGAATTTGTGATCTAAATGATTGTTTGCAGATTGTGGGGTAGCTCCCCTGAAACACACGCATAGTGGGCGGCATAGACGCCCCTGCGGGTAATTGGCCTTGGCAGGTCAGTATACATTACAATAGCAGACACATCTGTGGGGGAACCCTGATCAACAACCAGTGGGTGATGTCGGCTGCTCACTGCATCCTCTCGGAAGAAGGATCGCATGATTTCTTTATATTTGAAGAGTTCAGATGCAAAAGCCTCTAAATGCCATTTGAAATTTTCTTCTAAAATGACCATTTTTATCAAGCTTGTATATTTAAGTTCAGTAATTTCACTTAAATGACAATTAAGAGGTAATCTTCATTGCCATTTAAGTGAAATTACTGAACTTAAATATACAAGCTTGATAAAAATTATCATTTTAGAAGAAAATTTCAAATGGCACTTAGAGGCTTTTGCATCTGACCTCTTCATGTCTTAACTTTTTAACCATAAGCCTGCTTACAAATGTCCTGAAGCTTTTCTGTAGCGCAAAGGAATTTTTATTTCCAACTGTCTATTGCAACAGGACTGAACATCAACAGATGGACATTGTACTTGGGACGACAAACCCAGAACACGTCTGTTGCCAACCCAAATGAAGTGAGCGTTGGTATTCAGTCCATCATCGTCCATCCAAAGTACAACGACAGCCTTATGAATAATGACATCTCCCTGACTGAAACTGAGTCAACCTGTGACCTTCTCTCCATACATTCGTCCAGGTCTGCCTTGGCATCTAAAGGAAGTGTCTTTCATAACACCACAATTTGCTGGGCTACCGGCTGGGGAAACATTGCCAAAGGCCGTGAGTGTCCCAAACTTTAAGACACAATTTTAAGATGTATTTTATGCATTGTGTGTTTTTTTTTAATTATAGTTATAATTATAGTTATATCTTATTTGTCTTAGATTTTTTTAAATATTTACTTTTTAATTTATTTTTATTTCTGCTTTAGTTTTAATTAATTGCATGTTTTTTTTCTTTCCAGTAAATAATTTTAGAGCTTTAACTAAAACTTACAAATCAACTAATATTTTTTTATCTTGTAAATTATTGTAATTAACAGAAATGTCAGTAACACTTTACACAGTGCATTTAATAAATCATTAGTAGATGTTGAAATTAACATTAACAAAGATGAATAAATGCTGTATAAGTGCAGTTCATTGATGCTAACTGCGTTCATACTAACTATTAACTAATGTTAACTAATGATCCTGTAAAGTGTTACAGAAATGTTTTTAGTTTTCGGTTAGTGTTTGATGCAGGACTTTTACAACTTCTAACATGTAAAAAAACACCTCTGCTTTAATGAATTACCCTGCATCCCTATAGATTTCATATTTTACTATCTATGCATATGAAGATTTTAAATCATGACTGAAAAATCAAAACTTGTGAAAATTTTTTTTTCAACATGGGTAAACATGTCATTCACTCACAAACACTGTCTCTGTGTATGACAGAGGCTTTGCCGGATCCTATGACACTGCAAGAGGTGGAAATACCAGTTGTGGGCAACTCACAATGTAGCTGCCAGTATAAGAATGTGAAAGGTCTTACAATCACACCACAGATGATTTGTGCAGGGAGAACAGGGAAAGGAATCTGTCAGGTGAGTCGAAAAAAAAAAAAGGTTATGACATTTCCTGTCTGTCGTGTTTTACGTCAGTCTAGTTTCACGTGAGCACATGGCTCCTGATTATTCCTGTGCCATGTGCTTTCTGTCTAATTATCATGCCGTGTTCCAGGCAACCTGTAACCCGTATTTTTCCAACCTTATACACGTCAAAGTTCACTGTAAGCGGTCTGCAGTCAAACCCGTGACTTCCCACCCGTGAACTCAAACTAGTATCGATGTGCTCCTGCAGTTACGAGCTATGTCGTAACATAGCCCGTTAGTAGCCCGTTTTTGCCTTGTTAGTATTTGTTCTGTTTTTTCCCCATGTGGGAGTTTTGTTTGTACTTTGTATTTTGTTTAGTTTGTTAATTAAAATCTTACCTTTGTTTTCCTGCAATAGAGAGCCTAAGTCCCTCCCCTTCCGGTCGACACCATGGGACCTTATTTTGGAAAAAATATTCTATGTTAGTCAATGGCGAGAGACAACAAATATTTTGATCTCGTTTTGTCAATTTACATTTTAAAGTCAAGAAGTTCGCAGTTTGATGTAAAACCGTTGAGGTATAAGACTGTAAAAATACATAATTACACTGTAAAAAAATCTGTTGAAATTACAGGAAAACTCTGGCAGCTGTGTTTACCAGAGTTTTCCTGTTAAGATACGGTAGCAACATTTTAGGTTTAACAGACTTTGACCATATTTAATTTTACTGCAATAAACCATATTTCATTATCTGATATAATGTTAATTTACTGACCTTCTGAAGTATTAATATCTGTTTTGTTCAATTTTAATACACTGACTGCCAACAATCACAGCAATAATGAGAGTCACATGATCAAGCAGTGCTCATCATTATCAGATCTTCCACAAGAAAGTTCATACTATTATATAGAAGCTGCACAGTGTCATTCACACAAACATTAAACACCATCATGGTAACATGTTGAAATTTAAAAAATGCAATAAGTATTAATTTAACAACATTAAATGTAACATAAAACCCTAATGTACATAACTGATTAGAAAAATAACTAAGAAAATTATGAAGAAACAGTTAAAATACATTAAATGTGAAGTGTCACGCAGGGAATTGTGGGAATGTCAATTTACATTTTTTCACTGTAAATTATACAATGACTTCTTCTTTCACTTCCAAAAACTGTAAATTTAACAGTATTTTACAGTAAAATTACATTAAACGTACCATTATTTATATCACAGTTATTTACCGTATATAGTAAGGAAACTTTCTGTTAACCAATTAACAGTTTTTCACTGTAGCATTTTTACAGTCTTTTACTGTTAAAATCACGATCATTTTTTACGGTGTACAAAGACTACAAACCCCAAAGCAGCGCAACGTTTTCTCTCAATGAATGAAGCTAACTTTACTGAGGCTAACTATCAGTGTTTCTCAGAGTCTCGCGTTAGACTCCGTAACGAACGCCGTCAGTGCCTGAGTGTTTTGTACCAGACCGCACACACACGAGCAGCGGATCTCGCTCGTTGTTTCGTTTCCCGGAGAATGTATTCAGTTCATTGAGCGATTTTCACATAGCCTAAAACTAAATGTTTCTCTTCTGTTTTATGACAAACTGCGACATTTTTGACTTTCAGAATTATCTTTTAAATTGACAAACATCATATGTGTAATTCAGGGCACAGTTCAGAAGATAAGTTGTCTCTCGCCATTGACTACCACACATATTTTTTTCCGAAAAAAGGTCCCATGAGCCAGAAGCGGAGGGGCGGGACTTAGTCCTCATTTATGTTTCACGTGACTGATTATCACGTGACATATATTCATATTATTATTATTTTTATATTAAACAAGGACTGGGGATGTCAGAGCTCCAAAATGAGAAAAAAAGCACCATATAAGAATCCCAAAGAAGTCCATATTACATTAATTACAAGTTATTAAGTTGTGTGGTAAATTAAAAGTGTTCTGAAGCCATTTGAATGTTGGGAACAGTCTAAATACTATTCCTTTAAGTCTCTCTATCTTATTTAAAGTTGGCCCAAAACCGAAGTTCGATAGACTTTATTTTCACTGCTGTGAAAATAAAAGTAGGAAGGACTGTTGTCCATGGGCAATTGAATCAGCCCACGCTCATTCAAAAGGCGTACAGTACCTGTGGCAAATTTGTGCATATTTTGCAACTGTTTCAAAATGAAATGGTGTGAGTGGTGCTAAAAGCATGTTTAGTTTTTTGTTAACACTTTACAATACAAGGGTGCACTAATATGTATTAATTCATGCTTAACTAATGCACAGATAATCATGAGTTAATGTATAACTAATGAAGAACTAAACCATTAATTAAATGATTACTTCATAAGCAACTAATAAAGAGTCTATATGATTAATAGATTAAGTAATACATGAATTGCTATTAATTCAATGTGTCATTGTGTATTAATTCCTTAACATATTTTTATTAACTAATAGTGTTAATTAATGTGTTAATTACCACAATTAGTCAAAGCTATGCACTTCAACTTCCAGTTGTTCTGCTTTAATTAATCATTAGCTAATGATTTGCAAAGGTATTGACTTTACTTGTTGAGGCACATCATTATTAACTAGTCATTTAGTAATTGTAGTAATTCGCACATGAATTTGCACTAACAATGAAGTAATTAATCATGTATTAATGCATATTAGTGTACCTGTCATATTATCTGGAAGTTGAAATACAAGGCTTTGGCTGATTCTGGTAATTAACACTATTAATTAACACTATTAGTTAAAAAAATGAGTTATTATGGAATTAATCCACAATTACATATTTAATTAATAACAATTAATGTATGAACTAATACATTAACCTTACAGACTCTTAATTAATTCCTAATGTGGTAATCATTAATGAATAGCTTAGATAATCATTAGTTATACATTAACTCATGATTATCTGTGCATTAGTTAAGCATGAATTAATGCTTATTGGTGTCACCCGTATTGTAAAGTGTTACCAGTTTTTTTTTCTTTTTCTTTTTTCAGGAACAGATAAATGTGAATATGGCAATGTTTTATTATGTTGCAGTTTGTAAGTATCACAGTTCTGAATTGAAATGTCCAGTGGAGTGGGCGCTAAAGATTAATGTCTCATTCGATTTTAAAATAACGTACATCTACACTATATCCCTAAACCTACCCAATATTGTTAGCAAATGCAACATAAAAAAACATAATTGCAACCATGGCATTTTAGCTTTTTTTTTTACTTTGAGCTCATATATCATGACAGGTCTTTCAAGGGACTCATACCTGAGCTCTCCGTGTCTGAAGTAGGGTAGACTGAGTACAATTGAGAAAACTTTTTGATTTTTGATTTTTATCGAAACTGGCCGACCCAGAAAAGTTTAAGACATCGTTAAAATAGTCCAAGTGACCACAGTGGCTCAATCTTAAGTTTGTACGTAAGTTTCGATCCCTTAGAAGGCTATGGAGCTTGAGTGATGGAGTGATCCAGCTCTCTAGACGTAATCAGAAATATCTTAATTTGTTTTCCGAAGATGAACGAAAGTCTTACGGTGTTGGTATAAAAAATAAAATTTCATTAAAAAAAGACGGATTTCATGGTGACTTTAAACAACCCTGCTGCATGTTCACTTGTGTTGATTCTCTGTCTGCTCTCTGCCCTCCCTCTGCAGGGAGATTCTTGGAGGACCCATACAGTGCAAACAGGGTTCTGTGTGGGTCCAGGGCTCGGATCACGAGTTTGGGGCCAAGCCTGGGCTGTGCCATAAAGGATTTTCCAGAGGTGTTTGCACGTGTCTCCGAGTTCAACACTTTTGTCACAGACAACATACAGGGAGCCGCCATTGGCTTTGTCACCTTTACATCCAACGGCACAGACGCTAGCTTCACATGCTCAGCCACACTTCACTTCTCACTCTACTCTAGTTTTATCATTCTCTTCACTGCACTCATCTTAAACTTACTCACACATTCAATACTCACTAGTCACTAACAACAGACACAGACATCCATGCAGCTCTAAACTAACAGGTTAAGGAGGAAATTAATGGTAACACTTTACAATACGTGTGCACTAATAAGCATTAATTCATGCTTAACTAATGCACAGATAATACTAAATTAATGTGTTACTTATGATTATCTAAGCTATTCATTAATGATTACCACATTAGGAACTAATTAAGAGTATGTAAGGTTAATGTATTAGTTCATACATGAATTGTTATTAATTAAATATGTAATTGTGGATTAATTCCATAATAACTCATTTTTTAACTAATAGTGTTAATTAATATGTTAATTACCAGAATGAGCCAAAGCCTTGTATTTCAACTTCCAGATAATATGACAGGTACACTAATATGCATTAATACATGATAAATTAATTAATTGTTAATGCAAATTCATGTGCAAATTACTACAATTACTAAATGACTAGTTAATAATGATGTGCCTCAACAAGTAAAGTCATAACATAATGATACCTTTGCAAATCATTAGCTAATGATTAATTAAGGCAGACAACTGGAAGTTGAAGTGCATAGCTATGACTAATTGTGGTAATTAACACATTAATTTACAGTATTAGTTAATAAAATAAGTTATTAAGGAATTAATACACAATGACACAGTGAATTAATAGCAATTCATGTATTACTTAATCTATTAATCATATAGACTCTTTATTAGTTGCTGATGCAGTAATCATTAATTAATGGTTTAGTTCTTCATTAGTTATACATTAACTCATGATTATCTGTGCATTAGTTAAGCATGAATTAATGCATATTAGTGCACACGTATTGTAAAGTGTTACCAAATTAATATTGTTGTTTGTTGAAGTGAAATAAATTATTTAATATGACTCATTAAAACTTAATTCAACCAACCTGAAAAACAAGGTTTTACTGAAGCATAACTGTCAGTATAACTTGATTTCTCCTGCTAGGTAAAATTACTTCATATTTTGCATTACAGTTCCATATCACTGCACGTAGTTAACTGTAATAGCGGAAAATAGGATACAATTCATAATAAGAGAAGACATGCAGCCCCATGCGCTTGATCTGCATTTTTCTGCAACTTCACAATCAATGGACACATACAGTTTAATGTTAATAAATAAAGTTTGTAGTCCTATCTATAATAGGCTAAATAGAAAATGAAACTGAATAGGCTATATAAATTGATAGTCCTGCTGCACGGATTTTCACCATTATTCCAGATAATATAACAAATAAATAATTATTGAAAGGCCTACTTGTTAAAAGGGCTTTGAGTGTTTCATTTATTGGGTTATCTACTGTCAATTATAGAAAACAAGAAAGAACGAATTAATTAGAACAAATTTAATTCATAAATAAATAATAATATTGACGCACAGGCTTTTCTGTCTCATTATTCCAACATCTCTCTCTCTCTCCTCTCTATAATAACTGCATTAATAACTGCATAAAGCCAGAACACACTTAGGCCTACTAAGGCCAGTTATGAATGTAATTTGATACTTGTGACGGATTATGCCCAAACGCATGTTCAGTCTGTGTTCACAGTTGGTGTTTAAGACCTGCTACAGTGGATGGAAACAATCGGTCTTCGCATGTTTCAGCGAGTTGTAAGTGTGTCCCTCATCATTAGTCTGCCATCAGTGGCTCAAACAAACCTTCGTTACTATACCTCTAAAATGACGTTTTGGAATTAGCAACGGAGGCATGGGGATTAGATGCATAAGAAATTAGTCCTATATACAAGAGCGTTTTAATGACAAATACTTGACAAACATCTTGAAATGTGGTATATAAGGAATAATTGAGGTTGGAATAGTACGTAAGGAATAATAGAATCAACTAATAACGTTGAATTATTAGCTCCGCTTCTGCGTAGTAACCGCATTACGACCTCGGGTGTGCACTATTTTTCGAATAATTCAACGGGCTGTCTTCAATTATTTCTTACACATTTAATGTTTAAACTAATACAAATTGCATTATTCAAAGTTGCTAAAAGTGATGATATACAGATCACAAACTTGTGAAGGCAATCAAACTATGTGTTGGTTGGTTCTTTATTCTTTTGCCAAATAAATAAAATATATAGTGAAAAAGAACAGATGCAAAACTGTCAGGGTTGTAGCCACAGAAACAGGACAGAGAAGAATGACAGCATTAAATGGGGGCGGTCTGGAGGACGTTTTCTGCTTGGTCAGTTATTTTCTTTAATATCATTGTCAAATGACAGTGTAAAAATGACTACAGGAATAACAGCGAGTCACAGAAATGATTGATCACACTGTGTAGGTGACAGAACAGATGATCCAGTGGACATGTTTCTTTAATAAGCGTGGTTGGCCACAAACAGAGACTCTCCCGCTGCAGCTCCGGTGTCTCCTTTGAGAGACATACTTACCGATGGAAGCTGCGCTGTTGTTCTGTAGAGGAAATCAACACATGAGTTTAGTTAAATACAGGAATGGTGAACTGCATGTCAGAAATGTTTGCAAATAATGTCACATTGTTCATGGTAAAAGCGAAAATTCTGTCGACTAAATAACCGCAAATCTAAACGTATTTGAGTGTAACAGTCGGGTTCCAGAAGTAAAAATCCCATACATTTTTTCCAAAGGGGATTCGATTTTTAACACTAACTTAAAGCAGCATTATGTTATTTTTGAAATTTTGCTCTCGGGGTCCCCCTACAGTTGGGAAACAGTATTGTCTTCTACTACTGGCGTAAATCTGTCATGGTTACACTAGGAAATACACGCGTGTATTTGTTGACAAGCGATACCGAACTCTGAAGGAAGGAGATTACACTCTGTGTTAAGCGCCCTCAAAAGAAAGCAATGAAGTCTACATTGAAGGTGCAAAGCTACACAACACATTACCAACAGTAAACTGATCACACGCACGCTCTGTTTCTGACGCACTTCACATTTGGTTTTACTTGCTGCTAAAGCATTGACAACATACAGTGAAAAAAAAAAAAAAAAAAAAAAAAAAAAAAAATGCTTGTTGGGCTCTTGCGTCGGAATTCGAAGGAAGTGGGGGAAGTGACGTATGCCGTAAAGCAGTCTAATTTTGTGGTTCTTTTTGTGCTCGGGTTCCTACCCGTTCCCCGAAGTTACAGAGTGCCAGTAAAAGCGATACAGACACTGTCAGGCTATGGCAGACCTGTCATTCAACCTATTGTAAGTCGATGTACCATCTCAAGGGTTTTGGAAAATATTATAAAGGTTGAAAAAACTACATAGTGCTGCTTTAAAACGGTCCCTATTAGGCTATTTTAAAGGCTCCTAAATTTGTTTTGCAGGTCTCCTAAAATAGGCTTATATTCATCCAATGTCAAAAAAACACTTTCATTTACTCATACTATACATTGCAGCATCTCCTTTTTTTCTCACAGTGTTTGAAACGGTTCGATAAAGGATTTAGTCTCTGTAAACCCCTCCTTTCCTGAGAGCCTACTCTGCTCTGATTGGTTCTAATGCTTACAACGAGTCCTCATTCTTAGTAATGGATTTGCTTTAGCAAAGAACCAACATAAACCAAACAATTCTTGCCTACAACTACAGCATTTGATGGCGAGTGGGGCTGTCACTTTTGTGAAAAAATCCTGTTCGATTTTTGAGACAGAATTTTTCATTGAAATCGAATTGGAAAATCGATTTTCCATGTCTAAAGACGTTTCCATTTTCAACACCAAATATAGGCAAATCTACGGACACCTTACAGGCATTAGAACGAGTGTAAAGAGGGCGCTTGAGACACGCACAAGTCAGTAATATTTCTGATGATTTATTGGCGTAGTTTTGTGCACAATGACAAACGGGAGCGCAACATTCAGGGATTGAAATTAACACCCTTCAACCCACCAAATGCAATTAAAAAAGAACTGTGGTGGCAAACGCTGTCAAATCACAAGCTAATTTGCTGGGGAAGTTTGTGTAAGACAAATCTGTGCGGATTTTGCACAAATAAGTCCTCATGATAAGTTAAATACAGTGTATTGCACAAAATCTGCTAATTTCTGGCTTAGTTGAACACACGTCACCAAGAAAAAATAACGGCGCTTCTTCACTTGCATTGAATATTAAAAAGCATTTGGTTATCAGAAAATACATTGTTATTTTCCAACATCCTACATGTTCTGTGTACTGTATTGATCTCTTCACCTAAAACACATGCTGTTAAATTCAGTTCCCTTTTTTCGTTTTCTAAACTTGTGTTGGTTGGTCTGATCGATTGTGCAATCGATTTTTCGAACGTAAAGTGACAGCCCTAATGGCGAGTCAAAGTAAACATCATTCGTGGTCAGCCAATGAAGACCATAGGCTGGCATTATACACTTTTTTTGTTCCATTATGTAGGTTTGTGCAGAAATGAAGACTGGAAACTGCCGATTGGTTTCAGGCAGTTTAGAATAGTTTCTTACTTTTGTGAGACAGTAATTCCAGTTATCATGTACTTGAGCTTTGAAACTTTGCAGAGTTTTTAATTTCACAAAAGCTATTTTACACAATATCCCAGCAAACAAATGTAGGTTCTGGGAACGTTAGCTTTTGGTTCCCAGAACGTTCCAAGAACTTTCCCTTAAGGTTAAGGAACGTTCCGGAACATTCTCCTTACGTTATAAAAAGGGAACCTAAAAATAACCTACATGGAACGTTCCTATAATGTTCTTGTTTGGTTCCCAAATAAATAACCTCATGGGACCATTCGGGAACGCTTAGGGGAACGTTCTGTGTTTGCAGGGATATTGATTTAATCTGATTAATATCTGAAAAAGCATAATAGGGCATTTTAAAAACCAAATAACTGTGACCTACAAAGTTGTTAATTAATGGTATATGCTTTTTTGAAGCCAAACCACATTGTTTTAATTAATAGGTAAATAAAAGTGTTAATATACTAATTGTTTAAATAATAATTTAGTGTCCAATCGAAATCATGCCAAAAGAACACTTTAGTGCCAATCCACATCCATGAAGCACTCCAAATGAATGAAGTTAGTTTCTCTATGACCTCAAACTATTTAAATCCATGCATTAAACGGAAGTTGTGGTAATATTTTCTTCCCTATTGGGATGTACAGTATATCCGAGTGAATCGACTTTTTGAACAAGAAAAAATGTAGGGCACCTCTAGATAATCAACATCTTTAAATCAATAGTGTTATATTTCTCAATCGTTCTTTTCTTTATAATGGTTCATACTTCATACATTTTTGCTTCTGATCAAAGTTTGTAATGTTGTGATTCATCTCGTAACTGGTTGGTTTTGTTCATGTCTTTGTTCACTCTCTCAAGAAGCCTTAAAAATGCTTCCAGATCTAAGGCGGCAGAAAAAGCGTGCAGCTCTCTATACAGCTACTGTATGTACAGTGGGATTTATAAACCTTTATATTTGAATCAAACAACAAAACAACCCTGCATATTTGTGTGCTGTGATTAATAATAACATTATGCAGAGTGTGGTTCCAACAGTAGGTGGGGATATTTGGCAGCTGCTATTAGTGGTGTGTCATACTTTACTATGGGGCCTAAACATGCACAAACCTCAAATCATTTAAATAGAGGAAGTGCAACACTGATCATAACTGTTCAGTAGAACTGTAAGGTTATTTACGCACCAAGGCTCTTTTGACAAATTCCTCCTGGCAGGCCTTGCCATTCTCCTTCTTGCCGCCCCAGGCTTTGAGCGCAGAGGCTTGCAGGGCACGGCCGTACGAGAAAGTGAGGGCCCAGGGTTTGTTCAGGGGACACTGGTTCATGGCGCTCAGATTGATTGAGGCCTCCTCCTCACTCTGGCCTCCAGACAGGAAGGTGATGCCTTTCAAGGAAGAAGATAATAAAGGTTTTAGTTGTGCCTCCTTGTTTCACAAGAAATGGATACTTCAGATAGTAATGAATTAACTAGTAATTGAATTGTGGTATCTTTTGAGGTATCATGCCAATATTAGTATCGGTGGCTAAAAGAATCAGTGTCAGAACATGTCCAGTTTACACCACTAATATAGTCACATTTAATTCAATTTGCATTCAATTTATAGTACATGAGGGGGAATTCCTGCATTGTGGGAATAACACACAGAAATTAAAGGGATACTCCACTTTTTTGGAAATAGGCTCATTTTACAACTCCCCAGAGTTTTACCGTTTTTGAATACATTCAGCCGATTTTTTTATATATATATTTAGAAGAATATCAGTAACCAGACAGTTTCTGGTCTCATTGACTTCCATAGTAGGAAAAAAAATATACTATGGAAGTCAATGAGACCAGAAACTGTCTGGTTACTGATTTTCTTCTAAATATTACAAATTCGGGCGAATGGATTCGAAAACAGTAGAACTCAACCGTTTAAATCTGGGGGAGTTGTAAAATGAGCCTATTTCCAAAAACAGTGTATCCCTTTAAGATACAGGACCCTATTTTAACAATCTAAGCACATGGTCTAAAGCGCACAGATCTAGTGCACATATGGCGTGTCCAAATACACTTTTGCTATTTTAACGATGGGAAAAATGGTCGGTTCAACCCGGCGCATGGTCTAAAAGGTTTGTCCCTATTCTCTTAATGAGTAATGGGTGTAATTTGGGTGTAACATGCAATAAACCAATCAGAGTCTCATCTCCCATTCCCTTTAAAATCCAGTTGCACTTGTGCCATGGCGGATTCGTTATTTACATGCCGGAATTTGCAAAGGGAAAAACTGAACGTGTTTCCACAATGCAAACGGATCTGCTCGTGCGCGAGGTTAAAGTGTGCGATCAGACCATCTACGGGACAAGCCAGATTCCAACATATCTTTTTGCACACAGTATTAATCTTTTACACTGTAATCCTTTTATTTTTAATATTTGGCTGGTTTGTGTGCTGTTTGTGTAATAAGAAGAGTGGACCCGCCTAAAGGTGCACATTCCTAACGCACTCTTTAAATTAAAAATATATTGCGCCATTGACTTTAGACCAGGTTTTGATTGGTCAATGGCGCAGTCTATTTCACTTCCTCAAAATAGCAACGCGCCAACAAGCCCCGTTTTCAGACCAGCAGTCCATGGGCGCACAAATGGGCGCAAATGCATTTGCTATTTAAACAACATGGCGCAGGACGTGAAAATGATAACTGCGTCAGGCTGAAACTAGCAAGAAACACTTGCACCTGGTGCTGCATTGCCCCGGGTGTATGATAAGGCACACAGTGAATGTTTTAATAAGAGGATGAGATATATTAGTGTGTGTTTGGGGGGTGTTCGACTCACCGGGAACTGCAGGGGGAACACGTGCGACGCAGGGCGGTGACGGTTGCCATGGCAATTTCCTGAGGAGCGTACTTGTGGGAGCAAGAGTGACCAGCGGTCACCATGTTGGGTTTTAGCAGCGTTCCCTCCAGGTACACGTGGTGGTCTGACAGAGCCTTGTACACTGCCGCCAGAACCTTCTCTGTCACATACTGGCATCTCTTCAAGTCGTGGTCACCATCAGGCAGGATCTCAGGCTCCACAATGGGCACAATACCATGCTGGCAGAGACAACAGTAATGAATATTAATAAACCGTGAGATACCTTGTGCATGAGTTTTTTTTGCAAAAACACAGACTAAAGGGATTTTTTTAATCACAATTAAATAAAATGAAATAAACATAGATTTGAAAAAGAAATAAAAAAGGACCGTATTGATTGTTCACATCAACAAAAGGTACATTCAGTAGTTTGTTGATAATGAAAAATGAAGTCAATTATTTTTTAAATCATCTGAATGTTCTATTACTCACATGAGATAAAGACTTCTCATAATAGTTTTCTATAAAATGTTTTTTTAATTTTATATGGTGTGAAACATGAACTAAACAAACTCACCAACAGCAGTTATATAAAGTAAAGAAAGAAAACTGAACAATGAAACACAAAGGCTATTTTTATACGCTAATGCTGCATTCCAGTTCGCCAACTGCAACCAGATCTGGGCCGGTACTTTGTAGTTGTCTGGGAAACCATAATAGGTGGTTTGCAGTCATGTGATTGTGTTGACGCGCGAAATGCAGGTGGAGGGCAAGGAGTGAAGAGCGCAATGGACGAGATGGAGGAAAGACCGTACTGTACTACTTTAGACGCTATTACAAGAGAAATATATAAACAGAAAATCGAAACATATGCAGGACGTGATCCTTACGTTATGAACAGGACCGATTTTCAACTGAATTGAGAGATTTGCCTGCCATCGAGGCTGTAGATATCAGCAACTAACTCGTCTTACAGACATACTTTGACTTTACAAATTTCGGAAACTGGTACGTTGCACAAACAGCCACATAAGTGTATTTAAACACCTGAATAATGTAATTATAAGCCACATAAATAATGTATTAACTCACATTTGACGAAGTGATCACTGCACACACACAAACACAGGCATTTTCCCATTCGGCTCCTCCCGACCGCAGACGTATGTTTGCAAGGCATTTTTCCCGGTGTATTTCTGTCAATTTCTTGTATTTTCCCTCTTATGAACAACAATTTTTGGCACACGACAAAAACTCCTCGTGGTTTGATCGATTTCCGCAACCATAAACGACGCAAAACATAGGCATTTGAGTGTGTTATAGTGCTTCCTAAATATAGAAAATCACTTCCTGCCCTCCATTTCGCGCCATGGCAACGCAGTGGCGTGACGTCATGTGAAAACAAGCTATAAAGAAAATGCTTTAGGACCAAATTCAGTAAACGCCTTATTAATAAAAAATACTCTGTACATGCAAGCAGATAAACCCAGATACAAATGCTACACACGTTTTCCAATAAAAAAAACTATTGAGAAAAATAAACAAAAAAAATGTAAAAAAAATTAGCACATTTAGCACAATTGGACTCATCTGCTTGAGTGTATATATGGATGTATATGTAACATAAATAAGGTGAATATTTTATTTGATCTTTTAATGTCACTTCAAAGTCACACTATAGGGATAGTCCACTGTTTTTTCCATATTAAACTATGTTATTCCCTTAACTAAGAAGAGTTTATGCATACCTCTTTCGTCTCAGTGCGTGCACTCAATCGCTCTGGCGCGCGAGACACTTTCGCTGCGTCCGAAATCTCTCATTACTCACTATATAGTAGACTATATAGTGAGCTCGCCATTTTGTAGTGCTGTCCGAATGCATAGGCTGCGTCCGAAATCTCCACTCAAAGCACTACTCCCTGAAGCCCTATGTTGGGGGTAGAGAGTAGAGCACTATATAGTGAGCTCACCAGCATAACAGAAGCCACTTTCGGACACTACTCGATCGTCTCTCGGCGCCGTTGATTACATCATCTGTCAGCTGGTGCCGAGCCTGCTCTGGGCTAAATAAATTTGTTTAAATAAATACATTACATTATATTGAGCTTATTTCTCCAAAATATAAAAACTAAAAGTGATTTCTGACCGTTTTTATTATAATGCGCTACTCCACATGTGATTATAACTTATTTTTGCGATCAGCGCAATGCATGATGGTATGTAGGGCTTAGGCTAGTGACCATCGTTGTACACTACTTTTCAAAATGCATTCTGGGATACATTGAGTGGACTATATAGGGTATAATAATCATCACTATACATTCGGACAGCACTAAAAAATGGCGAGCTCACTATATAGTCCACTATATAGTGAGTAATGGGAGATTTCGGACGCAGCGTTAGTGATGATTATTATACCCTATATAGTCCACTCAATGTATCCCAGAATGCATTTTGAAAAGTAGTGAACAACCGATGGTCACTAACCTAAGCCCTACATACCATCATGCATTGCGCTGAATCGTAAAAATAAGTTATAATCATGTGTGAAGTCAGCGCATTATAACGAAAACGGCCAGAAATCACTTTTAGTTTTTTAATTTTAGAGAAATAAGCTCAATATAATGTAATGTATTTATTTTTTAAAATCTATTTTAGCCCAGAGCCGGCTTGGCACCAGCTGACAGATGATGTAATCGACGGCGCCGAGAGACGATCGAGTAGTGTCCGAAAGTGGCTTCTGTTATGCTGGTGAGCTCACTATATAGTGCTCTGCTCTCTAACCCCAACATAGGGGGTAGGTAGTAGTGCTTTGAGAGGAGATTTCGGACGCAGCATTTGATAGCACTTAACTAGCCCAGTTCATTCAATATGGGCCAAGCAAAGAAGCGACCAAACACCTCCACGTTTTCCCTATTTAAATACAGTTACAATAGCAGTGTAACTTGACCTAGGACAGTGACACAAAATAAATGCTTTTCTAAGCGTGTAAAGTGGAGAACTATATTGTATGGCGGAATACCACAGCAAGTGCTTGGGAGCACTTCGACTCGGCGTAGTAATATCATCACGAGTGAAAAGTCCTCTCCCTCTCCGGAGTGACGAAATTACTTAGAGTCGATGTGCTCCCAATCACTTGCTGTGGTATTCTGCCATACAATATAGTTATCCACTTTACATGCTTAGAAAGCGCAACATTTAAATTTTTGTCACCGTCCTAGGTCGAGTTACACTCTTGTGTAACTGTAATTAAATAGGGGAAATGTGGAGGTGTTTGGTTGCTTTTCTGCTTGGCCCATATTGAATAAACTGGGCTGGTTAAGTGCTATCAAAGTGTCTCACGCGACAGAGAGGTATCAACTCGTCTTACAGTAGTTATGGAAATAACATAGTTTAATATGAAAAAACTGTGGAGTATCCCTTTAAGTGCAAATCAAATGAAGTGTTTTAGAATGTCCTGCTGTTTTTAGTAATGGAAATACTGCGGCATCCCTGTATATGGAACGAAAGTGCTTGCAGTTTGTTCACATATCTTTGTTTTTCTTCTTTTGATTGGTGGATTGAAACAGAAGGAACATTGACAGCTTGGATGTTTTGTGAACCAATTACGGGACTGAAAACTATGAACTGTGTTTTGTCGTAATTGATATTGAAAGCAAAAGTGCATGGCTGTATAGTGTCTTACCATCTGGCAGATGCTGGCGTAGCGGGCGAGCACATTGGCATTCTCAATAATGGCAAGACGGAAGGGAGTAGTGGGAGTGATCTTCAACACGCAACGCCATTTAGCAAAGTCAGCGCCATCTTTTTTATACTGTGCGCAACGCTCATACAGCCCATCCAGACCTGAGACGGACATTAATATCAAAGTGTGAACATTTAGTGACGAGAGAGACTAAAATGTATAAATAAAGTTTAAAAGAGTGAGGTTACCTTGTGTGGTTGTCTCTCCGTTGGTGCCGGCCAGAGGAACAACACCCTTGTCCACCTTGATTCCTACCACCATTCCTCTCTCTTTAATCAACTCAGAGAAAAGCTTGCCATCATCAGTCTTCTGATAGAGAGTCTCATGGAAAAGGATAGCTCCACCGATGCAGGGCTTGATGCGAGTCGTCAGCTGTGAAAAGCAATTGACGGTACAACCTTCTGTTCTCCTCGGTGTTCTCAGCGTTGATGCTCTGGAAGCGCTTTGCAACGCTGCCTGAGAAAAAGGAAAGCCACGAAATAAAATAAGAATTCCTCATTTGGGTAAACTATCATTTTGGAAGCATTTTGAGTCTAAAGTCTACCAGTGGACTCATCAGCTGCAAGAATTCCCTTGCCAGGAGCAACGATCCTCTGAGCGATATCGCTCAGCTCTTTCTTCTGATCCGGGCTCAGGAATGGATACGCGTGAGGCATCTTTACTGTAAGGGGGAAGGTGAAATCAGATACAAAGTTCATAGCCAAATAAAAAGTGCTGTGTTAGGACTGTACTACACTGATGGAATCAGTCGGTAATGTTGTGGGACTTTCATTTGCATTATCAAATGGATGGTTGTTTTCAAACATGTTTCATGAATATCTGCCAATAGTTGTTCAAACGAATCATTTCACCTAAGATTCGCTTCATTAGTTGAGTCAGAAAAATAGCCTATTATAGATCTTAGCAGTCATAATGTATTTTTGTAGGCCAATCCTGAAGTTAGCGACAAAAAAACTAATCGGAATTTTCCATTGGCTTTTGGGTTGTCACATGACAGAAGAAAAGTTTATGATTCCTACATGAGTGGTTCATCAAGATAATCTGCACAAATGCACACACATTTGAAACCCAAATACAGTCACCAGAAGTAAAAAGTTAAACTTTACCCAAGCTGGGGTCCTCAGCCCCATTGAAGTGCTAATGAAGCCCCATCAGCCCATTGAAGTGCCAATGGCGTAAACCCATGTGTGGCCCATGGACATGTTGGCTGGGTACTAATCACTCAAAGGGATGTTGTGATGAGGAAGTTGAACTATATTTTACACTAAATACATGGGATTTTTTCTCACAGATATTAAAAAACATGTCTGCTATTGTCAGAGTTGTTTTCCTCAGAACACTTCTGCTTTTCTTTTTTGATGTATAGGGAAGTATTGTGATGACGTGCTTAACTCGCTCTTAGTCCATCTTTCTTTTCTTTCCTCACAACGACTGTCACTCACTTTCTTTTTTGTCTCCCTCAAGAGTTATATAAGTGTAAAGCCTTGCTTGAGGAGGCCTACTCTCATTGTTGACCTTTATGTGGAGTATGTGACAAGCTCTTTTCCAGTCACCCCCTCTATCCTATCTCTGCCCTTTTTGACACTACTGCCTAACAGTTCAGACTATATATAAACTAGCAATACCAGCAGCACTGGTGCGGACCAGCTGCTCTTGCATGAGGGTGATTGAAATAAGTCGATTTTTGAAAAGTATATAACACAATTTGTTGTCTTTTGTTTTATTAGAGACTGGAGTTAATTGAAATCAGATTACCAAAATCAAACAAACAAAAAAATTGAGTAATTAATTATTTCTAAGTAACCCTTAGAGACCCAAGCATTGATATCGGTGGTATATATTTGAAAAAATATTATGCATTAAATTAAGATCTACTCCTACTAATGCCGTCTACCGATTAAAGAACATAACGTATCTATGGTAAAATTTACATTTAAAACAAGCACGAAAAATTTTAATTTAAAACAAGCACGAAAGGGAACTTAATACGGCTGGTGTGTCTAGAGTGGTTTCTGTGGGCATGAGTCCTGTGTGTGTGTGTCACACGGACAGGAGATTCACAGACAGTGCGCCAGTAAAGGTTTAAGCTATGTTTTTGCGTCTTATCGTGCATTAATGGTTTAATAGCAGTTGAATGAATGATAATGTCATCACATACCGTAGCGCAGCCAAAGCATGGCGAAAAAGATGCTGTGTTAATTGCATTCATAGTTTAAAAAATTAATAAATATTAGCATGAGTAAACAAGTTTATTTTGGTCTTTTTTAATACCTTAAATTCCACATTTAAATGCCAACAGTTGACCTTTATAACCACAGGCTGAAGGATGCAGGCCAGATCAGTCTTCTGACACTTTATTAGAATATCTTGAATAATCTCATCTATCTATCTATCTATCTATCTATCTATCTATCTATCTATCTATCTATCTATCTATCTATCTATCTATCTATCTATCTATTCTATCTATCTATCTATTTATCTATCTATCTATCTATCTATCTATCTATCTGATCTATCTATCTAAAAATAAATTTTGATCTGAAACAGTCAGTATAGTGACAATATTGCTGGCAGATTCAAATTGTACATATTTTTCAACTGAAATTTTTTTATTAAAAAGGTTCTGTCTGTTTTGTAATCAGGAAGGAAATGTATATAACTCCAGAAGGTTCCTCCAGCTCTTACAAGTGTTTTGCACTGATAAAGTCGCCACAGTGTCCTGTTATCGTTCTCTTAACTATGCAAATTAGACCTGCGATAGAATTTAATCTCAATGTCTTCTCAAGACAGACTTTAGATGAGTTTTAAATAATATTCTTACCTCTCTTGTTGAAAGGAGATCAGAGAAAATGGAGCAGCCCTTGAAGCGAGGGAGAGAGAAAGAGAGAGGTGAAGAAACAAGAGCTGGATCAGACCATAACCAACCAACTGCATGAGACTGTTTTTATCCAGCATTATGACCCTTCACATTCAGCTGTCCTGCTAAAATAGCTCCATCCTGACACTGCAGAGTGGCAACTTCCCAAGCATGAAAGAAAGCGAGGGAGACAAATAAAAGAGAGGGGGAATGAAGTGTGTGTGGGTAAAAAGACTAGTTTAGTGTGGAAAAAGGCTGCAGGGAGACATCTAAAGAGGGAGAGATATGAAGAAGTTGGGTTATACGTAAAAGTGTCAGGATCTACAGCATGCACTTTTGTTGGAACTTGACTCTGACAATAGCAGCTGGCGACCCTGACCTTTCAGTGACTTTTGAACAGATGCAGGTCAGAGCAGTGGAGTAGGTTGACCCTGTCTGAGGCTCTGGATCTTTTGTCGGTAGCCTGAAGAAGAACGTCTCGGTTACGTATGTAACCCTCGTTCCCTGAGATACAGGAAACAGAGACGTGTCGTCTGGGGAGATCCCTGATGAATTGGGATCACGCTAGGGAGCCTTATTACCTCTGATAGAATTAAAACGAGCCAATAACAATTGGCATGCGATATTTTTGCATTCGGAGCTGCCTACAAGCGCGGATATGAAAGCGGAAGTAAACATCGCATAGACGCTTTCGCCTAGAGAGCCGAACAGAGTCCAGACCTTCCACGAAGGTACAACAACATGGCGAAGGGACGACACGTCTCCGTTCCTGTACTCAGGGACGAGGGTTAGTGCGTGACCGAGACGTTCCCCTTCGTCCAGGGAACTCCAACGTGTCGTCGGGGAGTTCCCTGACGGATTGGGATCCCTAATAAAACGTCATGGTGCTGGCCCCTTCCAATGCCCAGCGACGTGACCCACGCAGTTTCAGAAATAAACGGTAGCAAGCTAGGGAGTCACACTGCTGTTCCGCAAGACCCAATCAGTGGACATTGGATAACACTGGGAAAGCCTGCCCAACCCGAAGAAGGGGAAGGGATTCTGCGGAAGCCAGTGGTATTAAAACTGAACACTTTCCCCGTCAGCGTTTTTTATTTATTTATTTTTCTTGGCAGCCACTGCCAGCATTTTTTATATAATTTTCACAAAACTTTCATGGCCCCAGAATATTTTTGTTGAAGTAATATCTGAACATCAAAAGAAATATCAGAGACATCTGCTTTTAAACAACAACAAAACTGTGTATCACTAAGAAAGTATCTATCTAAGCTAAGTATCACTAAGAAAGCATCACTGTGAACAATCATGTTTTTATCAAATACTACAATGATCAAGTAGACTGCATCCATCAATTGATGCCATAAGCCTGATAATCCCAGGTAGAGCACCAGATGATGGGCCGAGGTGGAAGCGACGGGATCAGCGGCTAGAGGTGGAGCCAGGGGACACCTATGGAGGGGGATAGGGGTCCAGGGAGAAGCTGTATGCTGGAGGGGCCCGAGGTGGATCCATGCCACAGAGTGGAAACTAGGCAGAGGACCTGGCTGAAGACTGAGGGAGGAGGCAGGACGCAGAAGACTTGGAGCTGGGCAGGACCGGCGTAGATGTAGGAGAGACTGGAACTCCTCTCTGGGGACAGGAGAAACAGGGTATTCTCTTCAAATAAAAACAACATAGATGCCAGAGGCAGCTCACACTTATGGCGGGGGGATTGTGGGCGGGTCTGTAACCCTTACCCCGTGAACTCCAAGAGTATTCACATTCGCACTGTGTTGCTGGCTCACACACCTGGTCAGACAGCTTACGAGGCTTATGTAACCCCCCACCCGGGTCCCACTCAACCGGCTCTGAGCGGGCCTCGATACCGGGTCTCCGGCATGAGAGTCAGGCACTCTGACAAGGAGGCTAAAGACTGTAGCCTCTAGCGTCTGTCGCTAGAGCACCTATTGAGATCAGGGGAGTGAGGTTTACTCGCACAGTAAATACCAGCTGGCCTCTGTTACACTTACAGGCTTGCTTCGCTCTATTCTCCAGGATAGGCTTGTGCATCATGGCAGGCTTCGGCTTACTGTTTGTGTTGAGCTTAGGCGATTTGTCGAAAGAGGCAATTGCCAATGGCCTTGGTTCTAGGAGGAGGCAAGGAATTGCTAGTTAGTTCATACTCTTTTGAGGGCTTTGTGTTCTGTCATCATCTGAAGTGACCATCACATGTTCCATGTGCTTAAGGACTTGTGGAAGGGCCCTTCGTAAAGGGGTTCAGTTGTTCACTTTAGTTTGGAACACCTCTACCTACAAATTGCGTCCCCTTCTAAAGTGCCCTTCGAGGGTGCAAAATGGCGTCGCCTTTGGAATCCGCCTTGGCTAAGCCACACCCTAGAATGTAGATTGACCAATCACAGCAAAGCCAAGAACGAGCTCCCAACAGAGGTCCGACCCTTTTTCCACAGCGTTCCATCTGACTTTCAACACAGGTGTCTCATATTTTTGGTCTCGGCAGGCTTTTACCGTCGTAGTTTTATCAAAAATATGGTTAAACGTTGTGCCTCGGGCATTTGTAACACAGATACGCATTTCCCAGAGAGGTTGGAGGGGGTGTCCCTTTTTTCCCTTCCCAAAGCCGAAGTCAAATCCTGACAAGTGTCGTCTTTGGATTAAACTGTGTGGACGTCCTCAGTCAGCTAAAACCCTCAAAGATCTACAAGCACATCTTGTTTTGCTTCTAAACTTACTGTGAAGTTATACTAGTTAGACCGTTTTATAATGTTTTAGGTTATGATTTCGGTTCTCGACTGCTAATAAATACAACGTTATACTCGTGTAGTCCGTTTGCTTTGTAATAACGATTATAGAAGTGAATAGAGACCTACCCAGCTTTGCATGAACAGTGTTGCTCCCTGATATTGTTAGTCCCAGCCTCCGTCTCGATTAGTAGGATATGCGGTGGTTCATTTTTTGACTGTGACCGGTAACGTTATGCTTTTGCCTCTATTTGGATGCCTTGTTGTTTCTTGCGTTTCACCTGTATGTCTTGAATATAGCCTTCGAACGCATATTGCAGCCCCTTTTGCCTACTTCTATCGGACACTTTATTTGCTGCTTTATAAAAGTTTGATAACATTTCAGCAGGAAGAGCTGTCACAGCATAAGCCATGTTGATACCAAACCAGAGCCCAGATGAAGTTTGACAGATGTAGCAACAGTAACTAAGGAGGGCAGGGCTTAGCCAAAGGTGAATTCGCCCCATCACTCGTTTTTGCTTCTTTCTCAGATTGTTCTCACTGCGGAACATGAATTCTACAGGGAGTTGGATCCGATCCTAGACTCCTCCCAATGACATACACCTAAATCTACCCAACTTCGCCCTTATCCCTCAAACCCACCCCTAAATCCCTAAACCCAACCAATCCTACCCATCTCCATCCCTTGGATCTTGATCTGTGGATCTCATGTGTGGATCTCATGTCACCTGTGTTTTGATCTGGAGATTCTGTTCTCTTTCAGAAGATGTGTAATAGCGCCCCTTAACATATTACAGTGAAACACCGATTGCCAGAATTTTCAGTTAATGGTGAGGAAGCTTTGTGTCATAAAAACAGAAAAGTCTTTCAATGGCGGGAAAGAGTTTATCCATGTGTCAGTAAGGGACATTTTAACTGTAAAGTGACATGCATTTGTCAGATTTATTTTTAAAGTGATTTTATTAATGTTTCACAAAGCTAAATTTTACAAAATTTAACCCACTTGTCTTGCTCACTTATTAAAGCTATATTTTATATTTAAGTAAGGTATTGCCAAAAGGGAAGCATGAAGAAACACGCCTTGCAACATGCAGCTTTACCTAATAACAAATAAGCCTTCGGTTGGTAAGTATTTGTAATACAGTATTGACAAAGACTTTCAGATGTTTAACGTAACCTCTCCATGCTGAGCCTTATTTATCTGGATTTTTAAGAATAGATTGGTTTTTAGCTGTATTTTCAACCATCTGGTGAAACTATTTCCATTACAATACTTTCCTTTTCTTATTTTTTTTTAATGATTGCTATTATAAGGTTTTTGGAATTTCCATAAGCCTATAAGAGCAAGTGCGGGGGTTGCATGTTTGATTCACACTTCATATATTGTTAAGATTTCTAAGCTGCTGCGAGCGTATGTGTGTATGAGATAAAAATGTGAATGATTCAGTGTTCTGAGTCGCAGTGGGCAAAAAGAAAAAGAAAAATAAAGTCAGCTAGGCTATTAGACAGGAAGAGAGTGTGAGAGAGAAGTTCACTGCTGCTGTGTTTGCAATTTGTATGACAAAAAAATAGTGCATCTCTTCAATGATAATATCTTTTAAGCTACAACGATCAATAAACTCCTATGTGAGTGTCAGTGACATTCATTTTTCACCCATGGAACTTTCCATGGATGCGAGAAAGATGCATTTGCTTTTCATCTCATCTTTGCAGATGGTCTGACTAAAGTAGGGCAATTTCTGTTAACCGTCCAAGAGTTTCCACTTTGCTGTGGTCTTTTATCACATCCTCAAAGAAAAATGCAATATTTTTGTCTCACACAGCATTTGCAATTTGTATGCACCTTAAGTAGGGCCCTATAAAATCCGTTTCATTTTTTCCCAAATTCCATTTTATTTTTTCCCAAATTCCGTTTTTTCCGTTTTAATTTTTGCAAATTCCTTTTTTCCATTTTAATTTTTGGGAATTCATTTTTTTTTACCCTTTACTGTTATTTTAGTTGTAAAAAGAGTGTGCTTTTTATTCCATGCATCGCAGAAATTATAGGGCCCTACTTAAGCACAAATACATTATTAATGAGATAGCAAAAAAGGCTTCACTGAGAAATATTAAAGTGTGGCATTGGCAGATTGAGATTGTTTGATTGTGTTGATGTTAAGATAAATGAAAGCCGAGATCATAACTAATAAATTCTGATGTAGTGGGAAAGAAATATATTTATGCCAGGACTAGGGCTGCCGAGTTTAACGCGTTATTACGGCGTTAACGCAAACCCCATTTTAACGGCGCTCAATTTTTTGATCCGCGATTATGACGGTCTTTTGTCCTAGCAAACTTTGTAGTTTATTCACATGTTTTTGCAACAGGCGCGCGGCATGCGTCCGGATCCATTTCGGCGTCTCGCCTGCCCGCCATCTACTGCAAAGCCGGCTCGCAAGCCCAAACAAGTGTGTGCGCCGGGCCTGTTGTTTTGTTTCCGGTCTAGCTAAGATCCGCTTGCGTCTTTGGTCGAAGGAGCAACAGAAACGTCCTCACGCAGCGCAAGCCATTGAAATGAATGGGTTTCCACAATCGCAGCGCGAGGACGGTTTGTGCACACACACACTCGTCTTCGGCGCGCGAGCGCGGCCAACAGTGCGTCAACGCTTTGAGTGGATGACGAGCGCTCAGACCCGAAATGGATGACCCTAAAGATTTTGAATGGAAGAAATCAGGCTACTTTTAAAAAAGTCGCTGTCAAATTGTCCCTATTGACAAGACCAAGTGATCTGTGTGTTTTGTCGTTGCTGAACTGAGCTATCACGATCGCAGCACGTCCTTGGTCTGATGATGGCCAAGCAAACACACACACACATGTATGATGCGTAATTCTTCCACCCCCTTGTCGATATAAGGACCTCTGTCGAGTATTCTTTTGACTCTTTTATCCATAGACAGTGTTACATTGTGTGAGAGATTATTTATGTTAGTGTGAAATTGAACATATTCCAATGTTATTTTCAATAACTATAATAATAATAATAATAATAATAAAAACATTTGCACTAAACAAGCCAATCCACTTTTCCATGTTGATAAGAGCATTAAAATGAGAAAAATAATAATGTAATAAGAAGAAATCAAGAGACATTTAGAACAGATAAATATGTGCGATTAATCGCGAGTTAACTATGACATTAATGCGATTAATCGCGATTAAATATTTTAATCGTTTAGACACTAGCCAGGACACATTTTACACATCTAAAAGACAATCCAAAAATGTGGGTAAACGATTTATAATATTTAAGGAACTAGAAATGAAAATCCACAGATAGAGGAAGTGGCCTTGTAGCTGCTATTAATTATGAGAGACAAAAACTTAACTCAACCACATGCCATCAATGTTCCTTTTTATACTCATTCAAACATTTACAGAGTTTGATAAATGTTTTTAAGCAACACCCAGTTTAAGAATTTGATCAGACTCTAAGGAGTGTGTGAATGTATCTGTTTCTCTCAAATTAAAAGATTATTGTTATTATGACTAGTGCATAATGTAAGTCTTTATTAATAAATCTGGCTATTTCCCGGTAGTGGGATGAAAACATAATGTGATGTATAATAAAACATTAACCCCAGGTTTCACAGACAGTCCCAGGCTGAAATACATGTTTGAGCTGTTCTGAAAGCAACTTGCACTGTTGCCATCGTTTGTTTTCAAGATTGTTTTTTTCTAAGGCATGTTTATAAAAGCTACTTAAATATACTATTTGAACTAAGGCCTAATCCTGGCTTGATCTAAGCCCTGTCTGTGAAACAAGGCCTAAAAATCAAAGTGTATTCCAACATGAAATGTACAGACTCATAGACAGTATTATCATCTCATGCTGAATTTTGACTGTACCTCTTCTGCATGAGATGAGCACACATTTTTGACAATTTCTTTGATTTTATCTTTCAGGACATCATTTTTGCTTAGTTGTTCTGATACGTAATGTCCACATCCTCTGTGATGTTTGTTGTCCCTGCTTAGTCATATGCACTGCCTTTTTCATCTTTCTCAATAAATATTCTTGTTCTATGTTTGCTTTTCATGTATCAGGCAGTTGACACCTTTCATACTTGTGACCCTGATATGACCATGGACTGGGCCTTCTGCATCTTTTTGTACCTGTTTTGTGGTAAGATCAAACTGTGAACCAGTATTTCCGTATTGATGATCAAGGTTTTTCAAATTGTCAGAAAAACGATAGTATAGATGAGCATCTGTTTTAGAAATATTTGTATTTCAAAAGTATAATGGGGAGAGCGGGGCACAACCTAACGCTTTTTGGTTTTGGCTCAATTAATTAAAAAATAATTAGGTTAGATTAATACTTTTTTTACACAAGCAACATACACATCTCTGCTACAAATGACCACTTAAAGTTTTTTCTAGGATCTACCATTTTCGTACAGTTGCACTGAAAGTGACAGAAGTGCAAATGTTACAACTTACCCCATATACGGGGTTAATTGTAACAGACAGAGGGGTTAGTTGTAACACTTGTGCATAACACACATAATTCAGTACTATTTTATTTGTATAGTTTGATATTGTTTGTGCATCTGTATAGACAGATATCCATATATCCATCCCTCATCCAATCATCCTTCTATTATGGATCAATATCATGGATAGAGACATAGAAAAGGGCTGCATAGTTTTGCAATAAATAATAATAAATAAAATTATAAATATTGTAATTGCAATTAAATTAGATTTGTGTGTGGCAGCTGCATGTACAAATATTATTATTATTAATAATAACAGTAATAATACAAATGAGCTTAAAATAAACATTTAAAGGTTTTATTGCATTAATAACAGGACATATTTTTAATAAATAAACAAGTAATCATTTATAGTACTCTAAATTTTAAACATTTTAAATTCCAACATTGTTTGTGAAAGTCTAACAAAGTTAAATGTACTCAAACCTGAAAAGTTGTGTGGCTCCGTTTTCATTTGATTATCATTGTACACTTGGCGGCTTAGTTGTAACACTACGTTACAATTAACCCCGCTGTATATTACATATTTTAAGCCTAGCTAACAGTCGCTAGGAATTGCTGACATGTTTCAAAACGTTGAGCCAATAAGACAGTGATTAAGGCAATATAGTTAGTCTGATTACATCTGATGATTTCATTAATATTTTTATGTAGTAATCCCAAATTAAATTCTCTAGAAATGAATGTCATTGCAAACATAATGTGGAAAGCAGGGCGATGCTGATAGTGATAATGAGCATGTCCCTCCCGTGTTTCAGCACCAATGTAACAGTGTTGGGGAAGCTACTCTGAAACTGTAGTTTGACAAGCTACAAGCTACTCGTAAGTTAAAGTAGTTAAACTACAGTCAAGCTACCCTTTTGGAAAAGTAGTTAGCTACACTACAAGTTACTATCAAAAAGTAGCTTGGTACATTGAAACTACTTTTGCTTTTTGAACAACGTATATTATAAATAACTGAATAAGTGTCTGAGGAATGTTTTAAGTAAAATATTTAGTGTTTAAAACAATGCAATACAATTATGATTTCAAAGAGTATTGTTTTATTACACACAACACTCAAATATCTCAGACTGTTTGTCAAAAGTGCAAAATTGCAACAAATAGCCTACAACATTGCAAGAACAAAATATACATCCAACGTAAGTTACATGTAGAACATTTTCTCAAAAATACAGATTGAACTTGGACAAATAAGGCCATGGGTAATTAACGTTAGTTGTATCTCCATCCTCCAAATCTGCCGTCACGTCTTGCTATATAATCATAATATGGGTGTGTCAACACACTTCTGTACGTCAGTGAACCGTTAGCCGCAAGATGCGTGATTAAACAATAATGGCAAAAAATGAGTTTGTATTCTAACAAGAAGAAGAATATTCTCGCATCGCGCTGATTCGCGCAGGCTCGTCAAACGCAATGTAGCTTTTGTTCGCGCTACACCGATACTTGTTGCAAAAAGTAGCTAGCTACTGGAAAAGCTACGTCGTTTAAAAAGCAGCTGAGCTACTGCCAAGCTACTGAAAAATTAGTAGCGATACTTTTAGTTAACTACTCCCCAACACTGGTAACAAGGTTTGTTGATACGGGAAGAAAGAGCTGGAAAACAGTAATTATACACAACTTTAATAATAAAATTAACAACAAAACAAAAGTAAAGCGGCAGCACTTCTCAGATGACTGCCACATAAAGTAAAATAAAGCACCAACATAAAGTCCAGGCCTGGTCCTCTCTCACCTCTCACATTTTATCTTATGTATTACCTCTTTTTGTCATCTGACTTCATAAATGAAAAGGTTTTTCAAAGATATCTGTGCATCATTAAATGTACGTGAATGTTTGACTATTCCTTTTAACTTGCATGAAAATAAAGTCAAAGGGCCCTATCTTGCACCTGGCGCAAATTACTTTGCACACTAGTCTAAAGTCAGTGGCGCGATCCATGCATTCAGATGCTATTTTGAGCACGTACTGTATGCTTGGCATTAATACAAAGTGTGAACAACACTCTGCATACACTGTAGATTGGTGTTTCTCAAACTTTTTTTACCCCAAGGACCACTTTATCTTAAAAATTTTTTCTGAGGACCACCTAACCAAATCCCACTCTAACAAGCCCCCAAAAAACAACAACATTGTAAGAATAAGCTAAATTTAAGTTTAATATGCAACTGTTTCAAGTCAAAAACTTAATTGGGGGGGGGGGGGGGGCACATGTTAGTTACCCTTTAATTGCAATTTAAATGCAATTAAAGGGTAACTAAACCCCAAACCAACTTTTTTTTAGTTAATGATCTCTAAGAATGGGGCTTTTTTAATGAGAACTGTGAGAGTACACAATATGCATCCTGATTTGTACATTTCTTGTTATAATGCTGCGCTTGTGCGTAACATTTACTGTTATTACGCATTATAAGCCTAAACAATAAATCAGGTTATCTGGCTTTCAGTGCTTAGCCTCTTGAAGACATCACCGGACGTCACTGGCTAGTACCATTCACACAGAGAGATTTCAAATAATACTAAACACATGTATAAAACTTTATGATAGTTGTTCAGATTAAAAATATAGTTTGTGTGTGAGTGTGGGTGATCTCTGCAAAAGTAGGGATGCTGGGAAGGAGTGTGTTAGAGGTTTTCAAATGTTAATTTCCAAGCAAGGTCCTTCGTGTCATAGACCTGTTGTGAGATAGATCTCTACAACCAGTTCTTCCAGTCTTGCGTATATTACTAAACTAGTATTTCACAGCATCGGTTTGGCAACTTCCTACCAGTCTTCCTCTTCACCCCTCTCTTTCATTCTGTCATCTGAGAAGTCAACAGTCTATTTCCGTTTGTTTCCAAAGTCAGTTAATCAAACAACATGTTGTCTTTATAAAACCACTAGGACAGGATACTAAAATTATTTTTTATGATGAATAACATTTTGGGTTACAAATCTACTGTAACCTGTTCTATGAGAAGTTCCCATTTTAAAGGGAACCTTAAAGAGGTTGTTCTGCATCATTAGGCAAGATCGCAGTTCTCATATGGGGAGGAAAAAAAATCTTTCTGGAAATGAAAAGCAAAGTGCAATCGCTTTCAATGCATGAAATAATAATTTTTTTGTGAAAACTGAACTGAATTATCGAGAGATTATCGAACCGTCAAAAGATTTGATTTACATAGGGCACCGTCAGGTTGGAACATGGTGGCCATTCACCAAACATCCAGAAATCGAGCCATCTAGACCGTATATTGTAGTATGGCATTCATTAGTGAATAAAACTATTTCTTGTCTTGTATTTCTAAACGCACTGTACATCTTTCTTTTTGTGAGCTTTGGTTTGGGGCATTTGAAATGCACAACCATTAACCGATCTGTCAGATTGATATCAGTGACAGTTATCTAAATATACATGACACCAAAGCACTTTAAAAAAAAATCTGAAATTTTATTTTACTGACATCTTAATTTTGAAATGATCAAATGTTTTTGTTTTTCAAAAGATTTGCAATCTAAGCTGACTGACCCTAAAAATGAACATATATTTATGTGTGTTGGTCTTAATTTGCATCCTTTAGCTTTTCAGTCGGTGCTGATGTTTAATATCGACCCTGTGACCTGGAAATACTTCACAAGAAATAATGGTGTTGGCTTTGGCTACAGAGTCATACAGAGAGATACATCTAGGTGAGAGAAACACAGTTTACATATAGCTTGGGAGGTTTGATTGTTAAAGTGATTTAAATCAACCCAATGCAATTTAAACATGAAATATATTTGAAACCTAACACGTCTTTCTTTACTTTTCCATAGTTTACTTGTGAGTGATCCGTTAGTACTACACAGCAGCGATGCAAGAGGACAAGTGTATAGTTGTTCAATTTCACAGGAAACTTGTCTGCCGGTGCCAATTAATGGTATTTAACTTTTCATATCACACATTTTACATTATAAATCTGATCTGACATGAACAATCTAACTGATTTATCTATGCAATGAAAGTGCCTTCTGAAGCTGTTAACATGTCTCTTGGGCTTTTTATGACTAAGGATACACAATCTTCCAATTCAGTGGTAAGTAATATGTTAATCATGACATGAAAAAAACAACACACACTATACAGATTCTTTTAGGCTAATGTTAGGCAGAATATTACAAATAAGATGATTTAATTGGGGCTATCTGTCGAATTCCAAAACCCTAGTAATTAGCAATAAGCTGAACTGAAGCACAGTTTTTAGATATACAAAGATGGTGCACTCATATTACTTATGATTAGGAGATTGTGCAATAGGAAATATAAGTATAAGACTTCAATTGCAGATTGCTAAAGTCATTTTTTACAGCAGCTGCCGTTAGAAGCTCTGTTTGCTATAGATAAAGGCAGCTTTGGAGAGTTTGATATTTCCGCATGACTGAAATAGCTGCCTAAGAGGCGTTTCATTACACGCTTGTTACACATGAGCAATAAAAAAGTAATTATTAAATGAAAATTCTTACATTTAGTTTATAAATGTAATAATAATAAATTATAAATTATAAATTATAATAATTATAAATTATAATAATTGTATATATTGCTCTTGGTGTTTGATGTGCTTATCGATAAAATGAAAAACTCTCACTCCCCCTCAGGTTTGTGGTCCAACCATTCCTAAGGACTGCAAAATAATTACTACCCTCAATGGTATGTGCTTTAAAATCAGTGGAAACAATGTAGCAAGTGCACCTATACCAAATGCTTTGAGAAGTAAGTCAAATGGAGAAGTACCTAAATCCCTGTCCTTTTGCATTTTTGTTAATCTAATGTTAATCTAATCATATGCTAAACTCATCATTCACAGGCTGCCCTCTAGAAATAGATATTGCTTTTCTAATGGACGGCTCTGAAAGTGTAGAAGAACCAGATTTCATAAAAATGAAAACTTTTGTTATAACCATAACCCAGAGTTTTTCCAAGTGCAAATTCCCAGGTACGATTTTATGTTTTGAGGATTCCAGAAGGATAAATTTCACATTTTCCTTGAAAATGTGTGAGATTTTCATGTGTGAATGTTTTCTTGTCTTTTAGTTTGCTGTTGCACAGTTCTCCACTGGTTATGAAATTCACTCCAAGTTTGAAACAGTTAAAGACATTCATTCATGGAGGACAAGAATAAGAGATAAAACAGCAAAAAGGATTGACCTACACTGCAAAGGCTATAAATAAACTTATGTATGACACCCCTTGCAAATGCAACTTTAATGACGATACTTAATTTTGATTACAACTGCATTTCTTTTCTGTTCAAATATAATAAATACAGTATAGTGCATAAACAGCTACCTCTGCTGTGGAAGCAATTTTCAACTTGAAATTGCTAGTACAACTAATAACAAAAAAAAAACTGCGAGTTATACATTGAATTAAATGTGAAATTTTGAAGTATATAGACTGAAATAGTATTTTCTTATAAACATACTGTAGCAATCTGTTTTATTTACAACTTTGTGTAGATGCATATGTAACTTATAACAGCAATCCTGATTTGTCTTATTTCTTAATGTACAGGGATGAGCTCTTCATAGCTGAAGGAGGGGTGAGGCAATCAGCTATTAAAATCTTAATTGTGATCACTGATGGTAGATCAAATGATGGACCTCATCTCAGAGGTGCTGTTGAAAAGGCAGAAAGAAGAATATCATCCAATTTGCTGTTGGGGTAAGATCCATGCATCAGAAAAGGATGCAACAGCACACAAAAAGTATAATTAAAAAGTCCCCCAAAGAGAGTCCATTTTGTCAACAAATCACAAATCAAATGTCTTTTCAATAAATCTTTTGATCCAGTACTAAATACTTAGTACAAAAAGGTTCAGTTACACTTAACATTAACGGTTCAGAGCTTAAATAGACAGAGCTTAAATAGACAGAGCCATTGGAAAATTATATTCATATGAAATGACTAACAGGTGAACTTAGGAATATACACATTACATTACTCCGTCCTCCTGGAAGGCACATCCCTGCACTGTAAAAAATGTCCAGCTGAGGGAGGGTGGGGGCTTAGGTGGGGGACAGAGTGCAGGGATATGGGACAGGCAGGGCCAGGGTGGAGACGAATGTGGGAGGAGACAGGGTGGAATCCCCAGCAGAAGGGCCAGGATGCAGGCCCATGGCGGAGTCTGTAGGGAGGAGTCATGGAGGAGGCTTGTCAGGCGTACTCAGGGTGATGAGCGACTGAGATAGATTCGTTGGTTGTGGAGACCCAGGGCGAATTTAAAGAGTTGACGGGACCGGCAACATCAAAGGTCCTGGAGGGCAGGGCAGAGCTGCAGCAATGAGCAACCAGGGCAGAGCCAGGGCTTTGGAGGACTGAGGCAAAAGCGGAGCGACCTCGGTCAATGGTGGAGCTAGAGGGAAGGAGGAGCCCGCAAGAGCAATAAGGGTGGAGGGTTGAGGTGCAGCCGAAGGCCTGCTAGTCTATGGCGATGGTAGAGCGACAACTGACCAAGGCGGAGACAGAGGGACGAAGAACCCCACTGGAGTTGCATGGACAGAGGTCCTGGGTGTAACCGGGAAGGCCGAGATGCTAAGGTGGCACCGACTCCTTGACAGGCTGAGGTGGAGTTACAGGCCCGGAGGTTCTGGGCAGAGCTGTGGTCGACACTCTCCAGGGCTGAACTGTGTCACACAATGTTAAAGCTGAAGGGTAGTACACAGAAGACAATGCAGGCAGGACTGGAAGACTGGGAAGTGCAGACAGGAATTTCACAATTGAGTGGGAGGTAGGGTGAGAACACTGGCATCAATAACAGGCTCAGTGCATTGGGGAGAAGGGGAGGTGTTGCACACTCAATTGCAAAGTCAATTAGCAACCTTTCCTCTGCCACAGTAGACGAGGTAGGGTTACACTCCATCCCCTCCACCAAAACATCTTCAGGGACTGACCAGGCTCACACCTGGTCAGATGTTTCTTCGGGCTCAGGCTCCAGGGCGATTTCTCGCTCAGGCATCCGCTCTGGCACTGGTATCGTGGCAGGCTTGGACTCCACGTCTGTGGTAGGCTCAGGCTTGTCCATCGGTGGGGTGATGGCAGTGGCTAGCACACTGTTTTCCTCCTCACTCTTTCATATTGTGAATGGGGAACTGTTGGGGAGGAGTATCCACTACACATAGTCCTTAAAAAGTTCCTAGAGGATAGTTTCCGGGCAAGCACGCTCTCATCTCCACATTGATGCTTGTCCGTAGAAGCACAATGTGGCAGTCGTAATCATATGGGACATGATGGCAAAGGTCCAGAAATGCCAGTGTATGCCACTCTCAGGGACTGGCTCCCCTGCGAGAGGAGGATGACTATTTTGCTGCTGTATCCATTTTGAGGTCAGTTCCTCTGTCATAGTTGGGTTGCAGTAAATGAGGGGTAAATAATCTTAACTTTTATTAAAACTAAGAACTCAGGGCACTAGAATACAGGAAAATAACAACCAAGCATAACGGAACGAGAACTGGCAAAGAACTGAAGTAAACACAGAGCTTACTTTAACCAATCAATTGAATGAATGAATGAATGAATGAATGAATGATGCATTTACAGTATATACTAGTGTAGTGTACTACTGTACACCCAAAGCGCTTTCAATCATATCAGGAAATCTCTCCTCAGCCACCACCAGTGTGCAGTTGGATACAATTCAATTAATAAGTTGAAATTAATTTGCCTAACTAGCACACACAAAGTAACTAGAGCCGCGTTTCCACCGCAGGAACTTTCCCCAGGAACTAGGAACTTTGGGGTGGTACTCGGTGTGTTTACACCGCAGGAACCTGGGTCTAAATGAAGTTCCGGGTAAACATTTCCCCCCAGAAAGTCCCTGCTGGCAAGGTAGTACTTTTTCAGGAGTTCAGGAACTTTCGGGGTGGGACTTCTGCGCTGAACATGCTGATTGGTTCTTACCACGCTATTCTTTCTGCCCGATGGCGCGCGTTCGTCCCATCCATCTCACGGTCAATGTCTGCTGATAAAAAACGTCTACTTTTATATCTAGCATTACAAGCTTTCTGAATATGCTTTGGGTGCTCTTCTCTTTTCTGCCGTTTTGTTAATTACCTCGTTAGTAAACCAAATCGCACACAAAAAAGCAGCAAAGCTTGAATCTCCTCCATACAAAACTTAAAACAAACGCGCAGGCTAGGAAGAGCAGTCGCACGCAGTTTAACCATGAGTTTAACGTCACTATTATCTTCCTGCCTCGGACCGATATTTAGTAATGCGGTGTAAACGCAGTAAGCAAGCGGTCTGGGGAAAAAAAGGTTCCTGTGAAAAAAGTTCCTGGGACAAATAGTTCCTGGTAATTGCGGTGGAAATGCGGCTTAGGTCAACATACACAAGCATGGAACAGAAACAGAAAAGAACCAAACCAAAACACGTATATATACATATTTATATATTTATATATACATGTATATATTACAACTTTATTGTAAAGCATTACCAAAACTTGGTTAATTTTCTTATAAGTTTTAAACTCCCCATTCATAAACAGTGACCATTACAGTGTTCATAATGTTATTTTTGGGTGAAATAATCAGTCAAGGAAGTTTATCTTTGCACCAAACAAGATATAATAAGACGAAATGTTTAAATGGCCCAAAAATGCAGTAGCAGCTAATTGCAGTAAACAAGATCCAGGAGGCAGAGTTAGAGCTAGATCTAAGGGGTGGAGTGGGTAGGATTAGGGGTGGGGTTAGGGATCAGGGGCAGAAATGGGTGGGATTAGGGGTGGGGTTAGGGATCAGGGGGCGCAGGTGGGTAGGATTAGGGGTGGGGTTAGGGATCAGGGGGCGGAGATGGTTAGGTTTAGGGGTGGAGTTAGGGATCAGGGGTAGAGATGGGTAGGATTAGGGGTGGGGTTAGGGATCAGGGGGCGGAGATGGTTAGGTTTAGGGGTGGAGTTAGGGATCAGGGGTAGAGATGGGTAGGTTTAGGGGTGGGGTTAGGGATCAGGGGGTGGAGATGGGAAGGATTGGGGTGGGGTTCAGGGGACAGGGGGGTAGAGATGGGTAGATTGGTAGGGGTGGAGTTCAGGGATCAGGGGGCGCAGGTGGGTAGGATTAGGGGTGGGGTTAAGGATCAGGGGGCGCAGGTGGGTAGGATTAGGGGTGGGGTTAGGGGTCAGGGGGCAGAGATGGTTAGGTTTAGGGGTGGGGTTAGGGATCAGGGGTCAGAGATGGGTAGGATTAGGGGTGGGGTTAGGGATAGGGGCGGAGATAGGTAGGTTTAGGCGTATGCAAGGTCCTCCCCCTGGATTTCGTGTTCTGCAGTGAGGACCATCTCCAAAAATGCCTGTCTTGTCTTTTCAATTATCAGAAGATCGGTGAAGCTTTTGATGATCCCCGCACAAAGCAACAGTTAGAAATGTATTGCATCTGCTCCTGTTGCTGAACATGTGTTTAACGTGACTGACTTCAACGCATTGGACAGTATCCGTGAACAACTGGAAGAGAACATTGCAATCGAAGGTGTGTTTACTGATAAGAGCAACAAATTTGAGAAAACTGTAGATGAGAGGAATAAGGAAATTTAATTGGAAAAGTAGTGTTACAAGAGTGCTGAACAAAACAAACTTGCTATGCTTGAAATTCATTATAAAAGAGTGAAATGTGATATCACTTCTTCTTCTTCTTATTATTATTATTATTTTATTTTAATGTAATAATGTATTTTCTTTCAGGAGTCCAGTCCACTGGCGATTCTGCTAAAATGGAGTTTGCACAAGATGGATTTAGTGCAGCGTTTACATCGAATGTAACCAAATACTTCAAGGCTATATTTAAGCAATAATGCAGGCAGCAAACAACGCAATGAATACAAAATATCACTCTCCTGAGATTCAAGAGTGAAGATTATTTGACATATACACATAGATTGCAAATAATGTTATTTGGATAGGTCAACAATAGTTTAAAATAATACATATTTTTAAAATATTTTTGAAAGAAATCTCTTCTGCTCATCAAGGCTGCACTTATTTTATCAAAATATAGTAACACAATAATATTTTCAAATATTTTTACAATCTAAAAGAATTGTTTTATATTTAAATATATTTTCAGCATAATTAACCCAGTCTTCAGTGTCACATGATGCTTCAGAAATCATTCTTATTTAGTTATAGACAATAGCAAAAAGTATTAATGAAAATACCGAAATAGAAAAGTGGTGTAGAGGTGAAAAAAATTCAAATACAAACCTCTTTATTCAGGTAAGCCTGATCATGAGTTCTGTGGGAGCTTCCAAAGGAAAGAGCGGATATCAAGAACAGTTTCAAAATGAGCAATCATCAGACTTCCATGTGGGAAGTGAGCAAGATGGTTACTTGGGTAAGACCTTGCTCAAACACAGACTAAAAAAACATAAAATTGGCCATACATTTATTGAGGTCATATACATCTACAATAAAAGGATACTGTAACAATGATGCACAAAACAATGTACTCGCTTCCAAGCCTATATCAATACAAACAAGAATAGTCTAATGAATATCTGAGTTGCTTTTTCCATATAATGAAAACATGTTGTGACCAGTGGTTGTCTGATGGTGAGTAAATGATGGCTTTTGAGAGCACTATTTCTTTAAAGATTTGATTATCTAATGTTTTTTAAAGGTTATTCAATGACCGTAGCAACACGGTCTAAAAAAAAGTTTGTGATTCTGGGAGCACCAAGATACAGGCATAAAGGACAAGTGAGCATTTCAATAATTGGAGTTAACAAAACAACCCTGCTGGTGGAGTCACCCAAGGTACATGTGAATATTTCACCAATGTCATATTTGTTTGATAAAAAGTGCAAGGTACTGGAATCTCATCTCAGTTTTGTCTTTTTTGCAACGTATCGGCCGTTTCATTTTGTTGTACTATTATCTGGTGTTTCTGGTGAAGAGACCTTTTCTTTTTTATTCCTTCACAGTCTCAGATTGGTTCATACTTTGGGGCTGAGGTCTGTGTGGTTGATCTGAACTCTGACACAAAAACAGATCTTCTATTAATATCTGCACCAACGTATATAGACAACCATTCTGAAGGCAGAGTTTTTGTGTACTTTTATTCTCGGCAGGTAGGTTAAAATATCAATTCCATATTCTAAATTCCAGATTCCTTTAGACTTTATTTCGTCTTTTAAAAGTTCTGTACTTTTCTGGTTTTTGCAGCCATACTTCACTTTTTCTGTGGTGCTGGAGGCCATGGCAGGTCAGAGGGGTCGGTTTGGCTCTTCTCTGGCCAGTCCAGCAGATCTGAATGGTGATGGTTTAATGGATGTGCTGGTTGGAGCTCCTTTAGAGGAGGATGGACAGGGCAGCATCTACATCTTCAATGGCGAAATAGATCAAATAAATCCCAAATATTCACAGGTCTGCCAATTTTAGTACCTAGCATTGTAACCTTTTGTGGACTGCCACTAATATACCACTTCTATATGACCTTTGGCTTAATCTAAAATAGTTCCCCTTTCTCTTATTCTTTATGTTTAGAGAATTACTGGATCAGCTGTGCGCCCAGGTTTACATTTTTTGGACTTGCCCTTAGTCAGTCCTCCCTAGATCACAGTGGAGACAGTCTACCAGACATTGCTGTTGGATCAAAAGGAGCAGTTTTGCTTCTTAGGTACAGTACTTCCTGTAACTTCAGTATACACTCTCAAAAATAATGGTTCCAAATATGGGGTTTCTCAGTGATGGCATAAAAAACCTTCCTTAAAGAACCTTTCAGAACAGTCCATAAAAGAACCATTCTTTTTCTTAATGTGAATAACATTTTAAATGTCCAAAGAACCAGTTTCCTCTATCCATACTTTGCAGTCACGTGACTACCATGGATGCCTGGCGGGCAACAAATGGGTATTTTCAACCTAGAGTCCTGTAGTTACACGTCTTTCTAGCAGCTATCAAGTCTGTTAGTGAGCTAGCTGCATAACTATGGACTAGGATTAACTCCAAGGTGAAGGGAGTTCAATTAGCCTTCGCCGAGCCCCGCCCCCCTTAGTTACTGTTGCTACTTCCGTCAAACAAATGGTCAAACACGAGCAGCGCGACAGATTGCCATGATGGCAAAGGGTATTCCCGTGCATGTCAGTGACCCTTTTTGGAGCAAAACCTCTGTGATATTAAGCAAGATCGAAGCAAAAGGGCTTACAGTATGCGGTGGAGGGATTTATTCAAAATATAAAAATAAGAAATGAATGAGACACGACTATATTGAGGCTAATGCTTACCAGTCTCAAGCAAAATCAGAAAACCCCCATGACCATGCTACCTCAAATGCAACCAGTAGCCTTGAAGATTTTATAAACTGGTTCAGTGGCTAATTGTTTGGAGTTAGAAATATATAACTTGCGCTGAATATTTTTTCATTTTGCCTCCGATACAGGAGTAACGTTACACATTCGCTTTAACAAGCAGGTTGTTTATTACCACAGCAACCGATTGCGTGTCATGCTGAATGCGATTTTCGTGTTTAAAAAGTAACGTTATGCATAAGAGACGGAAAGAGGCAGAGAACCGTACATCATTAAAGGTTATGTGTATTCGTTACGATATTGACATATGAACTTATGTTGTCAAGTAAGATTAATGCTTTCCCCTTTGCGAGCGTGCACTCCTCTAAACTGTAGTCTACGGCAGAGGTGGAAAGAGTAATAAAATATGCTACTCAAGTAAAAGTACTACTATTTCAATAAAATTTTACTTAAGTACAAGTAAAAGTACTGGTCTAAAAATCTACTCAAGTAAAAGTAAAAAGTAGCTCATTTAAAATTTACTCAAAGTAAAAGTTACTGAGTTACTTTTTTAACACCGGGGGTGGAGGAATCCCCGTGTGGGGTTGTAATGGTATGAGATTTTCACAGTATGATAACGTCTCAGAAAATACCATGGTTTACAGTATAAATCAATTATTAAATAAATTATTATTATTATCATTAGTTAAAATTATTACAAAAACAGGGTTTTTATTTGGTTGAACAAATGCTTTTAATTATAATAAACTTGAAACCATTTGTTTGTTTTGTTTATTAAAATTAACAAAACATGTCTAATAAATCAAATTCGATAATTGATAATGACAACTTATTTTTAGCATTAATTATTTATTAAAATGTTTAAGAATTATATTGTCCTATGAAATGTATTTTATTCAGAAAATTAATGTTTCTTTGATTTAATACAAATATATTATCAAAAACGGTGGTAATCAAATGTAAATTTAAACTTGTGTCCTTTTATTTTTGGGGGAAGCGCTGCAAAAACAGATTTACTAAATTAAACCATGGACAAAAAAATATTCCTTTAAATAATGAAATGTATTAATATTGTTGTTGTTATTATTATTATTTTGAGAGGTAGGCTACGTTCTTCTGTATGCCTACAATAGTAATATATTTCTGTCATAATTTCTCATAGTGAAACCCAACTTTTATTTTGACGGGTTGTAGTGAAGACCAAAAGTGAAGAAAAGTGTTAAAAAAAAAACGTTTTTTCTCAAATAAAATTATGAAAATGCCCATTAGGCGTTCTCTCAGAGCAGCTCTGGAAATGTTCATATTCACAAATTGTTTGCGAGACGCTGAAAACACCATTGCTGTGTCCGAAATGTCCCACTCCTCACTATTTAGTGGACTATATAATGAGCTCGCACATTTTGTAGTGCTGTCCGAATGTATAATGATGATTATTATACCCTATATAGTCCTCTCAATGTATCCCAGAATGCATTTTGAAAAGTAGTGTACAACCATGTTTACAACCGATGGTCACTAACAAAGTCCTACATACCATCATGCATTGTGCGGATCGTAAAAATAAGTTATAATCATGTGTGGAGTAGTGCATTATAACAAAAACGGCCAGAAATCACTTTTAGTTTTTAAATTTTGGAGAAATAAGCTCAGTATAATGTAATGTATTTATTTTAAAAAATCTATTTAGCCCAGAGCCGACTGGGCACCAGCTGACAGGTAATGTAATCAACGGCGCAGAGAGACGATCGAGTAGTGTCCGAAAGTGGTGTTTCTATTATGCTGGTGAGCTCACTATATAGTGCTCTGCTCTCTACCCCCAACATAGGGGTTAGGGAGTAGTGCTTTGAGTGGAGATTTCAGACACAGCACATGAATGTCACGCATACTTGATTATGTACTAAGTTAACTTAGTAGACAAAACGCGGCGCAGCTCAGCAGAACAAATAGGGTTATACATTTACATGCAGTATTTTTGTGCTTAAATATTCACACGATTGGATTTATTGCACAGTTCTACTTTCCATGTATCTATCCATTATTTTGCATGTTTTACGTGATGCGTTAAGTGTATAATTCCACTTTCATGACTGGATTTCGGGATTCCCTCTGCATCACGTAAGTCATTCGAAGTTATAATCGGCACATACCTTTATCTGCAGGAGGGGTAGTGTCCTATATCCTCCTTTTGCAGCCACTTTGCGTCCACATTTTTAGCAAACAAATCCTCGAGGACATAATTCGTTTCATAAGAATTCGAGCGCGATTCGTTTTCAGCTTCAGCTGGGTCTGTCTATGGGTCTGCGTCACCTTTCTTGCGCGTTTGTTCTCCCGCCTTTCAACCAATGCAGTAGTTTCCGGAGTGTGATTTTTTTTTCTCCCGTGTACTATTATTTTTTACTCAGTAACGGATATGATTTAAAATGTAGCGAAGTACAATACTTCAAACAAAATGTACTTAAGTAAAAGTAAAAGTACAGATTTTAAAAACTACTTAAAAAAGTAGAAGTACACAAAAAAACTACTCAATTACGTAACGCGAGTAAATGTAATTCGTTACTTTCCACCTCTGGTCTACGGTGCTGCACTGCTAACTTACCTGACTGCTGCTCTTTTTCCCCAAGAATATCATGGTATGTTAACAACAACCCTTTAGAAAATTTAAGTCCTTTGTGGATCCTTTTGATCTGCTTTCTCCGTGCTTCTTTGACTAATCTCAGTCTCACGCACGCTGCACGCGAGTTTGACACAAAACTGGGATTGGGGCCGTCCACACTGTTTAATATATCTTAGGCACTGCTCGTGTTGTGTTTTGGGCTTTGGAAAGGGAAAAAAACAACTTCTCCAGACAATCTCTCGGGGTATCTTGTGTCCGATTTACAAACGACGTGGGCGCACCGCTTACTGTTTGACGGAACAGCTCACACAGTCATGGTTGCTATGATGTGTGATTGGACAATGGCCGTTTTGTGGGAGGGGCCAGCGAAAGGTCAATTGTGTAAAGCAGACAAGGTTTTTTTTAGATAATTGAGCAGTAATAGTTCCTCCGTAAAATAATCTAGCTCTGCTATTCTCATTGAAAATCATAGATATCACAAACCTCAAAACAACCAATCACTCACTCACTTTTGTTGTTGTTAGCAAAATACAACAGCTGTGTTTACACCGACAAGAGTGTCAAAGTGCCCAAATGAATTTTGCCGCTCTCGCGGCGACGGTTTGAGTGTACAGTTAGCCTCATAATGCGAACAGCTGACTCTCCGAACCAGCTGGTGGCGTTTATTGATGAAACTGCAAGTTAACTTAAAGACACGATTAATTATATGATACACCCATTGTATTCAAACAAATGTTGAAATTACCTTGAGTGATGGAATGATCACTGCACTGACATGTAACGTTATACTGTGAAGGTTGCTTATCTCATCAGGTTAGTGCAACCAATCGCACAACAACTATCTGCCGTGACATTTACACCTTGAAACACCAACTTTTGTATAAAAACTGGTGACATCCTGGCAAGATCCTTGACTAGTTTACTGGGTTTCGTTGCTGGAGAACGGCGGTGTTCCGGCTCCTTGTGACGTCACGTGCAAAGTATGAATAAAGAACCTTTTGTGCATTGGGATTTGGGAAGGTTCCATTGATGTTTCTACATGGAACCATCAATTCTAATAAAGAACCTTTATTTTCAAGAGTGTATGTACACACACATTCCAAATAGAAAAAACTGATTAATAGTAGTAGACATCCAATAAATTCACAAACAGTAACATACTCTGATCCATTAATTCGTTATATTTTGCAAATGTCTTTTCCTACAACATCCAGGTCCAGACCAATAGTGTCCGTGGATGTGAAAGTAACCTACAACCCATCCACAATTTCAACAGTTGAAGTAAACTGCACCAGGCCACTGGAAAACACCTTGACAGTGTGCTTCAAAATGAGTGGATACAAACAAGCTTTAACAGGTTCCCCCAACTTTTATCACGGACTTTGTTATTTTCAATAAATAATTGGAATACAAATATCATAAAAAGTTATCCAATGCCATTTCCAGAATTGGCTGCAAATATTAGCTATACGTTCAAGCTAGATGCCAAGCGACATAACAACCGAGCGTACTTCTTACTCAAAAATCGTGTCCTCAGTAATGTTGTAAATGTTACACTAGAGGAGGTATGCAAAGATCATCCTTTCCTTATAGAGGTAAGTCATGAATTAATTATTTTGTAGCAGCAAACAAGCCATTTCTAATGTTAATGGATATATGAATATGACAATTTTAATGTATTTGATCATGGCTGGCCTGTATTTGGCATTTGGTCAACTATGGATTTGCTATTGGAAATAGATACACAGACACGCTGCTCTGAGATTGTAAAATTCGCTGCTGCATGAATAGGCACGTAAATCTGTGCCATCTAGAGTTTCATATCTGTATGCAAGTAACAATTTGTAAATTGTTCACCTTATCCAGTCTTGCACAGAGGACTTTCTCAGCCCACTGCTTAATGAATTAATGTTCACTTTTGAGGGTCTACCCTCCAAAAGTCTGGAGAAACTTAAAGCCTGTTCTCTTACCATGGATAAAGAACACTTCATTATGGATGGTAAGCAACACATATTTAAAGTTAACCTACACTCACCGGCCACTTTATTAGGTACACCTGTCCAACTGCTCGTTAACACTTAATTTCTAAGCAGCCAATCACATGGCGGCAACTCAGTGCATTTAGGCATGTAGACATGGTCAAGACAATCTCCTGCAGTTCAAACCGAGCATCAGTATGGGGAAGAAAGGTGATTTGAGTGACTTTGAACGTGGCATGATTGTTGGTGCCAGAAGGGCTGGTCTGAGTATTTCAGAAAATGCTAATCTACTGGGATTTTACACGCACAACCACTCTCTAGGGTTTACGGAGAATGGTCCGAAGAAAAAACATCCAGTGAGCGGCAGTTCTGTGGGCGGAAATGCCTTGTTGATGACAGAGGTCAGAGGAGAATGGCCAGACTGGTTCGAGCTGATAGAAGGGCAACAGTGACTCAAATAACCACCCGTTACAACCAAGGTGGGCAGAAGAGCATCTCTGAACGCACAGTACGTCGAACTTTGAGGCAGAGGGGCTACAGCAGCAGAAGACCACACCGGGTGCCACTCCTTTCAGCTAAGAACAGGAAACTGAGGCTACAATTTGCACAAGCTCTTTGAAATTGGACAATAGAAGATTGGAAAAACGTTGCCTGGTCTGATGAGTCTCGATTTCTGCTGCGACATTCGGATGGTAGGGTCAGAATTTGGCATCTACAACATGAAAGCATGGATCCATTCTGCCTTGTATCAACGGTTCAGGCTGGTGGTGGTGGTGTCATGGTGTGGGGAATATTTCTTGGCACTCTTTGGGCCCCTTGGTACCAATTGAGCATCGTTCCAACGCCACAGCCTACCTGAGTATTGTTGCTGACCATGTCCATCCCTTTATGACCACAATGTACCCAACTTCTGATGGCTACTTTCAGCAGGATAATGCGCCATGTCATAAAGCTGGAATCATCTCAGACTGGTTTCTTGAACATGACAATGAGTTCGCTGTACTCAAATGGCCTCCACAGTCACCAGATCTCAATCCAATAGAGCATCTTTGGGATGTGGTGGAACGGGAGATTCGCATCATGGATGTGCAGCCGACAAATCTGCGGCAACTGTGTGATGCCATCATGTCAATATAGACCAAACTCCCTAAGGAATGCTTCCAGCACCTTGTTGAATCTATGCCACGAAGAATTGAGGCAGTTCTGAAGGCAAAAGGGGTCCAACCCGTTACTAGCATGGGGTACCTAATAAAGTGGCCGGTGAGTGTATATTGTCATAAAGTCAGCCCTTCATGAACGTGCTTCAAGACAGAATTAGTTGTCAGTATCAGTAGCAGACCTACTGTGAAACGTTAGTTTCTACTGCAGGGTTCTCAGGTTTTTAGCAAAAGCTTGGAGTGAGATCACATGCGGTTAGGGGACAAGCCCAAATTAATGTGTCAATAATTTATCCTCCACACCATTACACCACCAGCAGCCTGAACCTTCATGTTGCTTTCATCAAATTCAGACTCTACCATGTGAATGTCACCAGAATCATCAAACCAAACAATGTTTTTACAATCTTCTATAGTCCCATTTTGGTGTGCCCGTGTGAATTGTCACCTCAGTTTCCTGTTCTCAGCTGACAGGATTGGCACCGGTGTGTGTCTTCTGCTGATGTAGCCCATCTGCTATAAGCTTTGACGTGTTGTGCATTCAGAGATGCTGCAGACCTTGGATGTAACACGTGGTTATTAGTGGTGCTTGCAAAGCAACACTATTGTTCTTTTGCATACTTATTATTTTTTTTAAACTTCCGTGCACTTTTTGGCGTGCTACTCCTCCTGCAGCTTTTGTCACAGACCCATGGGTGAGGCGTTGAATCGACCGGCTCATTTACCGTACGTTCACACCGCCGCTGGCGAGAGCGTCAAAGTGGCCGGAAGTCATTCATTTTCAATGAGAGCCAGCGGCGAGCTCCAGCGAGGGCGGCGCGGCGCCTTGGACGGTGAGAGCGGCGAGGAAAGTTGAAATCAGTTCAACTTTATGGTAATGAGCAATGACGCGGTTCGGCGGCAACCAGCGGCAACCAATCGGAATGTAGAAGTGTTCCGTTTGAGAGAATTCCAGAGAACGCAGTCCTGTAAACTTTGGTTCCGGCCACATTAGTTCCCAAGCAAAATAGAGGAGGTTGATCATTTGAATTTGATAAGAGGGCGCGCAGCACTATTTATAGGCAAGATTTTCGTGCTAGAACACTTTTTCAGCGGTAATGCAAATTATAATAGCACTTAACCATGAACACAAAAGCCACACCACACACATATGGCTTTTCATTTGTTTATTTCATTAGCAAACATGTCACTATAAATAAGTTATTTCCATTCGATCAATTTTCTGCAAAAATAACGACCAACATGCTTGTTTGCTTTGTGGCCCCTTTAAATACCGTTTTAGAAAAAAAGTCACGCATTCGATCTACGTCAGAGCATCAGAGCGTCCACGAATCTTTTCACGGCGTCGTTGACAGAGCGGCAAGAGCGAATTTTGCCGCTCTCGCCGGTGGCGGTGTGAACGTACGGTCAGGAGAGGTGTGCTATGACTTTTCTAAGAGAATCGGGTGTCGATGTTCGCACAGCGGAAAAAACGCGGCCAAAAAAATCCCATTGACTTAAAGGTGGGGTTTACTGCTTTTTTTCTTTGCATGATTGTGTTTATGGGGTGCAATATAGCATGTATCCGTGGTTTTTCTTTTTTTAAAAGTCTTATTTTTCATAAATTTCACCTTTATTGTCAGCCGCGCTCTCCTCTGTCCCCTGAACGACCGGTTCACTTCCTGATTCTATGAAAACACTCCCTCAGAATGACGTTGTGGGCTCAGATTGGTTCGTTTGGGCCGGTGTGTTGTGATTGGCTAAACTGTCGCTCACGTTGTCCGGAAGGTTAACGCCCATTAGCTTTACGGGAGACGCGAGCTCCGGTCCAGAAGTAAATATATGTTGAGACTGCAGTATCAGTTTGAGGCAGAATCAGACCGAGAAAGCCGCGATGAAGAGAGTCAAACAGAACCTCACCACACACGGCTCTTAATAAAGGTTTCTGAATGATAATTTGCTATATTTTTTAACTTTATGCACGTTTGTTTTACATAATATGTATCTGACTGGCAACAATAGCAACTGGCTGGCTACTAATGTTATACTCAAACAGCGTTGGCAGGTTTACGTTCTTGATCGAAATCAAAATAACGTCATAAAACATATTTAACATGAAAAATACGTTTACAACATTAGTACTTATACAAAATTCAGGTCCATAATGTTTGTACGCGTTTGTCGACACAAAATAGCATAACTGCTAGCCCATAAAGCCTATAAAGCGCCTGGCATTTTAAAAATAATAAAACACAAGGCTACGTCTGGAATTATACATGCAAATACATTTAAAATGATTAATTCTTAGCCTACTTACAGGTTGTGTCCGGTTGTGTCTGCCTCTTGTTTTAAAGTTGGATCTGTTTCATGTTTAGTAACAGTTTCTTGTTGAATTTTGAACTCGTGGAGATTCTGGAAGCTGTCTTCCGTAAAATGCGCAGCACAGAGAGCTAGATTACGATCGTCACTTTCAGGAACATAATCAAACATAAATTGTATCCATTGTTGTCGAAGTACAGCGTTCGGTGGGAAGTTCGAACACAGAAGACCTGACAGCTGCGTGAACAACAACACACTCGACGAGGAGCTGCTGAAATATGATCATGGCCTTTCCTGCATATTCCGGAGGGAGTGGTTGATGCAAATGTGTGGGTTAGTGATGTACCATAACCCAGCTGTAGTCCAAAACGAGTCGTTTTTGTAGGCAATTATACTTCCTGATTTTTAAAAGACAATATCTCTGCTTACACTAAACTTTCAGCGCTGCAACTTTGCAGATACTGTTCATGCACCAACAGCAACATTACACACTATTTAAAAACAAAAAAGTGAAATTGCAGTCAACCCGCCCTTTAACATCTGCGGAACTTTCAAAAATTGAAATCCAAACTGTCACTTTCACACAGAGACCTATCTCTCCCTAGGAGGATTTATTTTATCAAGAGGCCAATAAGTAATGGCCTAAAATCTTCATAGCCACACCCTAGCAACCAGTTACAGCACCCTAGCAACCATGGGCGATAGTAAATATCTCTATAAAAACTCTGTAAAACTCCTTTTAAAAACTCCATAGTAATCATCTGTTAAAAAATACACGCCGACATCACAGAGACCCCTGATTGAGGCGTCAAATTGTGTGGATTATTGAGGAGAGGTGTGCTGTGACTTTTCTTAGCGATCGGGGGTTACGATGTTCGCCCCAGGGGCAAGTCATTGGGCAAAAAAGTCCCATAGACTTAACATTGGCACAAAATTTGTTATGTCATATCTTTTGACCAGAAGCTCAGAGACTTGAGATTGGACTCTATGGCCTCGGCCTATCCCTAGGAACCATTTAGGGCAGCCTAGCAACCATAAAACAACATATTCAAGCCATATCTCATCTCCAGAAAACAGAAAAAACATGGAGTTTGCCTTTTTTGACTTAGACTGTCAACTAGTCTTTAAAAATTATCTCATTAATTGTATAATCACACCATAGCAACCATTTGGGTACCCTAGTAACCATACAAACACACGAAAAAGCCGTATCTCAGCAAAATAAGCCATATACAGACATGGTTGTTGACTCGTATGCAATAATGTACCACACTCTAGCAACCGAGCGGCAAATTTTGCCACTGCAAGCACCCCTTCACATTTTCTTCTGGAAATGTACAGTACATTCTAGTTTGAGTTACTGTTGCCTTTCTATCAGCTCAAACTAGTCCCGCCATTCTCCTTTGACCTCTGGCATCAACCCTAGAGATGGCTGTGCATGAAAATCCCAATAGACCAGCAGTTTCTGAAACACTCAAAGCTTATTTGGCACCAACAACCATGCCACGTTTAAAGTAACTTTTATCACATCTCTTCTTCATTCTGATGCTCAAATCAAACTTCAGCAGATCGTCTTGACCATGTCTACATGCATTGAGTTTCTGCAATGAGATTGGCTGATTAGATATTTGTGTTCAAGAATAGTTGAACAGGTGTACTTAATAAAGTGGCCGGTGAGTGTACATGGGAATATATGTAAAAATTAATCTTATTTTTATTCTAACCTCATATTACAGTTAAATTATGAGATAAACTGTGGATCAGACAACCTTTGTGTTGACAACCTCAAAGTGGACTTCAGCTTTGATGGGTAAGTTAATGATGAAGCCACATGTTAATTCAACGGTCATCAAACATAATGTTTTAGACGGTCCACCCACCAGCCATTGGCGGATGGTCCGTATAGCCTTTGTCTTAAAATTGGTGCAGTTTAACTCTGTGTCTCCTCTATTTCTGTAATTTAGATCTCACAAACATAGAGGTCGGGATAATGCAGGAGCTCAACGTGACAGTGTTTGTAGAGAACAGAGGAGAAAACTCATTCAACACCCACTTCACCCTCAAATACCCCTTTGGACTTTCCTACAGGAGAATTATGCCTGGAATGGTAAGGCAGGATGATGTTCATGACATGTGGCGTTAAATACAGCAAGTTAATTGTTTTACAATTTAGTAGTTAAAGTGCATTATTTTCTTTGAGGAATAGGGGAGAGCGGGCACAATCTAACGCATTTTGGTTTTGGCTCAATTAATTAAAAAATAATTAGGTTAGATGAATACTTTTTTACACAAGCAACATACACACCTCTGCTACAAATGACCACTTAAAGTTTTTTTCTCAGGACCTACCATTTTCGTACAGTTGCACTGAAAGTGACAGAAGTGCAAATGTTACAACTTACCCCATATACGGGGTTAATTGTTAACAGACAGAGGGTTCAGTTGTAAAACTTGTGTGTAACACACATAATTCAGTACTATTTTATTTGTATAGTTTGATATTGTTTGTGCATCTGTATAGACAGATATCTGTATATCTCCATCTCTATATCTGTATAGACAGATATCCATACATCCATCCCTCATCCAATCATCCTTCTATTATGGATCAATATCATGGATAGAGACATTGAAAAGGGCTGCACAGTTTCGCAATAAATAATAATAAATACAATTATAAAATATTGTAATTGCAATTAAATTAGATTTGTGTGTGGCAGCTGCATGTACAATTATTATTATTAATAATAATAACAGTCATAATAATACAAATGAGCTTAAAATAAAAATGTAAAGGGTTTATTGCATTAATAACAGGCCATATTTTTAATAAATAAACAAGTTATCATTCATAGTACACTAAATTTTAAACATTTTAAATTCCAACATTGTTTGTGAAAGTCTAACAAAGTTAAATGTATACTCAAACCTGAAAAGTTGTGTGGCTCCGTTTTCATTTGATTATCATTGTACACTTGGCGGCTTAGTTGTAACACTATGTTACAATTAACCCCACTGTGTATTACATATTTTAAGCCTAGCTAACAGTCGCTAGGAATTGCTGACATGTTTCAAAACGGTGCTATGTTTGAGCCAACAAGACCGTGATTAAGGCAATATAAAGTTAGATTTGGAAACGTATACACCCAACTCAGAAACCGAAAAAAAAACCTATGATGAAAAAAATTACTTTCATGGTGTCAAAACACTCTTTTGTCCAGTATCTTCACGAAATATAATCAAAACTTTCCGCGAATTCGCGGGAAGACCGTCTTCTGGCAGCAAGAGAAAAATAGCGGAAAGACAACCTGCTTGATCCTGACGAACTATATAAACGGTTCATGTTACATTTAACCCCGCATTAGGTTGTGCCCTGCGCTCCCCTATCTATCCACACTCTGAAAAAATGCTGGGTTGTTTTCACCCAATTTTGGGTAAATATGGAGAAACCCAGTCACTGGGTTAAAAATTTAATATAAAAATAAAACCCAATGGCTAGGTTTGTCCATATTTTACTAAAAATTGCATTTTTCAAACTCCTTGTAAAATTTAAGGTTACAGGAATGCCAGAGCCTAAATAAAATATTATACAGTAGGCTGCTACACTAAAACCCATTTTTTTTCTGTTTGAGCAGGGCAGAGTGGATTGCCGTTCTTTAGATGGCATGCAAGGAGGAGTTTTAGCAGGGGAGACAATCTGTTCAAATCAATAACCCTTTATTTGCAGGAAACGCTTCTGTGAGTTGAAATCTGTGTGAACAAATACACAAACAGCTGTCACTATATGTTACCGAAAGTGTAACCAAAGTGAGACGTGTTTGTGCAGCGCAGAACGGCTCTCTCGTACTGTATGACACGACAGACAAAGTTGTCCAATCTGGGTCCGTTCACACAGTTAGGGTTTTCAATAATGTGGTTGAGTCCTGAAAATGTACAGGTGTGAGTTCTGTTCTAGAATGTGGTTGTCACTCCCGTAAATCACCTGAACTGTATGTGAACAGAACCAGTTTATGTGATACGCACGGCATATTCCCATTAGAAAATGTCAAGGATTTCCGTATGCCCACTAGGAAATGTCAAAGATCTCCATATACACACTTTACAAAGCGTGAGGATTTGTAACAACATCCTTTTGTGAAAGAACTTCTATTCATAAATTCACCCCGCCCGCCTTGACGTCTGTGTTTGCACAGCGAACACGGAATTGAAGTCGCGGAATGCAGCAACAAATGTAACTTACATTTACTTTATCTACTGTAAAGCGGAGCGTCACGCAATTTGGCCATTTTTTTATGAATAAATCAAAAGTAATGATACAATGAATCAAATCTCGATATGTAGTCTACTTAGAGTCTATGAATATTAAAGCTCAAAAAGGTTGCTATTGAAATAAACTCTAAATGTTCTGCTTGTTTCTGTGAATAAGTGCTCAATGTGTGCTCTACTACACTGACGGTAAATCCTAGTATCAGGGGCGTAGGAGCAATTCTGAAACAGGGGGGGGGGGGGGGCATTAAATGCTAGGGGGTATCCCCCCGTGAAAATTTTAACTGATTAACTCAAATAAATGGTTGATTTGATTTCCATTAACTATAAAATACTAAAAATTAAATCAATCTAGGCCTATCCCTTGTGGAAAGGTTGCTTGGTAGCTAAAAGTAGGTCTAGCAATTATATTTCAAGTTTTTCACACAGATCAAACACAAATATGCTGACTGAATAGATTGCTAGTTTAGTAGAGTAGCCAGCTAGAAGTTTTCTTGGCAGTTTGCTGATAATCCGGTGTCTGAAGTAAAATGCTCAAAACATCTCCTGAGAAAAATACCAACCAAGTCTTGGTTATTTAATTTTGGTTTAGTCTTATTTTCCTTACCTTGTCATTCAAGGCCAGGACACTTTTGTACATTTCTGGAACTTTTGCGGGCTTCCACATCCTGTGCAACTACAGATCTCCCAGGAATATTTTCGAATCCGTGCCACATAGATGCGCATGCGAGCGGTGCGCGATGCCGCGATCATGGTCGATTGACGACATAAGCAGCTGAAGAATACCGGCCGTTTTTAAAATTTTTATTATGTATTTAAAAGTTGCAGAATGGATTAATTGGGAGACTCCAAAATTGGCAGAGATAGGCAGGCAATGCAAAACAAAATCCTACATTGGGAAATAGTGGGGGGGACAAAACTTAGATTTTGAAATGTGGGGGGGGGGACGTGTCCCATGCACAGTATCACTACAAAAAACTAGACTACACCACTGAACAGAACTGTATAAAGGACTCAACAATACGGACAACTGTGTTCTGTTGCTGGGCTAGCGTGGCCTAAATGAGTCATTGAGAAACTCAAGGGTTGAATTCTAATTGGTTAAACCTTTCACCACTTGTGGTTTTGTATCTAAATTAGTTGACCTATGGTAGAGTGTTAACCACTGGCTCACCGCTGATTTCTGAACCCTAATAGACACACATGGGAAGGTTTTTTTCCTCTTTGTTTTTTAAAGGGGTGATGAACCGAGGAATCAAATTTTCCTTGAGCTTTTGGGGCCGTTTACACCTGGCCACTTCATGCGTTTTCTGTGATCGGATAGCTATCCAATCGTGAAAAGACCAGGTGTAAATGCCCCCCGAAACGCATTCAAGACAGATTTCAACCACTTCAGAAGGTGGTCTGGGCCGCATTCCAGACAAAACTGGACAAGTGTAAATGCATCTGGTTCTTGAAACCACATATGTAAATGTTACTACTCCCAAAAATGCTAAAAAAAAATGCGTGAGAGCGTGTTACAGGCCATATGTCATGATATTTTAGTCAGATATGACGACGCTACTGCGCGCGCATCACCGCGCAGCAGCTGAACGCCTATCAAGCCAACGTGCCGCAAATGAAAGTGAAAGTAAGTCGCAGACGATTAACACTACCACCTTCATTAAAAGTAAAGAAACGGAATGATCTTACCAGTTCTGTTGCCGCTCTCTCTTATCACCGTCTTTGCTGATTTTGAAATTAGCCGATGATAAATAAAATGCAGCTCATTTCTGTTGCTTTCGGTGACGTGCACTTCATTAAATCCGCATATAGCGTGGGAATTGAAGATCGGATTTATATCCGTTTTGCAAAAACACATTTATGTAACCAGGTGTAAATGGAATCGTTTTGATAAATCAGATAGCTATCCGATCTGAGAAAACGCATGAAGTGGCCAGGTGTAAGCAGCCCCTTTGACATCTAATGGTGCGTTCACACCGAACGGAGATAGAGCGTCAAATACGCATCTACCGCGGTATATGACGTGGTATCATATATTTCAGGGTACCCACAGACGGCAACAATCAGCATCTCCTCCATTTTGGACAACAGTGATAGACCTGACGTATCGATTAGCTCTTCGTTGATTGGCTGGCGCAACAAAGCGTCATGCAAATCTTCCACTCAAGTTCAAATTTTCCAACTTGCGCGGAAGACGTTCGCGGCAAAACGCGTCGCCCAATTCGCATCATTCGCAACGCCCGACGCGAATGATGCGTCTATCGCGTCTTTGCATTGACTTTGTATGTAATTTACTCGCGCAAAGGATTAAATTCGCCTTCGGTGTGAACGCACCATAAGAGGTCATCATATTATAAGAATATCCTGTAAGTTTCAGAACTGAAAACGTCCTTGTTAGTCTAATAAAAGCTTTTATTGACACCAGGCTCAGCAAACAACTCGTTTTTCAAAGTTGGGAACTATGACGACAAAGAGGATAAAACACCACCCCGCAGAAGAAGATCAATGCCTACTTCAGCATGGCCAGTTTAGCCCCGCCCACCGATTTGTGCATTACACGCATGGCTAAATAACATAGATTCCTACCTCGTGATGACAAAACGGATTGAGAGTGAAACTCATTATAATATGCAAAACTGTTATCCCACTCACAGCAGTGGGCGTTTACTTCCAAGTGCGAGACGCCCATAAAAACTAGCTTTTTTAAGCTGGTCTCAAAACTAGGGTAGAAAATAGCCTATTACTTATTCATTTTGATGTTTTTAATGTAAAAACCAAGCGAACGTCATAAGTTGACCTCAGACAACAATATAAAAAATATATATAATGACTATTTCTTACCTCATTGTTGCAGGCTCTGTTTCACATTATTTACAGTATTAATAAAGAAAGTCATTTTGACCAAAAGTTGACATTCAGTGCATCCCTTACCAGGTATGGTGTTCGTTTTTACTTTTATAATCAAGTGGTCTGTAGTATGTTCAGTGCTAATTATAAACTATGTCAAATGTATTTGAATTATTGACATGCATAGTAGCACAAACTAAAATATTCTGTCATTTCCAGTGGAAATACGAATCACTCTGAAAACAGTGAACTATTAAAAATGAGAAACATCAGTGTGAAACATGCAATCTATGTTGCCTTGTTGAGGTCAGTGCTTTTATTTTGCTGTAGTACGTTTAGAGTTGATATGTGACATTTTGCTTTTCTCTCATTTCTATTTATTACCTCATCTACTGTATCTGTGTTTCTTCTACAGACATACAGATTCCAGCATTTACATAAATTTCACAAGTGGAAAAAACAATCTGGGAAAACCAGTGAAACAGATATTGGAGGTGAAGATGCTTCTTTCTTTATTTCACCTCATATCTGTACTGAAACAAAATCAGTTGTCTGCATCAATAAATCTCCTTTTGTTTACGTCTCTTAAGGTGAAGAATGAGTTTAGAGAGCTAAATTTAACAGTTTTCATTAGAGTACCTGTAAAACTGGGAGCTGAAAACATCTGGACTGACAATAAGTTGAAGGTAAAAGCATAAGCAAAGTATGAATTAAGGAGAAATAAACAATAAAATAGCGCAAATGCTTTGTCATTATTGTAGTCCACATTTTTGTGGTCCAAATGTACATATTTAATATTTATGTGCTAAAATTGAAGCTGGTCAACATACTTAGACAATACAAAAATAATCAACTTTGTTCTATGGAAAAAGGAAAGTCTTTTTCAGCAAAGTGAGTTTGGAATGGCATGTCGACAACAATATTTGTGGGTGAACTATCACTTTGTGTTACAAAGTTGTTTTTCTATATAAAAGATTCCAGATTGCTTAAGGGAAGAAGATGAACAACCCACCACTAGTGATTTTCTAAAAGTGCTCAAAAAGAAAAATGTGTTAGTGAGTAATTTTTTATGTAATAATTTATTTATTTATTAACTTTTTATTTGAAATGTTGAATAAATGATATACTTTAAATGTAAATATTTTGTCAAATGAAACTTGTTGGATTTAAAGAGTTTTGTAATAAGAACGTTCTCCAATTATTCAGTGTTGGTTCTGGGAACGTGAAAAACGTCCCGTTTTCTTGACGTTAGAGGATATGTTAAAAGATGTAATGTTCCTTAAACGTAATTTTCGATTAAAAATTCAACATGATAGTAATGATGATTTCTAACATTCCAGGAACATAAAAAAGTCCAGTTTCCTGAATGTTACTACACAGTCTCGGTTTATGACTACAACCCTTGTTCCCTAAGAAAGAACCATACACTGCGTCTTTAAAAACGACTCTTTGGGGACGCTCCCTTAGTGTACGCTTCTGAAGTATGAATGAAACTAGGAGATTATATGGCCTCAAGTGGAATGTGTTTGTCACTTGGTGTAGAGAACATGAGTTAGATACAGTTAACTGCCCGGTGGCTTCAGTTCTGGTGGCTTCAGTTTCTTCAAGATCGTTTCTCTGCGAGTCTCTCCCCTTCCACGCTTTAGGTGTATGTGGCTGCCATTGCGGCTTTCCCGGTGCCATTAAATGATGGGCCTTTGGGGAGGCACCAGCTGGTCATTCGTTTTCTCCATGGTACTTGGAGGATGAGACCAACAACCAGGTCCAGGGTTCCTGCTTGGGAATTGGCAGTGGTTCCCAAAGGCTCTTTTTGAACCGCTTCAGTTGGCTTCGCCTAAATATCTTACGCTTAAATTGGTCTCTCTCTTAAGAGGGTTGGAGATCTCCAAGCCCTGGCAGTGACACCAGCTAGCTTGGAGTTTGCCCCTGGCAGAGTAAAGGCCTTTTTGCACCCGAGTCCGGGCTATGTGCCTGCTATTATGGCTCGGTCTACGGTCCTGCAGGCGTTCCATCCTCCACCTCATGTGTCGGCAGAAGAAGAGAAGCTTCATTTGCTCTGCCCGTCAGAGCTTTGAGTGTTTACCTTGAGAGGTCCTCTTCTTGGAGGAGGACAGACCAACTACTGTGTTTTGGGTCATCTAAAAAGGGGCTCCTGGCATCCAAGCAAACTATTAGCAATTGGATTGTTCAGGCTTTTACCTCAGCTTACAAGGCGCGCGATTTGCCTTCACCTTTGGCCGTAAGGGCCCATTCTACTAGAGGCATGGCATCCTCTAGGGCCCTCCTTTCGGGTGTGCCCCTCCAGGAGATCTGTGAGGCAGCCGGTTGGGGTACCCCGCACACTTATCAGATTTTACAGTTTGCACCTCCCTAGTACACCTGGTGCACACATGCTCTCGTCCTAGTTGGGTGCCTGAATCAGTTTCACTCTGGGACAGGCCTATTCAGTGCATGGCCTAGTGGGCATTCGTTCCCCAAAAAGTCGTTTTTAACGACGCAGTGTTAAGTTCCCTCGAAAGGGAACGTCTCGGGTTATGACTATAACCCTTGTTCCCTGAGAAGGGAACGGACACTGCACCGTCCTGCCATGCCCCTCGAGGCCTTAGAGCGTCTTGCTTCATTGCAAGGCTGATGTGTGTGTGTCAGCTTCGCTTTTATGCATCCGGTTATGCCGTCACATGTTACATCACAACGCAACACCAATCAGGATTGGATTAGTTTCATTCATACTTCAGTACGCGTACACTAAGGGAGCGTTCCCAAAGAGTCGTTTTTAACAACGCAGAGTAAAGTTCTCTCGAAAAGGAACTCAAGAGCGTTAAAGACTAAGTGTTAAAATTTGAGTGTTAAATTACCACTGAAGAGCGTTAAAGTTAATGTGCTATTTAAGTTATTGATTGATGATTGAGCATTATTGAAGACACCTGATGATAAAGCAGAATCACAGAAAAAGAAAAATCTAATTTAGTCACCATTATGGAGATCAGTGTTTGGTTTAGTTGGGCTGTTGACCTTTACATGTTTAACATTAGATTTTGTTTGGCTGCAGTACATGAGTTATTAAAGCCAAGTGAACAAAGAGAAAATGAGATCTCATAGTGTTGGTTATGATTTAACAATCATTGTTTCACAATCATATGACCTGAATCACTGAACTCATTTAGTCCATAATGGTGACTAAATTAGAGTTCTCTTCTTCAGTGATTCTGCATGTTATCATCAGGTGTCTTCAGTAATGCTCAATCATCACTTAGGCCCCGTCCACACTACTGCGTTTTCGTTTGAAAACGGAGACCTTTTGCTACGTTTGCACCTCCCGTCCAGACTAAAACGGGCAAAACGAAGACCTAAAACGGCACAGCCATGTGAGTGGTGTTCTCAATCTGACTGCAGTAGATGTGAAAGATATTAATAGAAATGCTGTTAATTCAGCCAGCTCACATACCTGTATTTACTTCCTGTTTTCGGTCGAAGTCCACAGTAGTCGACGTTCAAATAACGTTTGAGGAACATTATACCTTTTAAAACATGTTCCTCTAACGTCAGAGAAAACTCAATATTTTTCACGTTCCCAGAACCAACACTAAATATTTAGATAACAAAATTCTGTTAGCTGGGGTTAAACATGTTGTAATATGTCTTTCTGCCAGAACTGCTTTGTGGCGGTGTGTGCAGTGTTCAGGTGTGATGTGAATCTGATGAGAAATGAAAGGAAGTTCTATAATATCTCTAGCAATGTGAGCTCTGGATGGATTGAGCAGGTATCTGAAGTATTAAAATCTTTGTTAGAACAAAAATATCTTCTATTTTATTTCACAATATTTACAATCTTTATAGATCGGGGTTAGGTCTGCTTCTTTTGAGTTGGTCAGTACAGCATCTCTGAATTATGATGAGGACAAATATACGTACTGCTCTGATATTCTCAGCTCTGCGCCAGTATGCGAGGTATTGAAAACTTTACTAAAGCCTGTTATAATTCTCTAGTGGTTAGTGACATTCATAGGAGATGTTAACATTGTACTGTTTACTTGAGATAGAGTTGTCTGTTCCATCTAATTGGATGAAATCTTTGTGGTCATGTGAAGGTGAACACTCAGGTGGAAGGTCTATGAAGAACCCAATCTCCTAAAGGAGGTCATTGGAGGAGTTTTTGGAGGACTTTTGATCATCTCACTCATCACAGTCATCCTCTATAAGGTACAATACACCAGCCTGTTTATAATTCATAAGTAGAGAACTTTAACACAATATATAAAGATGTCTTTTCTTTTTCTTATAGAGGGGTTTTTTCAAAAGAAAGGCCAAGCAGTAGATAAAGGATTCAACACAAGAAGCTGATGAACTGGAATATCTAGATAGAAATTATTGCAGCGTCGATTTTTTTTTTTTTTAATATTAAAATATATATGCTTATAAATATATGCTTATAAATATAGAGGGTTTTCACCAATGTCACGTTCTGGGCGGTTACCTGGATGTGCGGCCATTATGGAGGCACTCGGGTGTAAACAACAGCATGGATTGCACTACAAAAAAAAATCATGGTAGGTGCGAAATCATATAGAGAAGGACTTATCAAGCAGGAGAGAGTGCAACATTTTGACAAACCAAAGTTAGTATGTGGCAAAGGTCCGAATGAGCTAGATTCTCTAGTCTGTATTGTTTTTGCAATTCTTCCTTCTATTTCTTATCCCGACATACGTTCAGATTGTCAGTTCAAAAAAAGCACATGAAATCTGTTTCAAGCTCCATCCATATGTGGTTTGAAATCCTATTCAAATATCAGGACATTGGCTTTAGTCTGAAAGATCGGATTTATGGTGGTATACAACTCTCTAGCCACGTAATATGTAATCGCCAGATGTTGTTAGAGGAGACATGTTGCAAGCTCGCTGCCGAAACAATGCTGTGTTGTTGCAAAGTGCCGGACAAGCAGAAAATTATTAATTCTGAAACATATTTTCCCAAATTCTGAAACCGGCGCAGACATGAGTGCGGAAAAAGCTGTACATACCAGCCTCCTACAGTTCTGCAGCTCAAGACGCAGTAACAAGGCATTTCCACCCACAGAACTGCCACTCACTGGATGTTTTTTCTTTTTCGGACCATTCTCTGTAAACCCTAGAGATGGTTGTGCGTGAAAATCCCAGTAGATTAGCAGTTTCTGAAATACTCAGACCAGCCCTTCTGGCACCAACAATCATGCCACGTTCAAAGTCACTCAAGTCACCCTTCTTCCCCATACTGATGCTCGGTTGAACTGCAGGAGATTGTCTTGACCATGTCTACATGCCTAAATGCACTGAGTTGCCGCCATGTGATTGGCTGCTTAGAAATTAAGTGTTAACGAGCAGTTGGACAGGTGTACCTAATAAAGTGGCCGGTGAGTGTATATAGCCAGAATTTTATATATAGGCCTATTCTGGTGGGTGCATTAATGCAGTGGCAAATCATGATTATGAATATGTATAAATATAGCAAGGAGATATTTTAATTGTTTATTAATAAACAAGTGTTTTCTTTGTCGAATGAAGTTGACGATGCTGACTCACGATCTTCAGTAGTGAACGCGCCAGAGAGAAATGCACATTTCATAAGGATTACATGAGCAGAGAGCAGTCTGTAGTCTGCTTTCTTTCGTTTTCAATTGTTCTGTTTAAAAGTAGGCACGTCTGTGAGGCAAGTAGGCTACCTTATATGCTGAGTTTTTTTCATTTATGAGACGAGCTCCAGTTTACGCGCCGGCGCCTCCGTTTCTTGTCTATCGTCTGCTATATTAACTTCTTATTTATTAAATCCAGGCAATTGGTTGATGAAGCATTGATAAAAATAAGACAATTAATACAAAATGAAATTCAGGGCAAAGAAAGGTTTTGTGCTTTCTGTGTGATGTCTCTGTGAAAGTTTTAAAGCATCATTTTGTGCCGCTTTCAGAGCGCTCAAGTCCATAACATTGTTTTTTTCCTCATAAATGTGAACGAAAAATAAAGTAAAATCAATATTTTATGTACTGTGGAGACTGAGAGCCAACCCTTCTTCATGCAGTTTAACAACATAAGGTTAGATCAATTGAGCGCAGCTGATGACGCAATTAAGTGATGCTCGAGTGTAAGGGCGTGGCCAAGAACAGGCAGGACAGGTCGTGAACAGATAAGAAGATTTATTTCTTCTAAATAATAATTACACACAGGGGCAGATCCAATGAAAGTAATTTCCAAAATAAAGTCCATAAAAATCAAAGACTTGAGATTAAGTTAACTGAAACAAACAAAAATTAAACTGGCCAAAAAACAAATAAATAAATAAATCTCCCCTGGTAAACAAAATAACAAGCAAAAACCACTAGGGTCAGCAGACCGTGACGTTACAATGGCTGGGCAAAAAATTCTAGCTTTATGCACATAAAGAGCGGAAAACGCAGCATGAGGTTCAAATAATGACATCTGGCATTTAGGCTATGCGTTAAACACGTGATGCGTTTAGAATGTGCTGGAATTTCTTTTGGGAAGACACTAACCTAAGCCTATAGCATATCTCTTTTAAATACTTCTTCGTTGTATTGGACACTGGATTAATTATTATTCTAAGAGTCTGCAATATAATTTATTTTTCAGTTTAATAAATGAATAATCACTACTCAATAATTTTATTTTGACCATGTATTCTCATAAGCTTATCTTTTTTGAATACTCATTTCCTTTTTATGAAATTGTTGTTCCTCTTTAGTTTAGCTCTTTACTTCCATCCCTTTTAATAACCAACCCTATATCTATTACTCATCTTCTTTTTCGTTTATGGTCTTGACTCACACCTCATGCATCCTCCACACTGTTATAATGGACCAGAACTTCTGTATCAGATTATGCATCTTTTGTGGTAAGAGATTTACTATTTTATTCTATATATCTACTTATTTGTTATTTTGTAAACATCAGTAGCTTCCTATTTCCACTCTAAGCCTTATTATAATGACCACTTGTTGGTTGTGGGAAAAGCACAAAGTGAACATCTGTAGTTCACTGATTACTAGTTTTTCATTTAGTTTAAGTTTTTCAATGATATTTATATTTTATTTTATCATCTTTATTTCGATTAGCTGCTTCAACAAGACATGAATATTTACAGATATTTACAAATTATTTGGGCTAATGCCGGCCTGGGACACAATATTAGGCCGTCGATATCACAGGAATACACGTCACTCCGTTGCAATAAAAATTTACATTAGGCTACTGTATAATGGTGAATAATGACATAGGGCTAGCTATTACGCCTACCCAATAGATAAATATACGGCATGCAAGTAGCTAGACAAATGGTCAAGTGCAAAGACCGAAAGTGTGGGTATATTTGTACAAGGCAGTTGTGTCGAAACGACCGTCGTATTGATGAACAGTATTGTGAAGTGACGTCAAGCGCGCGATGGGAAGTCAGCTTTCAGGCAAGTTAACACACATCTTCAATTTCATTTATTGCCTTGACTGTCCCACCTCATGCATTCTCTGTATATAAACTTGAGATTGTATTATGGACCAGAACTTCTGTATCAGATTATGCATTTTATGTGGTAAGATATTTATTTATTTTCTCCTCCTAACTTTTATTAGCCTAGTTATTTTGTACACACCATCGTTACCTCAATAGCTGCCTATTTCCACTCTTTTGTAAATCTTTTTGCTCACTTTTGTACGATTTGAAAAAAGTGAATGGCAATGAGATTTGATCATCATCTCACCATGTAAAACTGGCTTTACATTCTCTTATAGTCTAAATTTGTTCAAATATAAAGCAGTGAAATGAATTGCATTAATCATGTTATCATTAATCATGTCATGCACATTAATAGATGAATGAGTGATTTAAAAAAACACAATATATCATTGTAGGAATTCAGTTTAAAGCTCTTTCAAGTTTTGATTTCATTGTAGATTTACATTCTAAGACATTGTTGATCATAAACAAATTAGACTTTTAATTTTTGGACCTCATAAGTTCAAAACCATGACCATCTTTCTAAAGTCATAACATTTGACCAGATATTAAATGTATTTTGAGGATAAAAAAACTGTCCTTTTCTGGCAAGAATAAATTGCAGCAAGTACACTCTAAAAAAGGCTGGGTTGTTTTAACCCAACTTTGGGTCAAATGATTAGTAACCCAGCCGTTGGGTTAAATTTTTACATTACATTTTTAACCCAACATTAGGGTTTGTCCATATTTGACCCAAAATTGGGTTAAAACAACCCAGCATTTTCTAGAGTGTATGCACTTCCTTCTAAATGTCCCTCTGTCCAATTCTGTCTCTAATGAGATTTCTGCCTTCACACTTTTCACATTCAAACACAAATCACACATGATAATTGAATGTAAAGAGTTTTTTTCTCTAAAAACTGTTAGTTTTTAGAGAGAAGTACGCTAACTTATACCACTAATAAGGCTCAAAATAGTCCCACACTAACACAATGATTATCATGAAAACACATCTGAGATAAAACTCTTTACATTCGATTATCATGAAAACAAATCTGAGAGAACGGTTAGGTACTGATATTTTATAAGACCATAGGTTCATTTTGCGCTGGAGTTCTCCTTTAAGGGTCCATGTATCTTTTGATTCCATATTTAATTTGCACACAATTTGCACAGCTGCTGAACTGATGTTTGGCATCTGTTACTAGCATGTATTTCAGCATGCAGTGCTGTATTGAGCAATCAGCAAGCAGGAATGGAAATTTCAATTTTATACATTTGAATTGATTTAGCAACTAGAAACTGTTTGACATTCTTTTTATCACTTCTGAACACTTTAGCATCTCAGTCGGTGATGGCTTTTAACATTGACCCTGTTTCCTGGAAAACCTTCACTGCACCTTCACCTTCACAGAGACAAAATGTTGCCTTTGGCTATAAGGTGGTACAGAAAGCATCAAGGTGAGAGCAACAGTGATAATGAAAAAGCAAACCCCCTGCTAAGACAGGAAAAAAAAAAAAAACACCACAGTCAACCACAGTTTTGTAGCCTTTAGGGGAGGGAGGCTCTATTGCACATAGCAAACAATTATATGGTTATCAAAAATCTTAATAATTTAAAAGGGGTGTAATTCTGAATGTTTTCTGTAAAAATCTAGAATGTGTTGAATTAACAATATTAATTTGTTGCTTTGCCTGTTTTTTGATGTGCGTAATGCGATGCTATTCTGATTGGCTCTCTTGTTTGAATTTGCGTCGCACTGCATCAGTCAATTACATCAATCCACATTGATGCTGAAAGCTTCAGGCTCCAATCTGTCTGAGAGTTTCACCATGATAAAAATGTGTTCCAGTGCTGGAAAAAGGGAAAAAAAATAATAATAATATTCAGAAAGCCCAGAACAATCTCAAAGTAAATATAGGTGCTAAATGGCGACCTTACTTTAAAATGTAATGATTATAATCTTAATTCAAGTGATGAAGGATTTTGAAAGTCTGACAGTGTTGAGTACTACTGGTTAACCCTTGCATGATTTAAATGTTTGATGACTAACAGTTGAAAACCTACATTAGAAATGTAGAAAAGTAATAGAAAGTACTCAAATATTATAAGTTGTATTGCTTTAATAAAGTAAATGTAAAGTAGTGGCACTACTTATTACATTTCAACCCTCTGGTGTTCTACATTTGTGAGTCACACACGTTATCTTCAAACTTCCTTCATGCAGTAAAATCAATGTAATTTATTTTTGTTCAATAATATTTTTAATTTTGAGAATATTTTAAGGTTCTTATTAATATTTATGCAATAATTATAGTTATTTTTTGCCATTGAAAATAATACAAAAAATGCATTATTTCATATAGAGACTAGGCCTTTTAAATCCTTTTTAAAATAAAATAAAACATGGAATTTCATGGTGTTACGTTTAGATGCCTGTATAGCTCTCTGTCCTAGATCTGTTTTGCACCAATGATTTAAAGAACAACAAAAAATCTTTACCTGGAGGATGAAGAAATTACAAATGCAGAAAAACAAGCTAGGTTAACATGTGAACATGATGAGGCACTGAGATGGATTAAACCAACTCAATGCAAGTGGGCTCAGTGATGCAGATAAGAGAAAGCCTGACACCTTGTGGAATTTCTTTGAAGGACAACTAGAGTTAAATGTGTTCTTTAGAATCTACAGACTCCATCTTATGCAATAAAGACAAAAACCAAAAGAGATCATCAACGACTTCATGACTAGAGCCAGAACTTTAGCCCTGAAAATGCTAATTTACTGACGATAAGCTCAAGGACCATTTAGTCGAACTTGATTGCCAATACTTCTTTCAATGCTTTAAGAACTAACCTAAAAGGTCCACTCCATTGCCGATATAAGCAGAGCAGAGGCGCAACAATACAAAGCCTTCACAGCTGGTAATGAACAGATACAACAGCTTGGTATGTCACACAATGAAATTGTCCACGCTGCAACAAGGGACAACTTGTCAAATTTGTGACACAAACCACAAGCCAAGGCACTGCCCTGCATACAATGATATAAGCAGTGTTGTAGACAAGACCAGTTCACTCAAGTCCGAGACTCGAGCCGAGACCAAAGACAGTTCGAGTCAGAGTCAAGACGAGTTGGATAAACCAGACTTAAAGATACTGTATCTTCAAGAATATGTCAAATATTTGGTGGTAAAAATAAAATTGGCATGTACCATACTCAAACAGTAAACCAAATATACAATGGAATCATGTACACTGTAATGGTAAAAAGGCCACATAGTGGTGTAAAGGTAATTTTATTATAATTAAGACTTACAATTAGTAAGTGCTCTTTCACATAACATTACTGCACACACATTCTGTGTGGCTCTTATTTGCAAACTGAATTAGGATGATAAGGCAGAATTTAGTCTCAAGTCATGTGCACAAGAAAGTCAGCAATCATTGGACGTTTCAATCAAACAACAATTTAAAGAAATATTAACATACAGTAATAATCATGACATATTTTGAATGGGACTCGAGTGGACTCGGGAATAAGTCAGAGTCCTAATATGTTCGAATACGAGTCAATTCCAAGTCAAAATGCACACAGGTCCATGACAAGACCGAGACCATTAATATATGGTCCCGAGATTCGAGTATGAGTCTCGAGGACACAACACTGGATATGTGCTCTTAAAAGAGCAGACAACAGCGAAATCCAGTGCAGAAGACTGAATATGCAACAGATGCTAAAGCCACACTAACCCATGGAAGGACAACAAACCAATCAGCTGGTAACACTTTACAATACATGTGCACTAATATGCATTAATTCATGCTTAACTAATGCACAGATAATCATGAGTTAATGTACAACATAACATTCATGTATGAACTAATACATTAACCTTACAGACTCTTAATTAGTTCCTAATGTGGTAATCATTAATGAATAGCTTAGATAATTATAATTAACACATTAATTCAGTATTATCTGTGCATGCTTATTAGTGCACACGTATTGTAAAGTGTTACCGATGAGCTCAGCATTAACGTTGTAGACCGCACTAAAGACAATTAGCATACATGCCAAAACAATTTCACTCCATCAACATTAGTGCAAAATGCATGCATAGCATCGATGAGGCAAATACAACTATGACTATTAAACCACCTCTGTTGCAAGGACATGAATACACGCTTCACCTGAAATAGATAAGGGGTTATCTAGAACCACACATACACTGCCTACATTCAAACAGATGAATGGTGCATCACCACAAAGCATGGGCATCTAAAACCAGTATCCAATGCAAAATGAATGTCATGGGAATGTGATCCCCTGCTTTGGAGCCATCAACTTGCCATTACAAAAAGTGTGATGGATAAATGCAAAGTTCTATGTCATTGACGTATCTGGACCACCTGTGGTTTGACTACCCAAGTGAGCTCCTCAGCTTTGTGACAGTAAATGTTGATTCGATGGCAAAGGTTCAATGGCTAAAAGAGAAAACAATGGACATAAAGGAAAACAAACAAAACAATTTTTAAAAATTAAATTGGCAGGTTCAATGGTCTCATGAACGTAACCAGCACATTTATCCCCACATAGCAAAGCCATAACACAGCGAGAGAGAAGAATTAAGTTACATAGAACAGTCCAACTACCGTATTTTCCGCACTATAAGGCGTACCTGGATTATAAGGCGCACCTTCAATGAATGACCTATTTTAAGAACATTTTTCATAGGGCGCACCAGATTATAAGGCACATAAGATACTGCAGTCAAACGTTTGACTGGGTTTGCATTATGCATCCACTAGATGTGCCAAAGGCTAAAGGGAATGTAGCGAGTGCGCGACGCCGGAGGTGAGGCGTTTATTTAGTAAGCGTGAGCGTGCTGGCGGGCGGACAGTGAGCTCACATTCGGCAGCCTGACTCATATGAGTATTCAATGTGCGGCGGCTCACTGACAGCAACAGCTGGCTGTTTTGAATGAGACAGACCCGGTTACTGTGAACGGGGAGCACTTTATGAAACATTCTGTGACGCGCGAGCAGCGCCGGGTACAGTGTGTCACGCTCAGCCTCACTTGACCGGCAGGCTACACCTCAAAATATAATTAGGGGAAAACAAACCCTTTATATCTAAGCTGAAAAATAAACTGGTTCGCATTGAAAACCAAAAAATGAACTACAAGAAGGATGGGAAACCACAAAATGTATTGAATACCAACACCAACTATAATTAGGGCGGGAAAAGATTAATCACGATTAATCGCATCCAAAATAAAAGTTTGTGTTTACATAATGTATGTGTAATGTGTATAATTATAATATATATATATATATATATATATATATATAATATATATATATATATATATATATATATAAATACACACACATGCATGTAAACATTTAAGAAATATTTGCATGTATATACTTTATTTATACAAAATTAATATTATACATAAATTAATATTTGATATATTAATAAAACATTTTTTCTTAAATATATACATGCATATGTGTGTATTTATATATACAAAATAATTATACACACTACACACACATATATTATGTAAACACAAACTTTTATTTTGGATGCGATTAATCACGATTAATCTTTTCCCAGCCCTAATTATAATATATACATTGAGTCCTGTAAGTATGAGCGTTCAGTCCAGCAATGTGTGCGTGTATGTACAGGATAGAATCGGCCTCACCGGTGAGACAGATCGAAAGTCCGTGCCGTGTGTGGAGGAACAGCGCTGTCCTGTGTAGAGTAGATCCAATGTGAAATAATCCGAATTGAATAATCCTATTTCCACGAGGAGTACGTCCTACTCAGTCTCTGACAATCCTCTCCACGCGTTGGATCGATCGCTAGATCCACCAGAGCCAAAAGTTGCGTCCCTCCTGAACGCCACTCTTCCCGCCTCTTTTAACCGGAAGTCGTCATTACGCCAGGTGATCTGACTGACGTCAACAGGGGAATTCCCTGGAGCTCGCGATGGTAAAACCAAAACACAATAGAGTGCCGAAGTGATGACGTCACTTTGTAGGACAACTTGGAAGCTAGCGGCGCATGGGTTCCCTCAGATCGAAAAGCAATGCATTTTCCCCATAGACTTTTGGAAAATCGGAAAAAGACAAGATCTGTGTTTAACAAAGGGTTGTGACCTTTACACGTTTTGTCTAGCAAGATAATCTTTACAAGTTAATCCAAAATGTATACATTTTAAGCCTATATAAAGATTTTAAAAAACACAATCAGACACAATAAAGTTTAAAAAACCACAAGCAGGTTATAACTGTGTGTTCTATGTCATAGATCAAAACGTGAAAATATTTAGAGGCTCTGTTCACCACAGACCTTATTTCAGGCGATTTAGCAAAAACCCATTCAAAAATCCCATAGGCTTTAGAGCGAGGGAACCGTAATGCTAAAATGCTAGCTCACTTCCGCGTTTTGGCCTACAGAGTGACGTCGTGCACTTCGGCACTCTATAACACAAAAACTCACAGGCAAAAACTTCTGTAAAAATAATTATATTATTGCAGCTGTATTACAAAGTATAACATTTATCAAACAGCCATACAATTATTATACCCTATGTGGCCTGGCTACACAGTGTGTCTGTTAAGAGCTGGTGAGCGGGAAATCCCCGCGATTTGCACGCGATAACACCCTGACCTGTCGGCGAAGCTCAACGATTTGCAAATCGGCTTAAATCGGGCTTAAAATGGTGTAGTGTGAACTTGGCTTAAAATGTACTCGGTTACCTGACGTAACCCCTGTTCTCTTTAAAGATTGAATAAAACAGAGGGATAAAACAGAGGGATCTAGAAGAGGGTTCTCTTTAAGTTTAGCTTACGCTATGGGAAAGATTCATCTTCTCGAGATATTGAAGCCAAAAAATGATCCTTAATTTTTGTAATCATTGTCAGACGGCAGTGCAGCAGCTAGCAGACCTAGAGGGGGCATTCTCAGCGCGCTCATTGGCTGCTCTGCGGGAACTGCACAGGCCTACCATGAGCCCGATGTGACGTCATCTTCGATCGAGGGCTGGTTGTGTCCTCTACCGTGCCCTAGCCCACCATAATAGGCGTGGCTTAACATATATAAGCAAGGCTCAGAGGCTGTTTGTCTGGTTTTCATCAACTGAAGTAAAATAGCGCTGCGGTGCGAGCACGGCAGGTTACACAATCTTGTTCCCTCTTCTTAAGAGAATCGAGGTTACGATAAGTAACCGAGTACAGTAGTCTTACGAAGGTTCTCTCGTATTGCGTCAAGTTTAGCTCGGCTCGAGGGAATTACTTTGTGATGCCGTGCACGCCAGCATCCACCCCATGAGTCCTGAATCCTTTCAGGGAACCCAGATGAGTGGGAAGCGCATGTACATGAAAGATAAGCACGTGTACGTAAGCATGTTTCACAGAGCGCATATATATAAGCACTCACAGGCAATACAGAGCTGCGCAGCTGGTCAATGTATAGCATACAGCAGATAACCTGATATAGTGCAGCTCAACCAGAAGAGCTTGTATTAAATGAGGGTAGTCCTGCATGATAACATCTTGAGCAGAAATGATCTTTCACTTAAACAGACAGCAGCCTGGCTTGCAAGGCGGGAACTTCCAGGTTATAAAACCTAATAAGAGGTGGATGGGGAGGACCAGCCCGCCGTCACACATGTCATGAATAGAATTTCCGCTGGACCATGCCCACGAGGAGGCCACGCCTCTCGTGGAATGAGCCCTGATGCCCAAAGGGCAGTGCAGACCTTTTGTCGTGTAGGCAGCTGCGACAGCGTCTATTATCCACCTAGACAGACTTTGTTTCGAGGCGGCGAGACCTTTGGTGCACCCTCCAATGAAACGAAAAGCTACTCAGAGCGCCTGAAAGGGGGCAGAGCGCATAATGTAAAATCTCAGAGCTCTGACAGGGCAGAGGAGATTAACATCACTCTCGCTATCGAGATATACCGCTATAGGGAAATAACCTGAGCTTTAAATGGTACTGGAACCAAACGAGGAGGCGTTCTATCAGATTGCAGAGATTTCTGGATCTGACACCGCCCTGGTGATTTAGGTAGGACACTACCGACATGTTGTCCGAACGGACTAGAACACGTTGGCCCTGGATGAGTGGGAGAAAGCGTTTCAGCGCATTCTCGACCACTTTCATTTCCAGACAGTTTATAAGAAGGAGTTTCTCCTGGTTTGATCATAGGCCAAAACTGGTCTGCCTTCGACGGTCAGCGCCCCAACCTGAGTTGGACGCATCCGCCGAGATGACTTTCCGGAATGCAACAGCCCCCATAATCACTCCCCGCTGGTACCAGTCGGTCGCTAACCAGGGCTGCAGAGCTGTCACACAGCTCTGAGTCACACTGATTCTCGCATGACCCAACCTCCAAGTTCGGTGTGACACACGTGCCGCCATGCACATGTTGCATGCGCAGTAACCTAGCTGAAGTACCGTCGAGGATGAAGCCATGTAGCCCAAAATCCTCTGAAATTCCTTCAGAGCGAAAATGCTGCCACTCATGAATGATCAGTCACTGAACAGAGCGCGTGCACTGTGCTGATAAGCGAGTGGTCATGGCCAAGGAGTCCAATTCTATTCCTAAAGGAAATTGACTGACTGAGCAGTAATGAGCTCTTGGTCCAGTTGACCCTGAGACGTAGGCTTTTCAGATGACTGAAGAGCGCAGCTCTGTGAGACACCAATTCCGTCTCTGACGGTGCTAGAATCAGCCAATCGTCCAGATATTTCATAATCCGCACACCCTGGTTTCTAAAGGGGGCAAGCGCCGCATCCATGCACTTCATGAAGTAAGGGTGCTAAAGACAGGGCGAATGGTAGGACGGTGTATTGATAAGCCCAACTGTCGAAGGCGAATCTCAAGAATGGCCTGTGATGGGGTATTATCTGGATCTGAAAATAAGCATCCTTCAGATAGAGAGATGTAGACCAGTCCACTCGGGCGAGACGTGCGCGAAGGAGTTGTCTGGTTGTAAGCATTTTGAACGGTCTTTTCATAAGAGCTTTGTTCACATGCCTCAAGTCCAGTATGGGTCTGAGAGCCCTGTCCTTTTTGGGTATGAGAAAATAACGGCTGTAGTAGCCTGACTCGCTCAGAGAAGGCGGTACCAGTTCTATGGCCCCTTTGCACAGCAGCTTTGCTATTTCTGATCGAAGTAGGTGTGCTACTTCTGCATTCACTATCATCGTGGTCCGAGCTCGGAAGCGAGGGGGACGGCAAGCGAATTGTAGTGCATAGCCCTGCTTTATAGTGCTCAGCGCCCATTCTGATACCCCTGGGATAGCTTTCCATGATTTTATATGTGCAGCTAGAGGCAGAATGGTTGCTTGTATGGGGTGGCTAGCTGAAAAAGTGGTAGGCTGTTTTATATGTAGCGTCCCGATTGCTGGGAATAAGGAGCGCTTTGTGATCACTTGGTGATACGCGAGTGTCACAGCGCCGTGTGAGGCGCTTCTACGTGTGAGCGCGTGGGCGCTTGAGAGCGTGCACGTGACTCCTAATCATAGACTGACCGACATGAAAAGGCACTTTGTGTCATGTCTTCAACAGCACAGGTGGAGTGCATGTCAGTAAGCGTAAGCCCCTGTGAGCGGGCTCGAGACTTACACTTATAACCTTATTGAAACAGGGCTGCACCTTGTGATGCACGCGAATGACAGAGCAGGCAGACTTGAGATGTGAGCACGAAAGCATGGGCACATTTGCTACAGTTAACACTCGAGCGGCATAAGACAGCTTAATGAGAGGGCTCTGTGTGGGACACAGGAAGTGCTGTGTTTATGTGTAGGTGTGAACACTGGGGTGTGGGCCCTTTCTCTACACTTAAAACACATTTCGGTGTGCACGTGTGCCATGTATGTTTGTAAGCGTGGGCGCTCGTGAGCGGGAACGGGACTTACATTCATAAACTGGCCGGCATGAGGCTGCACTTCATGACGTGTGCTTAACGCCACTGGTGAAGTGCATGTTAGTAAGCGTGAGCACTTGAGAGCGGGCACGAGACTTACGTTTATATTCTTACTCATGTGAGGCTGCACTCCGTGGTGCGCGCGGCGCCGTGTGCGAACTGCATGTTAGTACGCGTGGGCGCTTGCGAGCGGGCACGAGACTTGCATTTATAGCCTGATTGATACGAGGCTGCACTTTGTGCTGCGTGCACCGCCGTGTGCGAAGTGCATGACACAAACTTCATTTAGCGCGAAGCAGATAATGGAGCGTCACAGTTTGTGCGTCGGCACTTGCAAGCGTGCGTGTTATATAAAAGGCACAGCGCTGCCGTATTGACATGACCAGCCACTCGAACTAAGAGGAGCTGAGAAATGTTTGAGAAAATGGGGATTAGTCCGGCCTCAGCGGCGATACTAACACACTATTTCCTAATTTCGCTGGTGAAGCAGCGCACATGGGCAGGGTAGCAGGGTAGTTAGAATAGCTGTCGGAGGTACGCACCCATTCAGCACGACGGCAATGCGGCTTGTGAGCGTCAACTGTGCGTCGGTGAGAGGGGGTGGGGAGGGCGAGGCTCGGGGGGAGGGAATCTGGCGAGCGCGTCGTGGTGGCCACAGGCTCCGCGGCCTTTGAGAACGGTGCTTTCTGTGCAGTCCTACAATGCTTTGAGTCAAGCCCGCAGGTTCAACACTGGAAGCTCCTCGTAGTGCTCACATCCTCCCGATGAGAGGGGAGCAGGGAGTGAAACAAGACATCTTTAAAAAGACGTCTAGTGCTCTTTCAAATGCTTACGTGACGTCACATCGAGCTCGCTGGTTGGTTGTGCAGTTCTCACAGAGCAGCCAATGACTGCGCTAGAATGCCCGCTCTAGGTCTGCTACAGTAGCTGCTGCACTGCGTTGACAATGAATACAAAATTAAGAATAATTTTTTGGCTTCAATATCTCGAGAAGATGAATCTTTCCCGTAGCGTAAGCTAAACTTACGCAATACGAGAGAACCTCTCGTAAAGAGAACTTTCATACTTCACCGTTAATAAAGCTCACACAATGCACCTTCATAAGGCCTTCATTTGAATTTCTAAGCTAAACTTCCTACATTTGAGTTGTCCAGTGTTGTTTCTCTTTTTATAGTTTTTAGTCAGAAGGGACTGCAAAGCAAATGGGGAACTGGTGATGCAGATGGGAATAATCAGATAAACTAGGCAGTGATGGAGACAGGTAATGATCAGAGGGAGAGATGGGACATGCAGTTCCTTAATATTCTGGAGAGAGGGAACAGATGAGACCAGAGCTGAGCTCTTTGTGACACAAACTATATTGAGCCACTCTTGACTGTTCTGGTCAATATATTTATAGACCAAAGGTATTTTTTTATCCACTAGTTTTAATTTCCCCTTTCCATAATATAAGATGTGACTTTAACTAAACAATTTTTAAAAGCATGCTGATTTTTCATCTTAAATTTTTTGCAGGTTTTTGCATCATACTCAAACAGCACACCCAACCAGGAACACCACAGATTTCTCATTTTTTAACATGTTCTCTTATCCTCCTATCTTCTTCCATAGTCTACTTGTGAGTGATCCTTTAATACAACACAGTCAAACTCAAAGAGGACAAATATATCGTTGTGCTGTCGCTGAAGGAAACTGCATTCCACTGCCCATTACCGGTACTTTGTAAATGATACTTTCAAGTTTGTAATTAAAGACAGTAGTTGATAATATATCTGAAACAAAATACATTTTTTATTGAACAGTCATCAATGAGGCTGTCAACATGTCCCTTGGACTTTCAATGTCTCTAGATCCTCAGTCTTCAACAGTTGTAAGTATCATATTTGAATTTATTCCTGTTTTTGAGAGAATATAAAATCTTATTGCTATAAGAAATTAGATGTATAAAAATTATTACGAATTTTTGAAACTCTAAATTTTACACTAATGAATCTATTAGAATTTGTCATGTTGAAAATAAAATCTTAATTTCCCTTAGGTTTGTGGTCCAACCATACCTAAGACCTGTGATGTAACCACTTACAATGGGATGTGCTTTAAAATCAGTCCAGATAATGTTGTGAGCAGATCTATGCCAGAGACTCTGAGAAGTACATTAATTACATTCTACCAAATCCAAACACGTCTTCTTCATACTGTATAAACTATATTACATGATTTCATTTATTCAGATTAAATGAAAATATGATGCAATTATTCATTTCTTCAACTTCAGAATGCCCACCAGACATTGATATTGCTTTTTTAATGGATGGATCTGGAAGTGTACATCCTGTGGATTTTAATAAGATGAAAGCATTTGTTATAGAAATGATCAAAAGTTTTGTAGACCGTGATACACAGGTATGATAATCCATGCATTTATTATGATTTAGCTTGTGAATGATTTTTACCCCCATTTATCAGGCACTAAATCAATCTATCTATCTATCTATCTATCTATCTATCTATCTATCTATCTATCTATCTATCTATCTATCTATCTATCTATCTATCTATCTATCTATCTATATTATCTATCTATCTATCTATCTATCTATCTATCTATCTATCTATCTATCTATCTATCTATCTATCTATCTATCTATCTATCTATCTATCTATCTATCTATCTATCTATCTATCTTACAGTTTGCCATTGCACAGTTTTCTACAGAATGTTTCATTCATTACAATTTTCAAGTCAAAAGCGCCATGGAATGGGAAGATGCAGTGAACAAGATATCTCAACAGAGAGGATGGACTTACACCGCAAAAGCTATAGGATATCTTGTGTGAGACATGACTGCTGATATTTCATATTTTATCTGCCATTACTGTAAAAGTAATATTACTTCTGATTGAAAGACTTAAAGGGTTAGTTCACCCAAAAATGAAAATTCTGTCAGTATTTACTCACCCTCATGTTGTTCCAAACCTCTATGTGTTTATTTGTTCTGCTGAACACAAAGGAAGATATTTGAAAGAATGTTTTAATCCAACAGATCTCATTCCCCATTGACTACCATAGTAGGAAAAAAAAACATACTATGGTAGTCAATGGGGAATGAGATCTGTTTGATTAAAATATTCTTTCAAATATCATCCTTTGTGTTCAGCAGAACAAATAAACACATAGAGGTTTGGAACAACATGAGGTGAGTAAATACTGACAGAATTTTCATCTTTGGGTGAACGAACCCTTAAAAGTGAAGATAAGTTTAACAGCATATTTAGTGAGGGCTGGGAAGCACATAGAAAAAATCTTATTCCTCATAAAGAAAAACTTGGATTATGGATAATACAATCAAAAAACTGTGATATAGTAGATGTCTGAACAACCATTCAAAAAGTACACAATAATAATAAATGTATATCAATGAGTGGATACGCATATTGCTATGAGTCTTTTTGCATTCATGTGTGTGTGTGTGTGTGTGTGTGTGTGTGTGTGTGTGTGTGTGTGTGTGAATACAGTATGTTACATTATTTCATAATTTGAACAATGCATCAATGACAAGCAATGTAAACTTAAAAGAAATGCATCCTATATAGTTGCATAACTGTATTGTTGATTGAATATTTTGGATTATTTTATTTTTCAATAGGGATAAGCTATTCATAAGTAGTGGAGGTTTAAGACCATCAGCCAGTAAAATTTTGGTTGTTATCACCGATGGTGAATCAACTGATCCAACGTTTTTGACTCAAGCTGTTCAACAAGCACAAGATAAACATATAACACGATATGCTATTGGGGTAAGATTTTGGGGATTATCCCCTTTATTAAACTTATTAAAATTATTGCATTTAAGAAGTGTTAAAATTATTTCCATGAAATATATTTTAGGTTGGCAATGCTTTTACAAATGACTACGCAAAAAAGGAGCTGGCAATTATTGCATCTTTACCCACCAATAAGCATGTGTTCCAAGTAACCAATTTTGATGCTCTGGAAAATATTCGTGAAAAACTCAGAGAGAACATTGTAGCCATTGAAGGTATGTTGCAGAGAGAATGAAAAATTTATGACAGAGAATGTTTTAAATTTTTTTGGCTGTCATGTTTGGACAGTTACTTTGTTCAATAGATAGATTTAAAATAATACATTTCCAGTTAACTGTTGCTGCTTTTATTCGCTAGGAACCCAGACCTCTGGAGATTCATCTCGAATGGAGTTTGCACAGGACGGGTTTAGCGCAGCATTTACATCAAATGTAATTCTATGTATTTTTTTTTTTTACTCTTCTCAGATTTTTCATTCTTGTAAGCTATGTGGAAAGATTATTTCTTAAATATTTCTATTTATTCTTATAATGTTATGCATTCAGACAGATATGATAATGACCGCAGTGGGAGCTTTCCAGTGGAAGGGTGGATATCAGCTGTACAAAACAAATGATATTTCAGATCAGTCTTTCAAGTCTAATTCACTCTTTCAAGCTGGAAGTGAGCATGACAGTTATTTCAGGTGAGAATCGAGATCTCTTCTTCGATTGTGTAAATCAATATAAATCAGTCAAAATACATTTTTCAAGTCTATTTTCTTCACAGGTTATTCCTTGACAATAGCAACAATATCCAGAGAAAAGTATGCAGTCATGGGAGCACCAAGACACAAGCATAAGGGACAAGTAACTGTTTCAAGAATTGATCAAAGTGATTTAAAGCAACTGGATTCTCCTAAGGTTGTAAATTTATGTAACATATTGACACATCACAAATGAATGTAAGCGAGTGAAAGTACATGAACTCGGAATAGCTGTATGGTAACTATATTGTTTCCTTCTCAGCCTCAGATTGGCTCATATTTTGGAGCTGAGGTGTGTGTGGTGGATTTGAACAGTGACTCCAATACAGACCTACTTTTGGTATCAGCACCAACGTACACAGAGTCTGACCGAGAGGGCTTAGTGGTTGTTTACATCATCACGCGTCAGGTCAGTGTTTTTTGGGGGAATTTCCTTAAGACTAATATTTTTAAAGAGTTCATCAAGTAAGACTGAAGTACATATGTGTCTATTTAACCCTCTTTCTCCTATCTCTGTTATATCTCTACAGGCAAACTTCATTTCTTGCAGATACACTGGTGGGCATGGCAGGTCAGAGGGGTCGGTTTGGCTCTTCTCTGGCCAGTCCAGCAGATCTGAATGGTGATGGTTTCATGGATGTGTTGGTTGGGGCTCCTTTAGAGGAGGATGGACAGGGCAGCATCTACATCTTCAATGGGATAGATGGAGGGATCATTCCCAAATACTCACAGGTGAAAAATATGTGGATTGGTGACAGGGACAGTTCACATAAAGGTGGATTGGTTGCAGTTTATTCGATAATTTCTACATGCTTTTCCCTTGACTCACTTAATTTACTCATATTTTATATTTGCATTATGTTTCATTCCCTCTTGAATGAAACAGAGGATTGTTGGATCATCTGTGCGACCAGGTTTGCGGTTCTTTGGGATTTCATTGAGTCAGTCTTCTCTAGACCAGACTCGAGACAGCCTTCCTGACATTGCTGTTGGGTCTATGGGAGCAGTTATGCTTCTCAGGTCTGTTTTATTCTATAAAGAACTAAAATATATGCAAATACAATGTTTCAGCCATAACCATTCAAGGAGTAGTTCACTTTAAAAAAAACTTTTGCTGATAATTTACTCACCCCCATGTCATTCAAGATGTCCACTTCTTTCTTTCTTCAGTTGAAAAGAAATTAAGGTTTTTGATGAAAACATTCCGGATTTTCTCCATATAATGGACTTCACTGGGAACCAAATGGTTCAAGGTCCAAATGAGAGTTTCAGTGCAGCTTCAAAAGACTTTAAACGACACCAGACGATGAATAAGGGTCTTATCTAGGACCCTTCGGAGTCATGACTCGAAAAAAGATTTGTTCATTTTGAAAATATAAAACTATTTTTTAAACAAGCGATCGTTTCGCTGGATAAGACCCTTATTCATCGTCTGGTGTCGTTTTAAAGCCCTTTGAACAGTTTGCACTGAAACTCTCATTTGGACCTTGAATGGTTTGGTTCCCACTGAAGTCCATTATACTGTAAAAAATCCTGAAATGTTTTCATCTAAAACCTTAATTTCTTTTCTACTGAAGAAAGAAAGACATGGACATCTTGGATGATAGGGTAAGTAAATTATTATTAAAAGTTTTTTAGAAGTGAAATACTCCTTTCATATGTGTTATATTTGGGCTCTTTCAGGTCTAGAGCCATCATGCTCTTGGAAACCATCAGTAACTTACAACCCAACCAAAATACCAACTGGTGACCAAACCGACTGCACAAATCCACTGAAAAACAACCTGACTGTGTGCTTCACAATGAGCAGATACGAACATCGCATAACAGGTTTACTTTATACATAATGTAATTACATAGTGTTTTGTATTCTTACATCCAAAGTACACATATTTCTGGGCTTTTATGATTAAAGATGTTTTCTAGGTTTGGCTGCAAATATTAATTACACCATAAAGCTGGATTCCAAGCGATATAAATATCGTGCATACTTTCTCACCCAAAAACCGGCTCCTCAGTGATGTGATGAAGATTGAGTTGAAGGAAGTATGCAAAAATCATACTTTTTTTATCAGAGGTAAGCATCAAATGTCATTATTGTTTCACATTTATGAGTAGATTTTCAGTGAATCTGATGAATATAGACTAAATTTTAGACTAAAAGGATAATTCTCTGACTTAAACCTCATTTCAAACTTTTACAATAATTATCTTTTGTTGTACATGCATTTTTGTTATAATGTAAATTTTATGTGTTTGCATAAAAAAACTGTATAATACAAAATATATCTTCTGCTGAAATTCCAAATAAAAACATTTACAAACAACACAAATTATAACTTGATTATTTACACATGCAGCAAGAAAAATAACTGGATGTTAAACAGTATGTAACCTAATATGATGGAAATAAAGAACCATTAATCTATATATTGTCTATATAACTGATAAAAACTACAAATGTTGAGTTTAATATTCAACATTTCAAGAAATATGATGGGGACATTACAGAATCAAATGCATAACAAGAGTGACCCAAGTTTAATAGTAAAGTGTTTTGTTATTAACGTCTCTTATTGATTCTTCGTTTCCTTAAGGCTTGTTCAGAAGATTCTCTGAATCCGTTGGCCAATCAGATAACATTCACATTTGAGGGTCTTCCATCAGGAAGTATGGAAAATTTGAGACCGAGTCCTGCTGCCGGAGATAAAGAACATCCACAGACCACAATGTAAGAGTTCATCTGAGTTAGGAGCAGAAATTACCAGAATTTTCAGTACCATTGATGAATTTTTCTGTGCCTTCACTTTGTTTTACAGCTGGATTTTGAGATAAACTGTGGAACTGATAATGTATGTATTGATGACCTTCGAATGGATTTCAATTTCTCTGGGTGAGCAAATAATTTGCTCTGTTTCTGAACTGAAGTTAATCATTTATAATTGATATTTCTACACCGTCCATCTTGATGCTTATGAAAGTATTTACATTTCTCTCTTGATCCAGATCTACAAACATAGAGGTTGGGATAATGCAGGAGATCAACGTAACTGTGTTTGTAGAGAACAGAGGAGAAAACTCATATAACACTCTCTTCACCCTCAAATACCCTTTTGGACTTTCCTACAGGAGATTCACATTTAAACAGGTAAACATAGGCACTGAAACTGATCATAGTTTATAATGATAATGCTATTTACTAAAGCAAAATAGCTATAAACTCTGAAGATGCAAAACGTTTTTACAATAGAACTTAATATCCAGGAGCCACATTCAAAATATGTATGCATGTTGAGATGATAAATGTTCTGTATGAGCAGGGCAGAGTGGAGTGTGTGTCTCTGGATGCTGAGCGAGGAGTTACACTGGGAGAAACCTCCTGCCAGATCAGTAAACCCATCCTCAAGGGAAACACTCAGGTCAATAATCACACCCCTGACACCAACGTTTGTTCATGAATGCATATTAATGGTTAAACTGATAAAAAACTGACTCATTTCTGTTTACATTTAATGAGAATTATTGCACTTTTAAGTAAGGACAACCCAAGAGAACGTCAAGTGTTTATTTTATAGTCGAGATTCATGTTTGGATTTAGTCCCTGAGAAGTTTTTCTCATGGATTTAGTCATAGATGGGCAGTATGATACTTCATTCATTAATTTGAGCAGAATATCAAAATGGAGATCGCTGAACTCCAACATACATGTTTGCTAGTATTTTCAGATCGTCAGTGCATGCTTTTCAAGATTAAGTAAAACACTTGCTGGATAATTTTAAGCGTCATCAATGCGGAAGTTCGGCCATTTTGGAGGCACTGAACTGAATGGATTCACAAATTTGGCTGATTATTGCTGCTGAAAAATGCTCGAGTCTTGGTCTTTACTAACCGGTCGCATCAGGAAAAAAAAAACATTTCGAAAAACATTTTTGGTAACACTTTATTTTCCAACCCGCAAACAACTGTGTAAGTACACTGAAATTACGGTGTACGATTTTCTCTAATTATAGTGTACTTCCGTGTAAGTATAAGGGAACAATATATTAAGTTTGGGGTAATAAAGGGGTAACAAACAGATATACAAGCAAATTATTTAATTAGTTAAAAAATAGCAGGTACCTATTCTGTTAATATATTCCGGACAAAAATTGTACGTCTGTTGTTTATAAAATGTATCACATTTCTGGCAAAATATGTTCTTGTGCCATGTTACACGGTAATTTTGACATCTGTGGGTTAAAAATTAAAGACACACGCACACACACACACACACACACACTATACACACACACACACACATATATATATATATATATATATATATATACATATATATCGATATATATATATATATATATATATATATATATATATATATATATATATATATATATATATATATATATATATATATATATATATATATATATATATATATATATATACACTATGATAAAAATGTAATTTATTGGCTTTTCTTACTAAATTACTTAATGTTAAGTCAAAATAATTTGTTTTTGCTATGATTTTAATTTAGAGCATGTGGTAATGACTGTGGTAATGCATAATGCATGTGGTAATGACCATGTGGTAATTAGTACTTACCTTATACCATTGAATTGCAATGACACTAAAATGTCAGGGCAAATATACGGTGTAATTAAAACGATTTTTTTTTATGACAGTACCTTTCTCTGCAATTAGTGCAAATAGTGTTGTTTCGTATTGCTACATAGTAAGCAGCTTTGTTACCCCTTGTTCTGCGTAGTTACAGGGTAAGTGTAACTCCTGCGGGCTGTAAATTAAAGTGGTGTTTGTTACCCCTTTATTTCCCAAAACTTAACATATTGTTCCGTTATACCTACACAGAAGTACACTGTAATTACAGAAACGTACATCGTAATTTCAGTGTACTTACACAGTTATTTGCGGGCTCGTAAAATAAAGTGTTACCACATTTTTTATTAACTGCAAGTTAAAGTTAAAAAGAGAAGAGTGCCAAAAAAAAAAACTGATGAAAGAAGACGTTTGTGGTTGAGAGAGGAACAGTATCAGCTCACCAACCACATGTGTAAATGAAGCTTTGCAACTATGGCTAAAATGTTGACGTAGTTAACTATGGCTACATATACACTGTCTATGTCCAAATACAATATCTTTGTATCCGATTGGAATCTGATCTACAATGATGTTCACACTGTGTATCGCAACTGTTCAGATCTGATTTGTGTATGCATCTGATGCAGCTCTTGGGCAATTATGGTACTGACATTGTGTTGATAGAGGGGTTTGCATTTTGCAATAGAGACGTTGTCTAATTTAAATTTTACAACATGGAAATGTGTAGCCGCCGGCGCTGTACTACACTGCGTATTGAGCTGGAGAACTGTAGGAGGCTGTTATGTACAGCTTTTTTTTCCTCGCAGATTTCAAAATATGTTTCAGAAATAATAATTTTCTGCTCGTCCGGCACTTTGCAACTAAACAGCATTGTTTGACTTTCATCATGTTTCCTCCAACAACGTTTGACGTTTACATTTTATGTGGCTTGCGAATCACATACCACATGAAATCCAATCTTTCTAAAGCCGATGTCCTGATATGTGATTTGAAACGGATTTCACACGCTTTTTTGGACTGGCAATCTGAACGTAGCATATGTTACGTTTGTTACGTTAGCTTAGGACAAGAAATAGAAGGAATAATTGCAGTACGGGCTAGGGAAGTGCTCGTTTGGACATTTACCATATATTAACTTCAGTTTGTCAAACTTTTGCACTCTCTCCTGCTTACTAAGTCTCTATATGATTTCACACCGACCACATGTTTTTCCGTGGATTATTAGTGTAAAAATGTGTTCAGTAGTACACAAACAGTGTAATCCATGCTGTTGTTTACATCCGAGTGCCTCCATAATGGCAGCGCATTCGGATTACCGCCCAGAACGTGACGTCGGTGAAAACCCTCTATTATGGGATTTAAACTTTTGCCATCTGGCAACCCCAAGAATGAAAGCTTGTGCAGGCTTGTTACTGATACAAGATAATGGGAATTTTATTTCTAAACTCAAAGCAGTTAACAAACATTTATATCCAGAGCAACATTCATGGGTGTGTGACTGGTCAACATGTTAGGTTGACATATGAATTTCAACAACTTTAGTTAGTCCAAAATGTCTTATTCTGGCTTTTTCGTCCAAATCTAGGTTGTGTTTGATATTACATACAGTATTAATAAAGAAAGTACACTGGGCCAAAATGTGAGTTTTGCTGCTGCAGTCGCGAGGTATGACATCATCTTTGTGTGCTGAGAAGTTGTTGAACTCAAAGCATAAACACTTTTACCGTGATTCTCATGATCATTTCATTCGGGAACAGATAAATGCAACTAATAAACCAAACCTCTCCCTCTCACAGTGGGAATGACAAACACTCGAGTAACAGTGAGTTTAACAAACAGAAAACCATCGATGTCAAATATGCCATCTATATTGCCTTGATAAGGTTAGTGCTCTGCTCGTGTTTTTATAGAAATAATAATAATAATAAATAATAATACATCTTTATCCTATACTGTAATTTTGTAATTTTTATCATATACTGTAATTTTTTCTGTAATCTGTAATTCTCTTTCTTCATTTTTAAATAAAAGGCATGAAAATTCCACCATCCACATTAATTTTACTTCAGGGAAAAGGGATCTTATGAAACCGGTCCAGCAGATATTAAAGGTATCAATAATAAAAAAAGGCTAAATGACAGATTTTAACAGGATTTATTTTATTAACAGAAGAAAATGTAAAAATGCCCATCATAACTCTTAAATGTTTAAATGTTTCCTCTTTCAGGTTCAGAATGACCTCAGAGAATTAACTTTTAAAGTTTTCATCAGAGTACCAGTGAAACTTGGTGATGCTGACATCTGGACTAATTCAAATTTGCAAGTGTGTGAATTTATTTATGATTTCACAACCCAAACAGGTATTGCATTAAAGGCTCATTCAACAGGGGAATTTTGTATTTTAAAAGCGGATTCGGTGATAATATCCCTGTAGTGAGCAGTGTAGTCGTTGATCTGCTGTGTATGTGTGAGCTGTCAGCTGTAAAGATGTTCATTCCTGTATGTTCCTGGTAATTGCTGCAGATGTAACATCAAGATGTTAGTCACTGACCTCAAAACTATATACATCATTGAATCTGTGGATCTGAACCATAGAGCCTCAGCAAACTTACAAGAGAGCGTTTGCTGACAGAGAGTGACATTTTCTTTCTTTCTTTCTTTCTTTCTTTCTTTCTTTCTTTCTTTCTTTCTTTCTTTCTTTCTCTTTCTTTCTTTCTTTCTTTCTTTCTTTCTTTCTTTCTTTCTTTCTTTCTTTCTTTCTTTCTTTCTTTCTTTCTTTCTTTCTTTCTTTCTTTCTTTCTTTTCTTTCTTTCATGATCACTGTGCTGATACCGAGCGAGAAGAACATGATCGAAGCCTGTTATCACCAATAATACGTTGTTGGACGATTTGTTAAAAATTATCGTGTGGTGGTGAGGACACTTTGGTTTTGCTTTACCTCATTTGTTTTCCACAATTTATTTGATTTATTATATATGTTAAAAATACATTAATGCATTTCTGTCTCTCTCTCTCTCTCTCTCTGCTGTGTGTGTGTGTGTGTCAGAACTGCTCTGTGGCGGTGTGTGCCGTGTTCAGCTGTGACGTCAATTCTCTTAAAGAATGAAAGGAATCTGTATAATATATTTGGCAATGTGAGCTCTGGATGGATTGAACAGGTATCTGACTTTTAAAGTAAATTCATGTCTCAGAACAGACCATATATATATATATATATATTCATAACTGTTTGATAATTTTGTATTATCTTGATCTGTCTCTCTCTAGACTGGACTCAAGGCTGCTGTTTTTGAGTTGGTCAGTTCAGCGTCTCTGGATTATGACAAGAGCAAATACATTTTCTTTTCCTCTGATTCTAGACACACTGCGCCGTCCGTCCAGGTAATACACTGATCGATTCATGTCGAGTCTCAATGACTGTAAAAAGAGCTCTCAAAACTGTGCTCTGTTTGAAGGAACTCTAGTAACGGCAGTCTACTGTTTATAGTTTAAGATTTGTTCATTTATGATTTATTCTTCTTTTTCAGACCACTTACTTTTCTCTTTTTACTTGAGTGACTATTGCACTTTCAACATTCTTTCACACAAATCTACTTCCTGTGCAAAAATACCAGAGTCTGGGGTGTGAAAGTCTCTTCTGCTCTACCAAGGCTTTGTTCATTTAACCAATTAACCAGTAATATTGTCAAATATTATTTCAATTTTAAAGAACAGTTTTCTATTTTATTTGGATCTAACACACTCTGAAACAGATGCGTTATAACAAAATAATGTACATAGTAACTGTCATGATCCTGGGATTCTTCTCTATAGACGCTTTCAGCAGTGACAACATAAACAAACGGTACTGCGCATGTGCATAAAACTGGCCCAAACTTAACTTCCGGCAAACTTGCGCAGGCAATCCATAACAAGTAAATAACCTAAGTAGCTGGTATTTCTTGCCAGTCAAAGAAAATAAATGTTACCTGGCCAAACTGAAATGTGACACTACCAGACCCGTTGAACAAAAATAGGAGACAAGATGTTTTTCTACGACGTGTCTGATTTACCGTGTCAAAAAACTGGCGAGCGCGGCGACGAGGCTTTATTAGGTGAACATATCTCTCCTTATTAGCTTCTTACATGCTTGCTAACCTTTTTTTAAGGCGGGTCTCCACATGACAGCATGTTGGATGGATCTGTGCAGCGTTGTTATGATACATTCAATACACATACTGCTCCGCTGTCAATGTGTTTGTGAGAGAGAGAGAGAGAGAGAGAGAGGGAGGGAGCGTGCGAATATGCGCTGCACGCAACTCTGCAGTCAAATACAACTTTTCCCATCTTAAATTGTAAAAAACACGGAAATCAATATGTGGCGGTCAGCGCTGATAATGTGGTGAGCTGCCACTAATAAATGCATGGGAAACACTGCACCGGATACTCGGATAAACCTAGCTATTATTACATTAACAAAACCTTAACATTTTTTTTTTTTAATTGCGTTTGCTCCCAAGGTCAGGTTGCATCCCACAGCTCAACAACCTGTTCATCACCTTAACTTTCACTGCATTTTGCAGTCAATGCCGTATTATCCAATAAACAGTATAAACTAACAGAACAGAAGTTAACTTTGGGCCAGCTCATCACCATGGCAACGCGTCTGATGAAAGCGTCTATACACTTTATTGCATAAATGTATACACACACGTGCACACACACACACAGATGTTCCTATTCATTATCTCATTCGCTCTCAGCTGTGTCTCATCACCTCATCTCATCACTCTCTCTCCTCCCAACTTTTTCCCTCATTCTCTGATTAGACTCTCTATTTCCAAGCCTTCCTTTTCTCTTGTTTTTTTTTTGCCCTGTCCGCGTATTTCTGTTCCATTTTAACTGAGAGATTTTCTGTGGACTTTCCTTTGCATGACACTTTATTCTGTTGGATTTAATCGCCTCACCCTGTGTTATTTTGCTTGAACTGTTTGTCATCTATTAAAGGAGTAGTTCACTTTTAAAAAAGACTTTTGCTAATAATTTACTCACCCCAATGTCATCCAAGATGTCCATGTCTTTCGTTCCAAGGTTTTTGATGAAAACATTCCAGGATTTTCTCCATATACAGTATTATGCACTTTACTGGAAACCAAACGGTTCAAGGTCCAAAAGACAGTTTCAGTGCAAACTGTTCAAAGGGCTTTAAATGATTCCAGGTGATTAATATAAGGGTCTTATCAAGCGAAACGATCGCTCATTTAATAAATAAATAACAAAGTTTTATTATAAGTTCAAATGCTTGCCTTGCTTTGTTCTGTGAAGCGCGTTCGTGACTCTCCCGTTCAAACTCGCTTATCAAAATGAACAAAATCTTTTTTCGTGTCATTTGGTTCATTCAACGAACAAAATGAACAAATTGACTCAGAAAAAGATTCGTTCATTTTGATGAACGAAGTTTGAAAAGGAGAGTCACGAACGCGCATCACAGAACAGAGCAAGGCGAGCATTTGAGCTTATAAACTTAAACTTTGTTATTTATTTATTAAATGAGTGATCGTTTCGCTTGATAAGACTCTTATTCATCGTCTGGAATCGTTTAAAGCCCTTTGAACAGTTTGCACTGAAACTGTCTTTTGGACCTTGAACCGTTTGGTTACCAGTAAAATTATTTTCGAATATTATCAGCAAAAGTTTTTTTTTTTTTTTTAAAGTGAACTTGGTAACACTTTACAAGACGGGTGCACTAATATGCATTAATTCATCCTTAACTAATGCACAGATAATCATGAGTTAATTAGTAACTCATGAAGAATTAAACCATTAATTAATGATTACTTCATAAGCAACTAATAAAGAGTCTATATGATTAATAGATTAAGTAATACATGAATTGCTATTAATTCAATGTGTCATTGTGTATTAATTCCTTAATAACATATTTTATTAACTAATAGTGTTAATTAATGTGTTAATTACCACAATTAGTCAAAGCTATGCACTTCAACTTCCAGTTGTCTGCTTTAATTAATCATTAGCTAATGATTTGCAACAGTATCATTATGTTATGACTTTACTTGTTGAGACACATCATTATTAACTAGTCATTTAGTAATTGTAGTAATTTGCACATGAATTTGCACTAACAATGAAGTAATTAATCATGTATTAATGCATATTAGTGTACCTGTCATATTATCTGGAAGTTGAAATACAAGGCTTTGGCTCATTCTGGTAATTAACATATTAATTAACACTATTAGTTAAAAAATGAATTATTATGAAATTAATCCCCAATTACATATTTAATTAATTACAATTCTTGTATGAACTAATACATTAACCTTACAGACTCTTAATTAGTTCCTAATGTGGTAATCATTAATGAATAGCTTAAATAATCATTAGTTACACATTAATTCAGTATTATCTGTACATTAGTTAAGCATGAATTAATGCTTATTAGTGCACACGTATTGTAAAGTGTTACCGTGAACTTCTTTAAATATTGTCAAATTGCCTTTGCTTTTGGGTTATCTCTCCTAACATTAGACCGTAAACATTTTAAATTCACTTGTTCTCATTTTTCCACTTTGTAGATTAACACTCAAGTGGAGGTGTTTGAGGAGGCGAACCTGACCAAAGAGATCATTGGAGGAGCAATAGGAGGACTGTTGCTACTGGCTCTCATCACAGCCGCTCTCTATAAAGTATATCAACATCATAACACTTCACTTTCACATGTCTACCCAATCTATGTTTAAATGCTTACAGCATGTACAGTTTATTACAGCATATGTCTCCCTTTACAAGGCTGGGTTCTTCAAAAGCCAGTACAAGCAGTTGCTGCAGGAGGCGCAGGGCGACGCTGGAGGAGCGCCAAACATGACACAATAATGTGAACTCAAACAGTTGGAAGATACAAGCACTGATTGTGTAATTTGTGTTTTGTGGGCTTGGGAATGAAACGTAAATTTAACACCCCCAGTAGCGGAATATTCCTGGCCTGATTTAGGACAATTAATGAGAAATGAAATGTCAACAAATTGTCATCGTAATTTATTTACTATTAATTCATGTATAATTTTAGTTTCATGACTCATCATTATCTTATCCATGAACTTAACTTTAACTTTTTTGTTATGAAAACTGATAATGACTGAGTGGGAACTAGCAGTTTTTGAGATCTTTTATCAAATTCAGTTATTCTCATAAAAGGAATTGGCACTAGGTATTTTGTAAGTGTTGTTGTTGTTTTTTTGCTTGCAAATAATTTTCATAATTTTAATTAAAGAAAAAAATACGCTTAATGTTGGTAAGAGATCCATTACACTTATTTTGTGTCATTATTTATTTGCTCTTTATCATTTTGGTTGAAAAATATGTGTGTGTGTATAAACAACCCGTTCTCATCCCAAGGCATCCTATTGGGCGCTTTTGCCAAAGCGTAGACATCTAACGCACATGGCACCCTTTAGCGTCAATATGAGACACAGATATGTATGGGCAGAAGGTGCCTCCTAGTGGTCTAACCCTAACCCTACCCCAGACCTAAACCTACCCATAACCAAACGTGTTATATTGACGCTGAAGGGTGCCATGTGCATTAGATGATCTATGCTTTGGCAAAAGCGTCATATATGACGCCTTAGGATGAGAATGCGTTGGTATAAATGTCTAGGTAAAGACTGTAGCCCTGGTTCCCTGAGATGGGAAAAGAGTTCTTGGTATTGTACACTATGTTGAACGGCATCAGTGTGTTTTGTCTAGGAGACTCACAGCAAAGGCATAGGTATGGCAATGAGACTCAGGGTTACAGTAATAACCTTTGAATATCAAAACAATCCATTTATGGAGCTTGATTAAATAAATGCTTTGTTAACGAGTAGTATGTTTTTCAAGCCTTGAAACTTGCAGGATGTTTTAATGTTACAAAGACCACTTATATGGTAAAAGATCATGGCAAACTTAATTTTTTTACCCTCTACGTTATGACCCCTTTAAAGGTAGCACTTTAGCCATTTGCATTAAGCTTTGTATCTTTAGAAACCCAGTCATATTTTTAAATGGTCATGTGGTTTATTCCCTTATTTTCCCTGAGATGGGAGAAAAAAGGATTTAAGGGTTTTACTTCCTGCATATTATGACGTAAAAATCATCATTTTGCATGAAAGGAGGAAGTCACATTTCATTAAAAAGTGCTCAGACTGGCTCGAGCTGGGCGGACTGCTGTGCATGGGCTCTCGCTGTGAACTACGAACACAGATAGAGTCCGTCTGCTGCAGAGAATTTCAACGATGGCAATTTCTCCTGGGCTGAAATCAGACGAGCACACGGATGTTTGTGTTGTGACCATATTAGAGTTTCGCCTGACAAACGAGGAGTAATTCACTAATGAGTTTGCCAATGTACCGTTAACGGGGTTTGTTGTTGTGGGTAAAAGGAGGCGGGAACCGGCGAACATTTAAACATTTTTATAGTAAAACGAACAAATACAAAACGAAAGTATTAGCCAGCAGCCCCTCATTGACGACTGCTGTAACGTTACACACAACAGAAACAAACATCATAAAATCAGGCCTGTTTCTCTTCTGATCTGCCGTCGTTGCTCCTCATTTTATGCTTTCGCTCCTCTGTGAGAGGCGCGAGACTAGCGCGTCCACACAGGTGTCTTTCATTATCACTCACGCCACCGGCCTCTTACGCGTCCCTCGTCCCTCACCTCATCGTCCTGCTCGCCACAGCCAACTAACTAGAAATTTTGTGTGAAATTAATTTTAAACTCTGGCGGCAGCTAACAGTTAGCCTTGTAGACGGAAGAGTGATTTCTCTGTTTGCGCTGTTCCGGATTAGTGGGTGTGGCTTGCGGAGCTGTGCAATGTGGTGCATTGTGGGAGTTGTTGTCTTACATACAAATGCGCCCTTCGGTTATTTTCTGTCTTTTCTCGGTCAAGAGGGCACCAAATTCAAAAATTCTTTTACATTTCGACTACATATATGATCCACTTTCAATAAAGATTAATGTTGAAATGGGTGAAATGCTCCTTTAAAGGTGCTATATGCAACTTTTCTTTCTAAAATAAATGCTTTTTTTATTGCCTGTGTGTGAAGGGGTTGTAAACACACATTACAATCATCCACTTGTCGGGTTTTGCTATTACCTCTGAAGGGTTGGATTTTTGTTTTGAAAACATCCAATGTTGTAAAATGGCGACTCCGGAATGATTCGCCCATACATGTTCGACTCGAGAGTCTGTGTGTTGCACAATTCCTGTCAGATCCAAGCACAGCACAGTTCTTCACTCTGATCTCATGAAATGGCATACGTATGACACGCCAATTGGTATTTCCATTTTTGGCGTGCTATCAACACGCATAATCGATTTTCAGCATGTTTATGAACGCCGTTGACTTAACGTCACATTACTGTATATAAAAATATATGACCTACCCCAACCCCGTCCTAAACCTAACCGTCACTGGGGTTAAATGCATTTATGAGTCTTCCCCTACCATCCTAGGAAAAAAAATATCGCTTCCTATATGTAGATCTACATTTTGCTTCGTTTCGCTCCTGACATTTAACGGCATAGACATACGCACATACATATACATACTGTACATAGCGGATAGCTCAAAATGTGTATAGAACACGCCACTTGACTTGAAAGTGGCGTGTATGTTTACGCAAAAGTTATGATGTCATGTTGCTGAGTGAAATGTTCTCATCAGCTGGAACGTCATTAAAAATAAAGTTGTTCCATGCAGTCCTATTGGAATCCAGGGGGAAGCGTTATGCAGCGACTGTCTTCTTCCACAGCTCAGGCACTGCACAATATTTTATGTTGCTCTTCTACCGGTTTGTCATCACGAGGTAGGCATCTATGTCATTTAGCTATGCGTGTAATGCGCGAATCGGTGGGCGGGGCGGAATCGGCTGATGTTAGAGTAGGCGTCTATCTTCTTCTGCGGGGGGTGGTGTTTTATCCTCTTTGACGCCATAGTTCCCCACTTTGAAAAACGAGTCGTTTGCTGAGCCTGGTGTCAATAAAAGCTTTTATTGGTCTAACAAGGTCGTTTTCAGTTCTGAAAATTACAGGATATTCTTATAATATGATGACCTCTTAGATGTCAAAAGCTCAAGGGAAAATTTGATTTCTCAGTTCATCACCCCTTTAACAAAGTGCCTAGTCATGCTAGTTGCTGCAGCTGCGTAACCAGGTTCATAGTGCGTCATCTGCAGATGACTGATATTTATGGCTCAGGGTATTTGAGAGTGTGCTAACTTTGGTCTTTTATAGAGTTATTTTTATACACTCTTCTGTATTCTTGGCAGTTGTTGGAATGATTCAGAATCACACTCTTGGTCAAACATATGGTTGAAATTGACTGGTTGCTATTATTCACCAGGGACTTCTAAACATCTCTATATTTCACAAGGGAGTTATATATATATATATATATATATATATATATATATAGTTATCATAACAGTGGGTGTTTACTTATAATTAGCAACAAAACCAAGCTTTTCAATCAGATGATCAGGGACAGAGGGAAAATTGATTATTAAATGTTTAAAAATTATAACCTCATTTAAAATAATGAAGAAAAAATTGTTTTATATTTTCTGGGGATGCACCGATCCCCAGCTAGAGTATTGGTATCGGGCCCGAAAAGTAAATGTATCTATTAATAGAACATATTATGCATAAATTCAATATTTATGTCTGTTTAGCTGCTGTGCACAAACACACTCAGAACGGTAACACTTTATTTTACGGTGTCCGTGATACAGAGTAATTACTTAATTAATTACTTAGTAGTAAACATTGTAATAACATGTAACAAAATGTAATTAACATGTAACTAAGTTATGGAACAGCCTGTACTTACAGATTGTAATTACACACATGTAATAGGCAGCTACTGTTACACATGTGTAACAGGCCGAGTTGGTTACATACGTGTTACCGACTTGGTACAATGTAATTATATAAAAAAGTACGTTGTACTACCAATGTACAACAAGGCATTTAAATATGTTACTAAGGTGTGAAAAGCCTGCAGTTCCACATGGTCATCTTGTACCTTCTAAAATAGTGCATGATATGTCCCCTTTAAGTGTACTTCAATAGTGTATCAAGATTGTACTTAAAGGGTACAAATCATGCTTTTAAATCATTCATTTTTACTTATAAATCATACATTTGTGGTTGTCTCAGATAAAGCATAACTGCAATGCTTGGGTCTCCTGGTCTATTATCATAGCTCCACAGGCCCCTTTTCTACCCCTTTTCTGATGTGCTTCTGTGACCAAGTCGTTTCGATGTCGGCCCCTTTAAGTAAAAAGGCGTACCGCTCACCCCCGCCCGCCTCCAGGTCGCTGAGTTCACGGTCAGCTCAACTCAGGTTCAACTCTCCGCATCCGCCGGCCATTATTGTAGTTCGATAAGAGATACGATTACTATAGCTTCAAAGAACATTTTTATTCTACACGTCAGCAAAACGTCAACAACGGAAAGACTTGTCCACCAAGCCTTACATATTCGAGCCAGAGCGAGCGATTGAAAAAGATGACGACGACGAACCTGCAGGTCTTCATATGGAGGCAGGTATGTAAGTTAACTATGTTGTGTTATTAGTGAAAGTCGACTATTTCTCTTGTTAAAACAAGCACACTGACAAGATAAATGACTGTGGTCTGATCTTACCACTAAAAATCTGTATTGATAATAAAATGATAACTTACGTTTAGAAAGCATCAGGAAACACAGCAGCTAAATGATAGAAGGAATTTACCCGATCGGCAAACCCTTCTGTATACTGGCTGAGGTTGTTGAAGTGGGGATCCTTGAAGTGCTTCAGGTCACTACATCCAACAACGAACATTTTGACGAGCCCTCCTCTAACTTCTGCATCATTGAGCTTGGACTACAAAATCGGAGCGACAGTATAATAATGGCGGATTGCTCGTAGTGTTGGGACCGGTAGTCAATGTCCTTATTTGTCAGTTCCGCTGCAAATACCGGTGACGTACTTGCTCTAAAAAACGTCATAGACAACAGAAAAAATCTGAACAGGTCTGAAAAATATGACCAAAACAGAATATAAAGATATAAACGAAGCACCTGAAGAGAATAATTTCATCTTTTCTGTACTTATAAACATCTCCAAACCTACATACAAAATGCATTTAAGGGCTAAAAAGTGGGATTTTGCATGATATGTCCCTTTAAATGTACTTCAAGGTATGTATACACATGAAGTACACCTAAGTACAATCTCTATACACTTTATTTTACGAGCTTATCCCTGTGTAATATTATGTAATTGCAATGTAATTACGAGCTACCGTAATGCATTTATGCTGTGAATGAGGGAGTTAGGCCTAATTCAAACTAAAGTACATATGGATAAGGTTTGTAGATACACATGAAGTACACTTAAGTACAATCTTGATACACTTTATTTTACGTAGCTTATCCCTGTGTAATATTATGTAATTGCAATGTAATTAGGAAGCTACCGCATGCATTTATGCTGTGAACGAGGGAGTTAGGCCTAATTCAAACTAAAGTACATATGGATAAGGTTTGTAGATACACATGAAGTACACTTAAGTACAATCTTGATACACTTTATTTTACGTAGCTTATCCCTGTGTAATATTATGTAATTGCAATGTAATTAGGAAGCTACCGCATGCATTTATGCTGTGAACTGAGGGAGTTAGGCCTAATTCAAACTAAAGTACATATGGATAAGGTTTGTAGATACACATGAAGTACACTTAAGTACAATCTTGATACACTTTATTTTACGTAGCTTATACCTGTGTAATATTATGTAAATTGAATGTAATTAAGAAGCTACTGCATGTATTTAAGCTGTGAACTAGAGGGTTAATTCAGATGGATAAGGTATGTAGATACTCATGAAGTGCACTTAAGTACTTGATACACTTTATTTTAGAAGGTACAAAATGACCATGTGTAACTGCAGGCTTTTTACCTTAGTAACATATTAAGTACTTGTTACATTGTACCAAGTCGGTAACACGTATGTAACCGACTCGGCCTGTTACACATGTGTAACAGTAGCTGCCTATTACATGAGTGTAATTACAATCTGTAAGTACAGGCTGTTCCATAACTTAGTTACATGTTAATTACATTTTGTTACATGTTATTACTATGTTTACTACTACTAAGTAATCACTCTGCAATCACGTACATTGGAAAATAAAGTGTTACCCAAAAGTTATTTTTGGGTAAAGGAATTTAAACAATCTCAAACCAAATATGTTTTTGCCACAAAAAACTATTTCTAATATGGGAAATTATTTGTAATTTATTTTTAACCATAGCAATGTTTTTAAAAACTGATGAAAAAAAGAGTTTTAGTTGGTAAAACTGTGTTTCTCCTGGTTGTACTGTGTAGCCTCAGCCTCAGACTTCACACCCACTGTGACCCATAAGCCACACAAAATAGGAAACACTTCAGAAGTTTCAAAGTTGTCATCTGACAGGAATTGTGCGTCACTTTTAGAACAAACATTGCAAGCCCAGCAATTGGGACGGAGTGAGCCTTTAGGCCAATTAAAACACATCTTCACTTGCATTTTATTGCCTCAGCTGTCCCACCTCAGGCATCCTCTATATACACTTGAGATGATATAATGGACCAGAACTTCTGTATTAGATTATGCATCTTATGTGGTAAGATATTTATTTATTTCTTCTCTATCTTTTATTAGCCTAATATTTGGTACACAACATCAGTACCTAAATAGCTGCCTATTTCCACTCTTTTGTAAATCTTTTTGCTCACTTTTGTACAATTTGAAAGCAGCGAATGGCAATGAGATTTGCTCATCTTCTCACCATGTAAAACTGGCTTTACATTAAAGCAGTGAAAAGAATTGCAAGAATCATGTTGTACATAAATAGATGAATGAGTGAAAAACACATCATTGTAGGAATTACGTTTTAAGCTCTTTCAGTTTTAATTTTATTGTAGATTTACATTTCAATATTGTTTATCAGAACCATTAATTTTGGACCTTATAAGTTCAAAACCATGACCATCTTTCTAAAGTACAGTAGAAGCAAATGAACAGATATTAAATATGAGGATGAAAAACGGTCTTTTATGGCAAGAATAAATTGCAGCAAGCATGCACTTCCTTAGATGTCTGTGCTTCAATTCTGTCTCGTAGGAGCTTTCTGTCTTCACACATTTCATACTCAAACACACATATGTGAGAAAACCATGCACTGCAAAAAATAACTTGTAACTGTGCGGCACATTTTCACGTAAATTTGTATTTAAAAAGCAATTACACTTCAGAGGAAACCAATAAACTTTGTTTTATGTTTTTTTTAATGGTTACAACGCTGTTATGTTAATTTTGTTAATTTTCGCCTCTATTGGTGCTACACAGTGAAATAACCGGCAGCTGCTGAACTGATGTTTGGCATCTGTTATCTAGCATGCATTTGAGCATGGCTGCAAAGCTGTATTGAGCAATCAATATTTTTAGCACCAATATTTTTAGATTGATTTTAGCAACTAGAAACTGTTTGACAGTCTTTTTTTATCACTTCTGAACACTTCTAGCATCTCAAGTTCGGTGATTGGCTTTTAACATTGACCCTGTTTCCTGGAAAACCTTCACTGGCACCTTCACCTTCACAAAATGTTGCCTTTGGCTATAAGGTGGTACGAGAGAGCATCAAGGTGAGAGCAACACAACCACTCATAATGAAAAGCAAAATGCCTGCTGAGACAGGAAGAACAAAAAACACCACAGTCAACCACAGTTTTGTAGCCTTTAGGGGAGGGGTAGCTTCAGCCTTTTGTCCTCCATTGCACATAGAGAACAATTATACTTCTTCGAATCTTCATTGTTGTATTGTTTATTTGAATTTACATTACAGTATTCTTCTCAGAGAGACCATATTTTGATGCACTGATTATGGAGCGAATTAAGTGCCATAATTAAACAAACAAATCCAGCAACTCGAATATGCTTTGCAAAGGAAAACTCGAACTCGCAAACAAACAGAAAGCAATTTGCAAAAACAAAGATCAATTCGACCGAAACTGCAGTGGATTAACCGATATTGTATGTAAATATTTCAAAAATAAGTACAAACCATGCTACAAATTGCATGTAACCTTTGAACAAATACCAAATACGTGCATACAAATGCATATCTGTCTGTCTAAATGAATCGGGCGGATTTTCACAAATGCAGATAGTAACTTCCTCTTCTAAAACTATATGCCGCTAAAAAATTCATTTAGCGCTAGTCTCCCAATAGCCTGGTCATGCTGGAGACATTTGACAACTTCTACATTTGAAGAGTTCAGATGCAAAAGCCTCTACAGTGCCATTTGAAATTTTCTTCTAAAATGATCATTTTTATCAAGCTTGTATGTTTCAAGTTCAGGAATTTCACTTAAATGGCAATGAAGATTACCTATCAATTGTCATTTAGAGTGAAATTACTGAACTTAAATATACAAGCTTGATAAAAAAATCATCATTTTGAAGAAAATTCAAATGGCATTGTAAGGGCTTTCGCATCTGAACTCTTCATTTAGTTAAATGTTTTGAGAGCCACTGCTGACAGTTCTGGTCCAATGAAACATATTTTTTTAAATTTAAAGGAGTGGTTCACTTAAAAAAAAAACATTTGCTGATAATTTACTCAGCCTCATGTCATCCAAGATATCATTTGGTGTCATTTAAGTTCATTCAACGAATGAAATGAACGAACTGACTTCGAAAAAGTTTTTGAACAGGAGAGTCACAAACGCGCATCACAGAATAGAGCAAGGCGAAGCATTTGAGCTTATAAAACGTAAACTTTGGTATTTATTTATTAAATGGGCGATCGTTTCAGCTTGATAAGACCCTTATTTATCGTCTGGAATCGTTTAAAGCCCTTTGAACAGTTTAAACCTTGAACCTTTGAACCTTTTGGTTCCCACTGAAGTCCATTATATGGAGAAAAATGCTGGAATGTTTTCATCAAAAACCTTAATTTCTGTTCAGACTGAAGAAAGAAAGACATGGACATCTTGGATGACATAGGGGAGGGGGGAACTATCAGCAAAAGTTTTTTTTAAAAAGTGAACTACTTCTCTAATACAGTTTCATAAGTGAGCAAAAGTTTTGAATTCTACTTAATGCTTTGCCAGTATTTCTCATTTCCCCTTTCTGTGATTTCCTGTAACATTGACAATGTTTTGCAACACTTAAACTAAAAATAACTATGCTGATGTCCATCCTTTTTTGTGTGTAATACAATCAGAGGTTTTTGCATCATACTCAAACAGCACACCCAACCATGACCACCACGATTTCTCCTTTTTAACATGTTCTCTTATCCTCCTGTCTTCTTCCATAGTCTACTTGTGAGTGATCCTTTAATACAGCACAGTCAAACACAAAGAGAGCACAAAAATATCGTTGTGCTGTCACTGAAGGAACCTGCATTCCACTGCCCATTACCGGTACTAGGCACTCTATATGATGCTTTCAGATATAAATATAATATACAAGTTTTGTATCCATGATACGTATTCTCTTAAAAAAAAATTCAGGCTTTTGTTTTGTTCAGACAAAAATGAGGCTGTCAACATGTCCCTTGGACTTTCAAATGTCTCTAGATACCTCAGTCTTCAGCAGTGGTAAGTATCATATTTTAAAGGGGTCATGATCTATTTTTTTAATTATTATTTTATGTTTCCTGAGGTGAAAAAATAAAAATAAAAGGCCAGTTTTCCACCTGATTTCACCTCTGATATGAACGCTCTAGTTTTAAGGGGCGTGTTCTGCTGTGAGACTTCAGTGTGAACGCCCACTGTTACTGATTGGCTAACATTCTCTGTATCTATAAAGAATATTACATGGAACTCTCTCAAAACTGCATGCGTTTTTACCTTTACAGCTGTCGAAGATTGACTAAAAGTGAAAGTACGGTGGCCGAGAAAGCTCAAGCGCGCTGCAACTGAAAAGAAAAGCATGCAAATAATAATAAAAAAACACCCGCAAATAAAGAAAAAATCTTCATCAGTTTCACAACACACATGAGCTCCAAATACTCACAACACTACCCAAATATAGAAACACGCTGGAAATAACACAGACCACAACGGTAGTGCTTCTGACATTTGCAGCTGGCTCTAGATGTAGTCTAGTGGATAAACATGACGCAGAATTCGTCTGTGTATAAGTCTATATTTGGTCTTATTAAACAACGCATTCTCACCCCAGGCGTCACCTTTGACCATGCTCAGATATCCCATTGCTTGTCTAGGTTAAATGACGCCGTAGGTACGCGTCATGTAACTGACGCTAAGGGGAAAGCGTCAGTCAGACTGACGCGGTTAGGTTTAGGTCTGGGTAGGGTAGGGTTACACGCATCCTAGGGCGTCATCTAACCAGGGGCGGCGTTTGCATCTGGCAGAGTATGGCCATTGCCATACCCTAGCAGTCAGAGTTTAGATAAAACATCAGCTGATGATGATGCTCGTTAAAGATTTTAGGAGGGCTTTTTAAACCCCCTAAATTTCCACCCCAGCCCCCCCCAAAAAAATGTGCATTTCATGATCGCTCAGTCAGCTCGTCACCTTTAAAAGTCATATGAAACCGGCACTTAATTTGATAATAAATCCGAAGGCAAAACACGTGATAATGAAGTGATTAATAACCCGCTTGGTCTGAACACTGCGCAGCTTTAAAAAAATCATGAATGGATTGAAAATTTCATTTCAGAGAATGCTGTTTCTGTCTGGCCTAATAAGCTGTGAGCTTTCCCTATTTTCTTTCCCTCCTGACACAAGGCATTACAAGTTAACTGTGCATTGTCCATTTTGTTAATGCAAGGTATATCGTTCGGTAATTTCATTGTTCAATGTAACGTTATGCCAGATGCCATACTCTAGGTTTTTGTGAAACGCCGCCAGTGCATCTGAACTGTACGCTAAAGGGCGCCTAGAGCATCAGATATTGAAGCATGGTCAAATGCTTCCCAAGGCGTCAGTTAGGTGACGCCTTGGGTGAGAATGGTATAGTTTGTTCCATGGCAAAAAAAAATCGTTTTTTGAAGTTTCATAACCTCATATATTTTAGGCTATTTAACTTTAACAACATTTGGTAACACCTTATAATAACTGCACGCTATTAATCATTAGTTAATCAAGAGTAAACAGTTAATTCATCATTTATAAAACATTAATAGACATTAATAAGCAGTTTATAAATATAGCTATAAATGTTTTTTTCTTGATTTATAAGCATATCTATAATGTGTTTAATAATTGTATTTTCATACTTTGTTAATGATCAATTAATAATTTCTAAATGAAGTATAGCATTATTTACAAACCAGTTATTTAAGAGTTGTCAGTCATTCATAAGATCACTTAGAAAGTGTAAGTAAATGTAGTAAATACATGTAGTTATAAAGCATTTAGTGGTGGTCAGCAATACGTAATGAACCAAGGTACATCCT